>CAJHNH020002308.1:20000-105000 GCA_905116865.2 Candidula unifasciata | reverse complement strand
GTGGTCAGGGCTCTAATATAATCTAACGGTTAAACGATGTTTATTTGACTATATTAAAAATTGATTGGAAGTAGACAACAAAGCAGGCTAAGAACAAAAGATAGATAAGTATGTATATGCGTTAATATATTCAACTTCCTGCCTACATAATAATATTTACATACATTCACACAGACATATATGCATACACATACATACATATAATTGTATGTCTGTATATATGTGTTATATAGAATGCTGTATCCTTGTTACGATCAATATTATGTTCGCTGATGACGCCACACAGTTATCATTACAATGTGGACAAATCAAATTACCTCGCCGTGTTCTTGTTTAAAGGAACTCGAGCAATTTGATGACGTCTTTGAAGACCTAAATATTATTTTCTATATTTTTTTTGTATTTAACAATAACAAGAATCATCGAAGGAGCTACGGAGTGCGCGCTCTGTGCTTGATATTATCTTTAAGTGGCATTGGAGAATGTGGAAAAAGGAGAAGACGAGGAAATGGAAAGAGGAGAAAGCATAGAAACAGGAGAGCCGGAGCCCGGATAGTCAGGCGAGAAACGGAGCATCTGGGACTAAAGCATTTGATAGTGGGTTACTGGAATTGTCGTAGTGCCAAGCAGAGCGGACCTGTACTGGAGAGACTGATCTATGACTTTGATATCATTATGCTGTAGGAATTAAATATAGATATGTGTGTCCTAGAAACATTAGTTTTATAAACCCTACCGGACAGGGAAGACATGGGCAATGTCTCCTGGTGAAGAATGGGGTGAAACATGTTGTTCTTGACCTGGGCCAGTGGATTCATCTCACACTAGAGGTTCAGGGTATACAGATAGATAATGGGGGCACAACCTGGAATTTAGTCAATGTTTACGCTGCTGTTGAATCTCTTGTCACAAAGGAACATTGGGACTGGCTCAAAGAGTTGGAGGAAATCCCTGGTAATAGGCTTCTTGTTTGTGGGAATTTCAATGCTTGGAACAAAGCATGGAACAGTATTAGGCACAATAGACAGGGAAATGCTCTGGCAGAGGCTATGGTAGATGCAGACAGTCTAAATAAACGATGGTAGGCCAACTAGAATGGCAATGCGATCAAGTGATGCTTTGGCTATTGCTTTGGCGTTTGTTGCAATGTCAGCAGTACTGGACACAAAATGTAGTGTCCTAGGCGATCATAGGAGTGACCATTTGCCATGCGCAGTCTTGATTTCTAAAGCTAGCAAGGTCAGGGCTGTGAGAATGCGTACGAGTTTTAAGCTTACAGGACCAGTGAACTTCTTGGACGCTTTCGACAGAAGATTTGCAGCAGAACCACCACCTCTGCTTTTGTGCAGCCTCCATGGTAGAACCAAGAAGAAGAACATGTATGGAGAGCAAGTCGAGCAGCATTTAAATAATTACAGAAAATTGCGAAAGGCACCTGGCAGCTTACATGAGGATTTCGAGAAGCTAGAAAGACTTAGAAAAAAAAAAAAAAAGAGTAGAAGCGGTGTGCAGCAGATAAAAAAAAAAAAAAAAAAGCTTAGTGGGAACATTGTATGAGCGAAACTGGAGGGAATAAACTACTGGGCATGTTCTGGAGACTTAACAAGCAGATGCAAAGATAAGATCGACCTACTACAACATGAATTGTATACAGTGATAATGATTTGCCGTGACAACAGACAACGGCACAGGGAAGGCATTTTTGAATATACTTAAAGTTTAAACTGATCATGATGAAAGGGGGAAGCTTAGAAATTCACTTAGAGATAATCTGTATAATACACACACAAAAATTATTATTATTTTCAGGATATTATTAGTATCGAGGATATAAAATGTATATTGCAAAATGTAAAAGACACTGTGCCGGGGCCAGATGGAGTCAGGTGGGCACACATGAAGAACATTAGTGATGACGATTTGAGGGAGATGCTTCTCATTCACACCCACGCATCATAATAGCGCCAGTATCCTAGGACTGGGTACATAGTTACCTAATCCCATTCCAAAACCAGGCAAACGTCATTACAGACTCAGCGATTTCAGGATCATCAACTTGCAAAATACTTGTGCAAAGTGCTAGAGAAGATTATTGATGTAAAACTACAAATGTTTTTGGAAAGGGAAGAAGAGCACCTGCCAAAAGGTTTGAGTTGTTACCGGCCATAGAAAGATACCTGGTCTAACGCTGTTACCTTTGCTTTTGATGTTAATGAGGGGTTGCAGAATGGATAGGAGACGGCTGTGGCAGCACTTGATGTTGAGGATGCCTACAGTAGAGTTAGATAAGATATTTGTATATCGGCACTCATGGAGAAGGGGGTTTGTCCGTGGTGTGTAAACTGGCAAGCAGTTGTCCACCATTCACGTATGGTTGAACTTCGCCTGGGTACATGGACCTCAGAATGATGTAATTTAGCCCCAGCAGTATCCCAGGGTTTTGCAATTTCGCCAGTGCTCTTCAGTGTGTATAAAAGCAACGCACGATGTAGAACCTAAAGCACAAGATGGATTTTAACATTTGCAGGCGATTTTCTGCATGTAGGCAGGGAAGTGTTAGGCGACGGATAGCCCAGGACCTACTGGCAACTGAAGACACAGTGACTGATTGGTGTGCAGAAATGAGAGCTGTCATCAATTCAGAAAAGGCAACTGTTTTGTGGAGCTCTCTGGACAATAAAATTGTATAAGTGAATGTTACAAACCTCACAGTGAATGACAATAACATCAAAAGAGAAAGCAAACTGAGGCTCCTGTGTATCATTTTAGATAGACGCCTGTCTTTCAGAGGTCAAGTTGAGGCAGTTGCGATGAAATGCCAAAAAGGAATTAAATGCTTGCCATATCAAAAAGTCAGCTGATGAAACTTGAACGCATACAGAATGAAGCCATGCGAGTAATTCTAGAATGTACAAGAGAAACCCAGGTAGTATGTATGCGATATATACTTGCACTGTTATTGCTGATAGGTTCACGGTTCAGAAAGCAAAGTCATATCTCAGAGAACCTGCAGACAAGAAGAACCTCCTGCACGAAGCCCTGGTTAGAGCTAAAGGTGACAGACTGAAAAGAGAAAGGTCTTGGATAGCGCAAGCTAAAGACACGATTGGACTTGTGTGCAGGTTTGATACATTTAAGCAAGGAGAGGAGTGGGTCAAAGTACATGAGCAAGCTACAGACTTGTGTGCAGGTTTGATACATTTAAGCAAGGAGAGGAGTGGGTCAAAGTACTTGAGCAAGCTACAGACTTGTGTGCAGGTTTGATACATTTAAGCAAGGAGAGGAGTGGGTCAAAGTACTTGAGCAAGCTACAGACTTGTGTGCAGGTTTGATACATTTAAGCACGGAGAGGAGTGGGTCAAAGTACTTGAGCAAGCTACAGACTTGTGTGCAGGTTTGATACATTTAAGCACGGAGAGGAGTGGGTCAAAGTACTTGAGCAAGCTACAGACTTGTGTGCAGGTTTGATACATTTAAGCACGGAGAGGAGTGGGTCAAAGTACTTGAGCAAGCTACAGACTTGTGTGCAGGTTTGATACATTTAAGCAAGTAGAGGGGTGGGTCAAAGTACATGAGCAAGCTACAGACTTGTGTGCAGGTTTGATACATTTAAGCAAGGAGAGGAATAGGTCAAAGTACTTGAGCAAGCTACGGACTTGTGTACACAGGGCATGTTGGGAAAGGTGGAGACAGGCATGCTCTGTGCGGGGTGACAGGCACCGTTTCAGAGCTCCTTGGTAGTTAGCGTCTTTTAGATATTTACTTCAGATAATGCTGGTGCGTTGGAAACTGAACAGGCAGACAGACTAGCTGGTTCTGCACCACTTGATGGTGCATTGATGTATGACTAGCTAGATGTTGTGAGGGCTCTTTGCAAGCTGGTGAACAGTGCGGAGGCACAAACAGATCATTACGATCTGAGGAGAATGGGGCTGCGGGCAGGTGATCTGGCCGACGCACAGCATACAAGGGAATAATCAGTCAGATATACAGTCATACATTTACTAGTACCATCGGAATTGGAACTCTTCGCTTGATGCTGAAGACGGGGACTGAGCGATTATGGGGGTGTCCCTAGTGATGTGATGGTAATTCCTGATTCAAAATTAAGCATTTCAAGATTTAAAGACTGAGTGGTAGTAAAAGTTAGCGAGACTCACACTAGATATGTTGACTGCAGGGTTGGGGAGAGTCTCAACTGCTCTTTGATTCAAGTGATCCTATGGATGATAAAACGCCTTCTGTTATTGGCAGCACTTGATTATAACAGTAGGCACTACGTTTTTTTATCCTTTTTATTTGCGCCCACACTGTTTATCTAGCGGATGTCGTAAGGATAAATAAACCATTGCTAATTAGGTAGGAAAAAAAAAACAAATAATTTTTGGCTTGTAAGGTGCTGCTTTGTTAATGAGAAGTGGTCAGACGCATAGACACAGTCTATTAAGGTTCGACTTTTTGAATGAAACTAGGTCAAATAAGGGCAATTTATAATAATAAAAATGTTAATTTTCAGATGATGTAAGCTAAAAACTCGGAAATTACTGAACCGATTGCTTTCAAAATTGCACATAACGTTGCCTTTGACTCCAAGCGTGATTTTTTTGGGTCAGAAAATCGCAGAAACCACGAACGACGTAGCTCCAGCAACGGTCAAATCATTATTTGTTTCGTTGCCGGCCCAGATTTGTTTTTATGTGATTGGCCATATTTGACTGCTGAGCTCTTATTGAACTTTGCATTATTATATAATTTCATTTCCACTATTTGCTTGAGTGTTTGGTAGCGTAGTTATTAACTATTCTGCTTATCATGCAGATGACCCGAGTTCGATTCCCCGCTAGGTGAAATAATTTTTTTTAACCCTTAACTGGGCGGCTGGCACGTTGTGGTTGATGGCTAGGCTGCAATATCTACGCCTTTTTCGGTTTTGGGGTTTACAGCTAGTCTGCGACAGCGGCGACGTGATGCTCAATGGTCATGTCACGGGTAATCTTCGTTCGCCCTCGAGAGGGCCGTTGGCACGTTGTGTTGTGGTTTACAGCTAGGCTGCTATATCTGACCTAAACTCTTCAGTCGTCGGTAGTAAAGTTGTAAGTATGTCATCCTTCACTCGGGTGACCGGTGTTAGATTCCCAGCTGGGTGATAATTGTTCTTTTTCCCCCAAAAGGGTGGTTGCCACGTTGTGTTGTGGTTTACAGCTAGGCTGCGATATCTTCCCCTTTCACCCAAAGACATCCGATGTCAGTTAAGTCCTAATTAGCCTCCCCGCGACGCTTCTCGATCAAAAACTATTCGGCGATGACAGAAACTGTTAACTAAGACGGCTTACAGTCCACTTTAGTTTGGGTGGACATGGATGCCAAGGTCAGTTAAAAATCGTTCCCTCGGAGAGGGAGAGATGACGGGTGCGGGGTATTTTTCTCCGCTATTCGTGAGTATAGTGTACTTTTCACTGTGGGTTCTATCACTGGTTACATGATGAAGTTGTTTTTTTTTTAATGTCGGGGGCAAAATCAAACTAAATAGTCCGTTGCGACAGCATGCGGCGCTAACTCCTCTTTTCTACACCGACTGTAGTGACAGTTTTTGTTGTTATGTTGTTGTTGTGATGGTGGTTATGGTTGCAGTAGTACTGCATGGATGAGTGATATGGTAGCTGTTACACTGGCTACATTTACTTCTCTGTACAAGTGAATGCTATCTATTTTAGTCTGGGTAGACACGGATGCAAAGCTCAATTTAGTTACAATATTTCGTTACACGGTAACTTTCCCATCCTTCGGAGAAGATGATTTGATTGGGGGAGGGTGTTTATGCCAGACACAGTTAGCTGAAAGAACTTAAAATATTATTTTAAAGTTCTCATTTCCTAACCATTTTTATTTTAATAATTTCACCAGGTGATCATTTTTCAATTCTTCGGAGAGGGAGATATGATTGGGGGTGGGGGGGGGGGGGGGGGGGTTATGCCGGACACAATTAGCTGAGAGAGCTTAAAATATTATTATAAAGTTCTCACTTCCTAACTATTTCTATTTTAATAATTTTGCTATGAATGATTTTTCAGTCCTTCGGAGACGGAGATATGACTTCGCCAGGTGAGGATTTTTCAATCTTTGGGAGAGGGTGATGTGAGTGGGGGAGCGGGAGGGAGTAATGCCAGACACCGTTAGCTAAGGGGGCTTAAAATATTTTTTTTTATGTTCTCATTTCTTAACTATTTCTTTTTTAATATTTTCGCCAGGAGATGATTTTTCTATCCTACGGAACGGGAAATATGACTGGTGGAAAGTGAGGGAGGGGGGGGGGGTATGCCAAACACAGTTAGCTGAGAGAGCTTAAAATATTATTTGAAAGTTCGTGTTTCTTAACTTTTTCTATTTTAATAATTTCGCCATGGATGATTTTTCAATCCTTCGGAGAGGGAAATATGACTGCGTCGAGGGTAGAGGAGGGGGGTATGACAGACACTGCTAGCTGAGAGCTATTTTCTTTTCCTCTCCATTTTACCATGCTGGGCCACAGCAACGCGTGGCCGGGAACAGCTAGTATGTTTATAAATTGTTTATAGTTTTCCCAGTCAAGATGGTGGGCTCCCAAATAAATAGAGCTGTTACTCTAGGTTGGCAGATAAGATAGCGGGTTGGACCAAACAAGATGGTGGGCAAACAATACAAGATGGCAGGCTCCCCCACCCCACCCCACCCCTCTCTTTCCTTGCATCTAAACAAGATGGCTACAGCAAGCTATTAGGATCCAGTAACGTTAAATAGTAGGCTCTTGGAATGACACATGTTATTTCCTGATTCAAGTCTCTCTCTCTCTCTCTCTCTCTCTCTCTCTCTCACACACACACACACACACACACACACACGCAAACACACACATACAGTCACACACACAGACACATGTAAAGGAAGACACTTTAACTTTCAGTCTTGTAGACAACAGTTGAGTACATATGAATTACAGCTTGGCTACTTATCCAGTCACGTATGTAAAAGCTGTGTTACTACCATTGTTGCCTTTATGTACAACGTTTGTAGGTTATCGGGATGGTCTTTGATCCCGGGAAGTTAGGGCCATGCGGTTAGTGTTGTCGTCACGAACTGTGCAAGTGACCATTTTTCTTCTGCCTAAACAAAAAATAAAAGCCAAAGCCTAACAGAGAATTCAAACATACATCTCCAGCATGGCAGCCCATGACTTGTTCGGTCTGCGGCTCCTTACAGACAGTGTTACAGCCACCTAAAGTCATGCTATAACAGATGAGTGTGTTAGTCTGTTACAGCCACCTCAAGTCATGGTATAACAGATGTACAGCCACCTAAAGTCATGGTATAACAGATGTACAGCCACCTCAAGTCATGCTATAACAGATGTACAGCCACCTCAAGTCATGCTATAACAGATGTACAGCCACCTCAAGTCATGGTATAACAGATGAGTGTGTTAGTCTGTTACAACCACCTCAAGTCATGGTATAACAGATGAGTCTGTTAGTCTGTTACAGCCACCTCAAGTCATGGTATAACAGATGAGTGTGTTAGTGATGGTCTACTCCACCTGAACCATACAACCAGCGAATCACACCCAGTGACACAAAGTGCTAGCATTCGGATGAGAAACCTCGGTAAACGATACAGTTATATTAGGGCCGCCGGCAACAGCCGGGACTAGGGATTTGAAAAAAACACAAAAGTTGAGTCCTATATTGGGGTGGAGTTATTAGTATAACAGATACTACTAAGTAAGTTGTATCACACAAGGACATCCCACAAGCGTTTAACACCAATGACACAAAGTGCCACCGTACGGATGTGGATCACCTGTGGAGAGGTATTTATGGCAGCGGCAAAGCCAGGGTCGGGCTTCAAAATAGCAAAACATTGTATCCGACAAAGCCATGACTTCATATTCTTGTGTAAATATTACAAAACATTGTATCCGAAAAAGCCATGACTTCATATTCTTGTGTAAATATTACAAAACATTGTATCCGACAAAGCCATGACTTCATATTCTTGTGTAAATATTACAAAACATTGTATCCGACAAAGCCATGACTTCATATTCTTGTGTAAATATTACAAAACATTGTATCCGACAAAGCCATGACTTCATATTCTTGTGTAAATATTACAAAACATTGTATCCGACAAAGCCATGACTTCATATTCTTGTGTAAATATTACAAAACATTGTATCCGACAAAGCCATGACTTCATATTCTTGTGTAAATATTACAAAACATTGTATCCGACAAAGCCATGACTTCATATTCTTGTGTAAATATTACAAAACATTGTATCCGACAAAGCCATGACTTCATATTCTTGTGTAAATATTACAAAACATTGTATCCGAAAAAGCCATGACTTCATATTCTTGTGTAAATATTACAAAACATTGTATCCGACAAAGCCATGACTTCATATTCTTGTGTAAATATTACAAAACATTGTATCCGACAAAGCCATGACTTCATATTCTTGTGTAAATATTACAAAACATTGTATCCGACAAAGCCATGACTTCATATTCTTGTGTAAATATTACAAAACATTGTATCCGACAAAGCCATGACTTCATATTCTTGTGTAAATATTACAAAACATTGTATCCGACAAAGCCATGACTTCATATTCTTGTGTAAATATTACAAAACATTGTATCCGACAAAGCCATGACTTCATATTCTTGTGTAAATATTACAAAACATTGTATCCGACAAATATTCTTATGTAAATATTACAAAACATTGTATCCGACAAAGCCATGACTTCATATTCTTGTGTAAATATTACAAAACATTGTATCCGACAAAGCCATGACTTCATATTCTTGTGTAAATATTACAAAACATTGTATCCGACAAAGCCATGACTTCATATTCTTGTATAAATATTACAAAACATTGTATCCGACAAAGCCATGACTTCATATTCTTGTGTAAATATAACAAATCAAATACCTCACCAGATAAACTGCGGAAGTAGACTAGATAATGAGCTTCAAGAAATCGCCAAACAATCTATCCTAACATGGGACTCTCACGTGCCTTCTGGTCGTTACTGTCTAATTTTGACTAAAGCAGAAGCAGAATGGCAGGTAAATATTTACCAGATTTATTCATCCAGTAGCGGGAACTACATCAATCGATATAATCGTCGAGTGTGATGGTACGTCGATCAGTGGGAGGCTACTAACCGTAAACATCACGTGCAATCCACAACAATGTGGTTTATATCGCTACTTCAGTAGATAAAAGGAAGCAATCGAACCTTTGGTTCCCATTAGCGTAAACAGGTTACATTATCTTTAAAAATAATTTAATACGCTGCTATTTAAATTAACGATAATGTAATGACAATTTGTTTTTAAAATATATAAAATGCTGAAAACCAGTATCATATAAGTATCTTTGCAAAATTGATCTACAATTGTATATCACAATAATAATTTCGTGGGCGCCCTCCATATACTAATAGTTACTCATTCATTCATACACAAGAACTGATTTGGTGAACTCTGAACCGTTTTTATAATAATTACAACGAAAATGTAACTGTAACGATTACACTGTATCTGTTCAAGTTACAAACTTTAGGCTTAACTTTTCAGTGAATGAGATTAATATAAAGGGTATTAAACATGTTAAGGGTTCAAGTTTAAAAAAAAAAAGGGGGGGGGGGGAGGACGGGGAGGGAGGAGGGGTGATAATATATATTAATTTCCTTATCGTAAATGCCCAAAATGTATGAAAGAATGTTTATTTCAAATGTAGCAAAACCATGAATTTTCAAAAACAAGCAGCAGCAACTGCTGCTGCTTCTATTACTACTCCTACAACTACTAATATTACTATATTACTACTACTATTACTACTCTTACAACTACTAATATTACTACTATATTACTACTACAACTACAACTATTACTACTACTATTACTATTACTACAACAACAGCAACCACTATTACTACTACTATTACAACTACTAATACTATTATTTATATTACTACTACTATTACTACGACCACTAATATTGCTACGACTACTGCAATTACTACTACTACGACTGATTTTTTTGCTGCTTCTTCTGTTACTATTAAAATTGATATCTCTATCCATTTACACCAACTAAGGCCTCTACTACTAGTACTAGTACTCTTGCTGCTGCTGCTACAACAACTACTACTACTGCTACTACCACCACCACCACTACTACTACCTTACAAATTCTGACTTCAGAGTGTACTGTACTAAGTCATCTTCACATAAATGAAAAGAGACTTTAAATAAGCTGCCTGATAAAAAATCCATCATGATATGGATACAGGACATTAGGGCTCCAAGCTCTTTTCTCATAAGTGAGGAGAAGGACATGAGCCCACAGTCTGAGATGACTGTAGAAGTCTCCTGCGACAAGACAAATACGTGTCTAGCCATCAAGCTCATCAACATAATAACTAGCTTTGAAGTATCAATATCGCATTTCATTGTCGACAGCGATATGTGATTTCATCCGTGTACACGAATCGTCACTTCAGTGCTACATTTATATGAGATTGTTTCAAGCCGTTTACCGGTCTGGAAAGTCAACACATTACTTCAACAGTGCCCTACTTTATGATATTCCAACTGGCACTGGCGTTGGTGCAGTTGAACTCCACTTCCTGGCATTGGAGAATCTGGTCACAAATTGCTTGTGAGACGTCAAACTGTGTGTTCTTGAAAGCGAGCTACCACTTTTTATTGACACTGGTGGCGAGTTTTAGGATAACATTCACAGAACGTTAATTGATAATCAGTGGGGGATGAATGTGATAGGTCATTAACTGGATAATAGTGGTTGATGACTTCTCACACGCCGTCCATTGATAATGAGTCATACGTGATTGTACACATCATCCATTAATACTGAGTGGTGAGTGAATGTTCATACATAATCTATTAATACTGGTGGAGAATGCTTGTACTCGCATCATTCATTGATACTGAGTGGGTGTGAAAGTACAAACATCATTCATTGATAGTGAGTGGGTGTGAAAGTACAAACATCATTTATTGATACTAGGTGGTTGTGAAAGACATACATCATTCATTGATACTGAGTGGTAGGTGAATGTACAAACATCATTCATTGATATTTAGGGGTAGGTGAATGTACATAACTCAATCACAGATACTGAACGAAAGGTGAATTTACATTCACAATTCACGGATTCTGCGGCATCCGTGGCTTAGGCGTTGCGAGTCCGATTCGTAATCCAACGTACCGCGATCGAAACCCACTGCTGGCTGCGTGGATTTTTATCATGGTATGGGGCGTCGCAGGTCGACCCAGCCTAAAATGGGTAACAGGATGGGCTGTCCTGGGAAAGTAAAGACAGCCGGTGTAATGCTGACCACATTACCCACCGAATGCTGTTGGTCTGTAAAAATATGGGCGCTCTTCCCATATGCCGGATAGGCCTAAAGACGTGGAAAGGGATCTTTAAATTTTTTTTTAAACTTATTCACGGATTCTGAGTAGTGGGTGAATGGACATACACCAGTCACAGATACTGGGTAGTGGGTGAATGGACATACGCTAGTCACAGATACTGGGTAGTGGGTGAATGGACATACACCAGTCACAGATACTGGGTAGTGGGTGAATGGACATACGCCAGTCACAGATACTGGGTAGTGGGTGAATGGACATACACCAGTCACATATACTGGGTTACATCATTTATTGAGATTAATGATGGCAGAAAGTAACATATGAATGTCCCTACTTCCTCGAACATGTCGCCATCTTTTATTGTAAATTGTGAATAGTTTATTTTATTATTATTATCCATTAAACATGTTTGTGGGCTTCTTTGATCTACTTCTTTTTTCGTTTTGTTAGTATTTTATTTCTGCTAGCTTAGATGTTTTCTCTGTGCTGTTTGAAGAATTGTGGTGTGTGTTGTTGAAATGAGACTAGGCTTCATTGTCTGGCTAGTTTATCGAGTGTTTTGTCTCCATGTTTTGCCAATGACACGGCCATCTTCTCATTGTGTCAATATTTGTGTGCCGCTGGGTGAGACGATTGATTGTATCAAAGCAGAGCCAAGTAGTGCTCAGTTGCGTGCTATGCTGTGATGTTGTATGTACATCTTTAGTTCGCAGTGCATCCTGCTTTCGATTTTTTTCTAGGTCTTCTTCTGCCTCTTGGTGTTTCCATAATGGCTGCCCACATTTCTTCTCAATCGTCTTATTTCACAGGCGAGAATGAAATATCGCAATGAAAGTGTTTAGTTACGTCACTGTCCAGATGGTAACTCACCTTTTGGAGAATCTTAATTGGTCGTACTGTTTATCAGTTTTTCATCATCTGTAACGAAGTTTGTTCATGCAAGTGTTTTTTTTTTTTTTTTTTGGATTTTTTAAGTGCCTTTATTTTACTGAATTTAGAGGAAATTGGTTTCCCCTGGGACTTTCAAGATTTTTTTTTTTAAATTAGGGTTTACATAGAAAATAGTTTTAAATTAACAGATGGCAGTTTTATCGTGATATCCACAATCATTTGGCGTTAAACAACGATCTCAGACTGAAGTAACTTTTAATGTTGCCAGCAAAAAACATTTCACTATGGGATTCTGTTACATTATATAGTATTTATTTATAATGTTTCTATTTGTTAAAAATATTGCTGTTTTTTTTTTTTTTTTTTCATCGCCGTATTTGTAGTTACTGGAACATGCATTGCAATAGTCTGTCTTTTTTTGGGTACCGTTTTCCACATAACAGCTTTATTCAAAATAGGTGATGGAAATATCCATAGGATTCATTTGGATATTATGGATACGTTTTTTCATGTTGTTAAATGTCATGTTGTGCAGTTAATGCGGTGTTATGTTATTGATGTTGTTGACGACTAAAACCTGAAGTTCAATTATTGTGTGTGCATTTCCCGTTTCCATTAAGTGAACCTCAAATGTAAAAATTCAGTAGAGTAAGATCCAGAGACTGTGGAGGTCATAGTCCGCAAGAGATGATGCAATTAGCAAAAAACTATCTAATAATTCTAGAGATTTTAAAGCCGTGTGAGCAGTAGAAACCAGGCTTGTTCAATTTCCTGTTCAGACTGTTGGGCCAGGGATGGTTCCGGAGTCTTTTTTTTTATTTTTAGTATTGTTGAAGATAATGGGACGCCATTGACTCATTGCACATCATACGCCAATGACTCATTGCACATCATACGCCAATGACTCATTGCACATCATACGCCAATGACTCGTTGCACATCATACGCCAATGACTCGTTGCACATCATACGCCAATGACTCATTGCACATCATACGCCAATGACTCGTTGCACATCATACGCCAATGACTCGTTGCACATCATACGCCAATGACTCATTGCACATCATACGCCAATGACTCGTTGCACATCATACGCCAATGACTCATTGCACATCATACGCCAATGACTCATTGCACATCATACGCCAATGACTCATTGCACATCATACGCCAATGACTCATTGCACATCATACGCCAATGACTCGTTGCACATCATACGCCAATGACTCATTGCACATCATTGACTCATTGCACATCATACGCCAATGGCTCATTGCACATCATACGACAATGACTCATTGCACATCATACGCCAATGACTCGTTGCACATCATACGCCAATGACTCATTGCACATCATACGCCAATGACTCGTTGCATTATACGCAATGACTCATTGCACATCATACGCCAATGACTCATTGCATTACATCATACCAATGTTGCACATCATACGCCAATGACTCGTTGCACATCATACGCCAATGACTCACTGCACATCATACGCCAATGACTCGTTGCACATCATACGCCAATGACTCACTGCACATCATACGCCAATGACTCGTTGCACATCATACGCCAATGACTCATTGCACATCATACGCCAATGACTTTGCACATCATACGCCAATGACTCATTGCACATCTCGTTGCACATCATACGCCAATGACTGCACATCATACGCACTGTCGCCAATGATTGCACATCATCGCCAATGACTCGTTGATCACGCCAATGACTCATTGCACATCATACGCCAATGACTCGTTGCACATCATACGCCAATGACTCACTGCACATCATACGCCAATGACTCGTTGCAATGACTTGACATCATACGCCAATGACTCATTGCACATCATACGCCAATGACTCATTGCACATCATACGCAATGACAATGCACTCATACACCAATGACTCATTGCACATCATACGCCAATGACTTCATACGCCAATGTTTGCACATCATACGCCAATGATCATTGCAGAATGCGATCACACCAATGACTCATTGCACATGTCATTGCACATCATACGCCAATGACTCATTGCACATGCCAACGACTCGTTGCACATCATACGCCAATGACTCATTGCACATCATAGGCCAATGACTCATTGCACATCATACGCCAATGACTCATTGCACATCATACGCCAATGACTCATTGCACATCATACGCCAATGACTCATTGCACATCATACGCCAATGACTCATTGCACATCATACGCCAATGACTCGTTGCACATCATACGCCAATGACTCATTGCACATCATACGCCAATGACTCATTGCACATCATACGCCAATGGCTCATTGCACATCATACGACAATGACTCATTGCACATCATACGCCAATGACTCGTTGCACATCATACGCCAATGACTCATTGCACATCATACGCCAATGACTCGTTGCACATTATACGCGCAATGACTCATTGCACATCATACGTAGCACATCAAATGACCATCATACGCCAATGACTCGTTGCACATCATACGCCAATGACTCGTTGCACATCATACGCCAATGACTCACTGCACATCATACGCCAATGACTCATTGCACATCATACGCCAATGACTCATTGCACATCATACGCAAATGACTCATTGCACATCATACGCCAATGACTCATTGCACATCATACGCCAATGACTCGTTGCACATCATACGCCAATGACTCATTGCACATCATACGCCAATGACTCATTGCACATCATTGATCGTGACTCATTGCACATCATACGCCAATGACTCGTTGCACATCATACGCCAATGACTCGTTGCACATCATACGCCAATGACTCGTTGCACATCATGGTGACTCGTTGCACATCATACGCCAATGACTCGTTGCACATCATACGCCAATGACTCACTGCACATCATACGCCAATGACTCATTGCACATCATACGCCATGACTCCTTGACTCATTGCACATCATACGCCAATGACTCATTGCACATCATACGCCAATGCACATCATACACCAATGACTCATTGCACATCATACGCCAATGACTAGTTGCACATCATACGCCGCACATGCCAATGACTCATTGCACATCATACGCCAATGACTCATTGCACATCATACGCCAATGACTCATTGCACATCATAACAGCCAATGACTCATTGCACATCATACGCCACTCGTTGCACATCATACGCCAATGACTCATTGCACATCATACGCCAATGACTCATTGCACATCATACGCCAATGACTCATTGCACATCATACGACAATGACTCATTGCACATCATACGCCAATGGCTTATTTTACAACAAAGTTACACACATATAGCACTTATAAGCACACAATAAATCGATAGGCCGAAGAGTAATTACATGAATTACTGTTGCCAGTAGAAAACAATAGTAAACATTGCTCGTTTCGCTGTGTGGTCCGCACATGTTCTTGCCTGTCAAAACTGTCGAGGATTATACAGTTTAGATGTAGGCAGAATGCGATCACAGACTTATAACATCAAATAATTGACAAGCTGCTGTCTTGTCATATTTAGGCATGGTGGTTAAACAGTTTGTTTTACACTTCTAAGATTGTGGATTCGGTTTCAGAATCCCTTCTTTGTTTCACACACACAGGTCTTGCAAATATTGATGGAGCCTTTCGCTGGAGTTATTGATGTAGATTCCAACATTGTCAACCTCTTCGTTGTGGAGAAACGCACAGCGGGCACAGAACGTTGTACATAATAAAACGTGGTGACATAACATTGATCCTATAGGCCTCAGCAAAGTGTTTATAAGTTTTAGCGAAGTTGAAAACAATAATTCTGAGCACAACTAGTCGGTCATGCTAAAAACAATTAATAGAGAAATAGAGAAACATTTAACATATTGACAGCTTCTTTTCATGGTGCAGGCTTTTTTTTTTCTTTGTGAGTGTTACTTTGGAATGTGTTGTATTATTTACAATAGTTAACGTGTGTGGAAACATAAAACAATGCTAAAATAAAACAGCGACAACTCTTGCTGGTGTTTTGCCAAACTTGTTTTTGGCGCTTTTAGAACCTTTCAGTCAGTACTGACGGTAAACGTAATCTTCTGCCAGGTTATATGTAATCTGATACAATAACACTTACTCATCTCTTTAGTTGTACAGGACCACTGATACCTTCATATTTGTTAGATTCCAGTTGAGAATCGATGACAACTGCAGTAAATAACTCGCCATCAGTCAGTAACAGAAATGCCTGTCACGAAACGATCTCAGTGGTTCCAGAAGTTAGTACTTGTAATAAGTTCTTCTGGTTCTAAAGAGAGAGGATCATATTTACTCTGCCATTTACCCTAATATTACTTTAAACCAAACTGATTTAAATGTTTCCAGTCCTTCTCTGAGACAAAGCCACTACGCTTTGTTTAAAATTACATAACACTACGTAATACAGCCCGCTGGTTCAGGCTAGGGATGTTATGTTTGATTCTCATGCCAGTGTCAGAATGTTATCTCCTGACCACACTGTAGAGGCCAGCGAACGGGGAACTTAGCATCAGCCCTGAGCTGGACCGTAGGTCGTAAAGGTTACCTAACACAGACGGCTTTGAAAGACTAGATCAGGGGAATTGAGTGGACTCTAGACATTGTGGCGACGAGAGGTTTAAGTAACACGTCAGTGTAATTCTCAAGAGAACAGGTGTTTGGCAATTAGGAATGTTTGATCTGGGTCAAGTAGTAAACACAATGGCGTCACGGACCGTTTTCACACCGGCTAGTTAGATTCGTTGTAAACTAGATTGGGTCACTTAAGAATGTTTGCTCTAGGGATGTCAGTCCAGAATTGACTGACAGGCCACTTGTTAGCTAATTTGATCTGATAGGTTCTTCAGAGGCGTGGCTTAAGTAATCGTCTTGAGGGTTGGGTAGAACCGAGGAAAGGGAGGAGATTAATTTGGACAATAGATTGATACTTATACTTCGAGCCTGTGGAATTCCCGTCATTAATCGCAGCCTGCCGGCAAACAAACACAGGTCGACGTAAAGGTATTTTACGGTCGCATTCTGGTTTGGCGATAGATGGAAAGTTCCCAGGTGAATATTAATTAATCTTGTATACTTAGGTTAGGGAGTTAAGCTTAGTTTATACTACCTTTTCCTAATTTGTCTGCACATTCTGCTTGAAATAGTTCTTTGTGAGTATTCAGTATCTCAAGTTAGGGAACTGCTAAACTATTCCTATTTCTTGTATGTTTGTGTCACATGTTTTTCAGTGTATGTTTCCATGTGTATAAAATAAGATGTGAACAATGACATTTGCTATAATGAATTGTAATTATATTGTTTCATGGTCAACCCAAAACATGTGCTGGGATTGTGGGAAATCATGCCCATATGCGCAGAGTTTTAATAGCTCACCATGTGCTCACTGGAAAGACAATATTCCAGACAGCATGCACATATAACATGGTGGGAGTTTTCAGCACATAACCTGCTCCACGTGGTCATGTAATATCAATGTCAGCCAGTTGGAAGTCTGAGTGATGACGGACAACAGACTTAGAAAGTCAACTATCATGACATAGCATGAGAGAGGAAGGCAGGATATGTGACGTCCATGTAAGACAAAAGACCTTCAGACTAGACTGGAGAGAATGTGGAATATGAGGAGTGATGGGATATATTTTATTTTTATATGTTGTATTAATTGATACATGTATTCTTAGTGTAAGTCAAGATACTACACGTATGTGTTTGTTTCCATGATTACAGCGCGATGTGACGATCAGTCCATGAAAGAGACTACAATGTGTTAGACTCGGCCAGCTGGGAACGAGGTGGAGAACGAGGTGGAGAACGAGGTGGAGAACGAGGTGGAGAACGATGTGGAGACCGAGGAGGGGATGAAGTGGAGAATAAGCTGAAACAGGCAGAAAACAGGCAAGGAAGAGTTGGACAAGCTTGACAGTTCCTCACGGCTGTCAGAGGCTTATAAGATAAGTTAACATCATTTCCGTTAACATACCACCATCATCATACCACTCTAAACCCCGGAGCTGTTTTTCTCGCTGAAGCTTACCATCATCACATTAACCAGTCACTGTTTGTGTAAATCAACAAACTGGTAATTTCATTGTAGTAAATAAAGCTGTATGTCAAATTTTAAACTACATCGTTTGTTAAATTTTAAGTGTATTCAGTCTTACCTGTTTAATTAAACTGTTAGGATAGAATAACATTTGGTGGGAGCTCAAATAATATAATAATTCTTTAATTATTCATGATAACACCGGGAGAAGGTAGATGACGGAGGAATCATTTGCCCTGTCTAATAATTCATTAAGTATAATGCTATAGACATCTAAAATTCCTTTTCTTCTCTTGTGGGTACCAAGTTCAGCTAATGTTAATATACTTAACGAGCCAATATGGCTGTTTTCTTGGGTATCCAGGACTTTGTCTGAGAGCAACATAGCTCAGATTTTAGTTCGGTTTATCTGGTGGAGGGAATGTGTTGAGAGGAAAATCCCTACTCAACATTAAAACATTAAATCCCACGCGTCACGTCACAATGCCATTGTTTTTATTTCAGACTGAATTAACCTGGAAGCCACAGTCACTTTCAAAATGTCACCATTATATGGATTCCAACCGATAAACCGCTGGGCAAGCAAAGGAATTTACAGATGATATAACACTTTTTTTAAGCTCTTTCCCCCTAGTTACAGAGACAAGGTGTGGCATAGCAAAAAATATTGTTCTGCAAAAACAAGAGTTAGATACATCCGAGTTTGTCACTGCCATGATTTCAGCATGTCTTGCTGGTATAAATGTATTTCAACAGATGACATTTTATTTACCGTCCAGTAGAGAGCCGACTGGCGATGTTTATAGAGATCCACATATGACTACCATTACTGTAAGTCGGATGTCCAGTAGACAAGAATATAAGTGCGCCCAAAACACAAAACTTATCTCATTAGGTCATCTTTTGTTGTTGTTGTTGTTGTTGTTGTTGTTGTTGTTGTCATTTTTCAAACTGCAACCATACTTAGAAGCATATAGACTACACTGTGTAGAAAAAGACTGAAATTTCAATTTTCCTTGTAATTTAAATTTCAAAAATTCTAACTCAGAATTAAAATACAATCCCTTGAGATTAACAATAATTATATAACAACATTTCGACAAAATTGACACTTATTTATAATTAGGACACACACATTTACACACATACACACACATACACACACATACACAAACACACACTCGTCGAAAAGACGGAGGAATAGAGGACAAGAAATAGAGAGAGAAAGACGGAAGGCAACATTGGCTGAGGACATTCACCTACACCAACAACTAGTGTATGTAATGGCACAGACCTCATTGACACCATTTGGAAACGCCTGAACTCATTTAGCGACGAAAAGCTAAAGTCTGATCACACTCACCCCCATAGTTCAAGGATATTACATTGAGAAATATTTTCTCGAAATCATCCATGTCCCGGAACTTCCAAATACCGACGGATATAGATGACCTGGCTCGCAGTTCGTTGAGCAGAACTTCGACCGAGAGATGGCAGAAGTCAGTAACTATGGAGTCTTGTCCGTGTTTGTCGTATATCTGTGGGTAGAATAGTTTAAGTTATATGTTTACAAGAATATATGTTAACATATAGTATACATACAAGAAAATGGTATCTCAGTATAGCGACAACCCCATATTTCTGGTGTTAGTTATTAAATTAAAAACTGATGTAGTGTCTAAAGGATGAGCTTCATTGTGCACGTGATAAACACACACAGCCATGGAATTGACCTGAAGCTTGCGGTCACATCGGTTTCTATTCTATATGAGACGTTGTCACTGACCCCGGTGCTGTACAATATAGTATTAGGAACCAATAATATTACGGCAGACTGCAACACTGCCCAGCGTGGAGTTTACGTTTTGGAAGGCTGAGGTCAAGTGTAAAAGTTACAGATTTATTACCTAGCTCTCCTCGACATTTAGGAGTTAAAAAAACTGAAAGGACGGCGGATGGCTCTCCTCAGCCGCTACTGGATATCTCTGTGATGCCATTACGACACATGGTGTAAATTCCACCGCTCCCGGTTTGTTACTTCATTACTAGCAAAACTGTGAAAACACATGTGCGTATATGAAAGAGGTGATGACTTTTGATCACAGAAAGTGCCAGGGTCCGGATATCTCATCTACAGTTGTGGTGTGAAAGCTTTAAACATCACCGTGTCAGTTTCTATTTGCATGTTTCATTCAGGTTTCTCGTGCTGGATGGTTTGGGTTAGTTCTTTAAGGCCTGTATTTTTTTTTTTAAATTGTGTTTTGAAATGTATTATGCAGTCTTTGAAGCCTTTGGAAATGAAAGAGGGTTTGTCACTACATGGAGCTATATGTCATAAGTTTTCTCTAGTTATAAATCTATCTGATAGACTGTTTAATTTTCTAACATTATGGATATTCATGCTTCGTGTGGGCAGAGAGAATAGATTAGCTGTGGCATTGTTTTGCTCCACTTCTCAGCTTACGTCTCTACCTTCCGTACTTGCTTTTGAATTAGCGATAATGCTGTTGAATGTCTTTTCTGTAGCGGTCCAAAGGGAGAAGTCATCTACATCTAGACTATGTGATATTTGCTGGTAAAAATATTCTGTAATATCGAGTTTTGAAAACAAAATTCACTTTTTTACACTGCTCTGTCTCCCTCTATCAGTTTAACGGGTGGGACGGACAGTCTAATTTAGCTCCGGTTAATCTCTGAAACAGGAAGTCTCTTATCCAGGAATACATGCTGCGAGTAGCTCGATGTCTTGAAACTTCTGCTCATACACTACTTATTATCCACTGTGTGAAAGGTCTGGGAAATTTAATATTAAAACAAAACCAAGAATTCTATTCAGCATAGTGTTAACAAGAACCATTAGCGTGATTGATCTTGTCTTGTCTTGCTTGTCTTGTCCACAATTGCCTCACAGCGTAGTGAGGAGTCGCAGTTTTCTATCCTGGGCCAGGTGTGTTGCACGTGTTGTTGTTGGTCCGTGTTGCCTCAGGATCTCTGATATATTGTCTATCCATCGTACTCTCGGTCTGCCACTTGCTCTAGGGCAGTAGTGTTGTTCGTTGTATGCTCGTAGAGGCAGTTGGTCGGTTTGCATTCGCATCAAGTGGCCAAACCACTCAATTTGTTGCTTCTTTATGTATTGCAAGCATGGTGTGGTTCCTACAATTGATCTAATGTTCTCGTTTCGAACTCTGTCTCTCCTTGTGACATTGGCAGCCTTACGTAAGCATCTCATTTCGCACGTCGTGATCTTTTTCTCCTGTGCTCTTGTTAGGGACCAGGTTTGGCATTGGTGCGTGATTGGTAATACTTATAATTTGTATATTCATTTTAAAAATTAGGTCTTGACTACGAATTTAATCAGTTACATTACATAGAAACTGGTTCTAAACGGTTACACAAATGTTCTTTTTCTTTCTTCGCATGCTTCTTTCTTCCCCCGCTGCCTAAGCGTTCTTCAATTCCCCTAGCCGCATGCGAGGCGCTTTCTTTACTCTGGGCCGTTCCAATGCCCCACCCTTAAGATTTTACCAAGGCAGCTACCGTCTCAACCCCTTTGTCCCTTCCCCTAAAACTATAAACGGTCACAGAGCTCCCTAGAGAGTCATAGCTCCGACTTTTCGAAACACGTGTCAATATCAATCTGCCAGACTTGTCTCACACTGAAACTGACTCTAATGCTCACTGAATTGTTACCAGTAGACTATTAAAGTTAGTTGCGTATCCTTTACAAGACGTTGCAGAACCAACCCTAACAGCCCCTGGCTGTCGTGTGGTTTCTCTAGGCAATTTTACATCCAGTAGTTTGCCATTGCTCTGGACGGTCGGCTTTCTTGATACCACTGTCGAAACCAACGCAAGGATACCTGCAGCTGGGATCGAACCTGGCATCCCGGCATTACGAAGCGAAGCGTTCGCATCCACTTAGCCACAGAGCCGACACCAGTAGACTACGACATTTATAACGCTAGTACACATTCTGTGAACCAAGAGTAGCAACAGCATCATAAGGACAGTAACTTATATCGTATATTTCATTGACGGAAAGTGAATATCATGTAACCGAAGAAAATGTAGACAACTGATTGTTCATCTCATGGCTTCAGATATCTCAACATGAATACATTTATAGCGAGCAGTTAGGGTCAGTCCCCACATTCATCAACAGATTATGGCAAAAGATGACCAAGACAGTTTATCACACTACGTCTTTTGGACAGAGAAATTAGCTCCAGGTGTATCAAAGCTAAATCAAGGAATGGGGCAACTATCTCTCCTGTTGACAAACAAGCAGATACCCCGGAGTACTAAAGTCAATCTTATCCGAACTATTTTTTTTTTTTTTTGCTAACACTATGCTACGAGTGCCATTCGTGGACACTTACATCCTCCAATGAACGTAAAATTGTGACAACAGAGATGAAATGTCTTAGAAGAGCTGCAGGAGTTTCAAGGACAGACAGAATACGAAGTCACGAAATCAGACGCATGCTGGGAATAAAGCCAGTATTACAGGTCATCAAAGAACAACAAATGAAGTGGTTTGGACACCTAACAAGAATGCCCTGGTACTGTCTGCCACAGCGAGCCACACTAAAACGTTACAACGGATATAGAGCGAGTGGAAGACCTCAGAAAATATGGAGCAATGGTATTAAGAACAGTTTTACAGAAATGAACATCAGCCTTAATAGTGCTCTTGAGAAAGCTTATCAAGGAATGTTACATCCCCCCCCCCCCCCCCCCCCGACACTTCGCCTAGGTACAAGGTGGAAGAGAAGTAAAAGAAGTAGATAAACATCTTTTAGACTAAATCTAGTGATAACACTGATCTGATCCGTGGTTCTGGTGATCATTTGAGATGGTGTAACATAACACTCTAGACATATGGACACGACGCATAGTGATGATAATGTGGCACAATTGTTAAAGATGCTACCAGATAAGATGAAGTTAGGAAAACATATTTTCGTCTTCAGAAAATTCACTGCAAGTGGAACAAATAAATGCATATATAGTGTATCAATTTGCCTTCATCGGCTAGCCTACGACATTATATGTAGCTGGTATGAGCAATTATTATTGCTTATTCCAAATGATGTCAGTTGTGCAGGTGGAGTGCATAATGCACAGATCCCAAACAAGACGGGCTTCTTGGAAAATAAAGGTTGGAGCACATTTTCATACATAAAAAAAAAAAAAAAAAAAGGCAGTTTTGCATATCAGTGTGTGTACCAGTCGAAGTGGTTAAGCTGTTTTTCTGAAGTCCATGGGTTCGCCCTAACGGCCCTGTCTTTCTGTTCACAAAAGCTAATTTCACAGAGATTCATAGGGATCGTAGCTAGAGCTACAGAGTCCGTGCTTTGTGCGATGGTCTTAGCAGGTAGGTAGGTGTTGTCTTCTCGGTATTTGATCTGCGTTGCATATTTTTACAAAAATATTATTATAATTATTTGCTGTTCAGCACATCATCAACATCATCATCATCATTTTCTTATATAGGACTAAGGTAACTTGAACCCCCTCCCGTAGAAAAATATGTAACGTGGCTGAAAGTGCCACCTTTCCTCTGAGCCATACTCTCAGACAACTAGTACTTTCTCCTCATCGTCCCTCTGGTTAGCTATCATCTCCTTCTGTATGAGCACTACTACTTAAGTACCCAGCATCTTATTTGGCCCATGGATTACATAATTAGGTATCACAAGCGTACAGTTAGGTGAGTGATAGCCTGCAGTACAGTGAATTAGAAATGTAGATACACACAACTGCTGGGCGCGGCGGCCGATGGGAACAAGGACGCCTGTCTGAAAAGAGTGATGGTCACGCAGGAAGCAGTTGATCGAGTCAGCCTCTGTTGACGGCACGGCGATAAGGAAACGTCTGGAAGACAGGAAACTGTTTCCACCCAAATCGTGCCCTGGAGATGTTGAAGTAAGCCGACTGAAAAGTCCATTAATCAAATCTGAACAGTTATAGACTTGGTGGGCTACACTGGATTCGCAATTTTGTCCCTAATGCTGAGGCAGAAAATATGCCAACGCATAACCACCGCAAACTAGTTCACGTTAGCGGGGTAGTGTGAGAGAGAGAGTGTGTGTGTGTGTGTGTGTGTGTGTGTGTGTGTGTGTGCGTGTGTGTGTGTTGTTTTTTTTTTTTTTTTTTCTGCAACATAATTTTAACATTTCAAATCTCTGTAATTTAATGAGTCAGAGCGATCAAACTGCAGACGACAACACCTTAGGTTTGAACTAATCCCAGTTTTTTGGCATCTTGGTCATTGATACTTTTTAGGGGTCAGGGTTAAGCAAGGATCGGCCTATCACAACAGGCATGTTTTATATATATATATATATATATATATATATATATATATATATATATATATATATATATATATATATATACTGATAATCATCTGCTAAGGGGAAAGGACAATGAGAAAGGGGAAGCATTTTTTAAGATTGATCAAAATGATAGGGATCTTAGAAATTCACTTAGACATAATATGTCTAATACTATAAATGATAATCATTTTAAAGATATCATTAGGGTGGAGGATATAAAATATATATTGCAGAAAGCAAAAGACACTGCGCCGGGGCAAGACGGAATCAGGTATGCCATAAGAAGAATTTGCGTTATGAAGACTTGAGAAAGATGGCGTTTTACTTCAATCAGAGCATCAGAACAGCTACAGTATCACATGATTGGGTACACAGATACCTAATCCTGCTTCCAAAACCAGCGGTTTCAGGATTATCACCTTACAAAATACATTCGGCAAGCTGCTAGAGAAGATTATTACTGTTAAACTGCAAAAGATTTTGGAAAGTGAAGAGCTCCTGCCAAAAGGTTTGGGTAGTTAGTGGCCGATAAAAGATATCTTGTCTAAAGCAAGCTTCTTTTGCTTTTTATGAGGGGTTCCAGAACAGACATTAAACAGTTGTGGCAGTACCTCATCTTGAAGATACCTTTAATAGAGTCAGATATGATATTTTGATTTCTGCACTCATGGAGAAGAATGTTTGTCCCTGGCTTTTGAACTGGATAGCAGCGTCCTGAATTCACGTATGGTTGCCCTTGGCTTAGGTACATGCACCTTAGAACCATGTAAAATCGCCCCGGGACTTCCCTAAGATTCTGAAATTTCACCAGTGCTCTTAAATGTGGATACAATCAAGACTGCAGAATTTGAAGCGCCAGGTGTTGGAAGGATATTAACATTTGCCGATGATGATCTTGCATACAGACAGGGGAGGGATGGTCACCGAATAGCACAGGAGCTGCAGGCAACTGTAGCAAAGTGATCGAATGTTGATGCAATCGTAAATTCATAAAAGGCGACTGTTTTATGGTGCTCTTTGTAGACAATTGAATTGTCTCACAGTTAATGACATTAACATCAAGAGAGAAAGCAAACTGGGGTACCTTGGTGTCATTTTTAGTAGAAGCCTCTCCTTCAGGGATTATGTAGAGGAAGTTGCGGTGAAATTCGAAAAAAAGACTCAATGCTCTGAAGATTATGTATGGCAACAATGACATGGACCAAAGAATGTTGTTCACAATGTTTTAGCATGTGATCCTGTCAGAAATAGATTAGAGACTTTGAATGCTTACGATATCAAAGCGTCAGCTTATGAAACTCGAACGCATACAGAATGAAGCCATGCGGGTAATTCTGGGACGTAAAAGAGATTCCCCGGTAGTAAGTAGGAGGCATATACTTGCACTACCTACTATTGCTGACAGGGTCACATTTCTGCAAGCAAATTCATATTTGCAAGAACCTCCTGTATGAAGCCCTGAGTAGAGCTAAAGTCACAGACTGAAATGAGGAAAGTCTTGGATGGCGCAAGCTGATACACCGTTAGACATGTGTGCAGGCTCTATCAATTTAAGCGAGGAGAGGAGTGATTCAAAGTGTCCGAGCAAGTCTTAGACTTGTGCAGAGTTGTTATCTCTTTGTGTAGTGAGCGCAGGAACTGGCCAGCTGGTGCTGCAGAATCAGAAGTTTAACAGGTGATGTGATTATCTATACAGATGACTCTGTGTTGAAGGGCAGACGAAGTGCATGGGGGTTCCATAGCAAAAGCGAATGGACTTCGCTTGGTGCAGCAAAGCCTCGCACATGATATCAAAACGTCTAGTTTGAGAATGAAGCTGGAGGCAGTCTTTGCTGCCTTCCGCTAGCTGTACACACACACCGCACACCGTGATCGTAACTGACTCAAAGAGCATATTGAGAAAGGTGGAGACAAGCTCGTCCGTTCAGAGTATCATGCATCACTTCAAAGGTCCTGGGTATCAAGCATCATTTTGATATTTGTTCTAGATAATGCTGGTGTGTTTGGAAATGAGCAGGCAGAAACATTGGCCTGTTCTGCACGGCTTTGTGGTGAACTGGTGTATGATAAGCTGGATGTTGTCAGGGCTCTTTGGGAGCGATTGAACAGTGGGGAGGAACAGATAAATAATTACGGTCCGAAAGAGAATTGCGCTGCGAGGAGTTGAAAAGGGGATCAGGCCAGCGATCAACACTCGGAGGAAAGGTGAGACCGATATACAATTAGACAGTTACTGGTGCTATCGAAATTGTAACTTGCTGAGTGCTGTGATGTCTATGTAATGTAACCTATAAGATTTAACTATATATATATATATATATATATATATATATATATATATATATATATATATATATATATATATATATATATGTGTGTGTGTGTGTGTGTATTTATATATATATATATATATATATATATATATATATATATATATATATATATATATATATATATATATATATATATATACCATACTCGTATAATGCTAATCTATTCTCTCCGGTTCTCCTTGTGTTTGTCTTCTCCAGATTTCTCATTGTCATGGTATACTCCAGTTTGCCATTCTCATGATGTGACAGAAAATATGTGGACGGCCTGGTCTCCCAGCCTAGTCATATCGTTGACCTGGCAAGAGACGTGACCACAAAAGGCTGGTTGCTTCAAAGGACTAGTTAAGGTGGTTAAAGCTGAGAAGTGGTCAGAACTGTGTCAAATAATTAACAAGCACAAATCACTGAAACTGTTTTTCTTCTTCTTCCTCTGCCTTTCTATCCCACAATGGAGCATTGACCCTCAACCAACTCACGCCATGTCGTTCTATCCTTCGCCATTGCATGGAGCTCTCACCATGTCCTCCCCATCTTTCTAACTTCATTCTCCAGCTCTCTTCACCATGTATTTTTTGGCCTTCCTTTATTCCTATGCCCCTGTGGTTTCCACTTTCAGTGTTCTCCCTATATCATAGAGAATTCTAACATTTATTCATTCATTCAGTAGCATGTCCCTCGCGGAACCTCGCTGCCATAACAACCCTCCGGAAAACCTTCCTATCCTGAGCAAGATGTCCTGCGTCTGATACACCCATCTGGAGATCATCTGCCACATCCTGCACCCATCTTCTCCTTGGCCTTCCTCTTCCTCTCTTCCCAGGCATATACCCCTCCATTGAATTCTAACATACCAGGTGCTGAAAGGAGGTACGTAATTCTTCTATTTGAAGAGCCTACCCTCATCTTGGTTGGCTGAACTTTTACTTGCTTCACTTTTTGACTTATCCATGGTTGGTTGGTTTTTGTGGCTATGATTTTTACAGGATGAGGTAGCTAACCTCAAGGAAACTGTTCTGGATAAATTATCACAGAATTAACAAGCACAAATCACTGAAACTGTTCAGGCGACTACATAAAAGTACGATCGGTGCTGTCAAAAACAGGAGTATTCCTGATTTTCAGAGTGCTGACCTTACCTGGCCAAGGACTTACGGAAAAAAAAGGGCAAGACCGTACTTGAACACAATTTCCAGCAGAGCAGCCACTTGAGAGGGTGCAATTTAGCAAAGATGGTTAACTCACATGGACGTAGGTCCGAGAAAGTTGCAGAAGATGACATAATCATAGTGACAGCGGATAAGATCAAGGACGAAAAAAAAGGTGCACCAGGTCCAGATAGTATAAGGTATGAAACAGTTAATTTGTGTACTGAGGATGCGTTAGATGAAATAGCAGACTTGTTTAACAACACTATAGCGAATGCTAGTATCAACGAGGAGTTTTTACACAGCTATCTGATACCTTTGACAAACCTGGCAAGGACAACATACAAATGCAGGGATAACTGGTGACCAACATGCAGAATAATACAGGCAAGCTGCTGACGAAGAAAATTGCCCGAAAATATCGACTGCTTGAGAGATATTGTATTCTTCCAATTACGCTTAGAGCTATCGTCCAAACAGCAATTTGGATCAATGCAGCATTTTTTGCATTGAAACATGCGCTGCAGCAATTGATTTCGAGGATGCGCACAACAGAGTACCGTTGGATTTCCTAATGTTTCAGCTTCTTAAACTCAGAATAAGTATAAGTCTATTCTTTCTAAATTGGATCTCTGCAGCCCTCTTCCAACTATAAGTAGTTTTAAGATGTGACAGTTGCTCTTCTGAACCTACAGATTACGCATTCCGACCTGCCACAGAGATCACCATTATCTCTAGTACTGTAAACGTTTACACCGTGAGCAGAATATAGGACAGGGAAAGAAACTGTCGTGCACTGACCATGTTTAATGTATCATCAGGATAAAGATAGAGATCGGGTTGCTTGAACATTGCAAACATAACTCAACCTCGCTAGCAACTGTTATATTGAGGCTGGTGCAGTGGTCACTTAAAAAAAAACATAGGCAGCATAAACTTGGTTCTTTTTAAATAACAGTATTGTCAACACCCCAACGCCAACTGTAGTCTATGCACAGAGAATGTGGAAAAAACGCAGTCAATGAAATACCAGGGGATACTATTCCTTCCAAGCCTGGCTTATATTGAGCACATAGGCCAGGTGAGAGTAAACAAAGGCAGGGCTTGGTGCGATAAGACTAATGGCAGAGACAAACCGTGAGCAGCGCCATTAGTCTTTTATATCAGGGTCTAGTCCTTTCAGTTTTTGAGTATGCGATGGCGACCCTGACTCTCAACCATAAGCAGTTGGAGAGGATGAAAATGATACAGAACGAGGCTATGCGTTGTATACTTGGGTGTACAAGAGATACAGCATGTAGGGTGATGCGTAACGTTCTAGTGGAGGTTAAGGTTTGTTGCCTATCCTTTACAGGACGTTGGAGAACAGATGTTTATCAATTAGGACTGATTGATCTTAGTAAAGGCCACCCACATTGAATGACAGGCCCATTGATAGCTATTTTGATCTGTAAGGTACCCCAGGGGAGTGGCTTAGATCATCTCCTGCAGGGTAGGTTAGAAACTAGAGATTAGGAGGAGTTTGAGTTTGAAGATAGTTAGGATTTATACTACTAGCATCTGGACTTTACTTCAGATTGCTGCCAGCATGCCACAAACTCAGATCAACAGTAGAAAGTAATTCTAGCTGTTTGATTCCTATTTGGCAATTGCTGGAATATTCCAGCTCTCAGGGGGTGACGACCAGTCCATTCTGAGAACAAAAACAGAGGGTCATCACGTGCACGAGACTACATTGTGTTAAAACTCGGCCAGCTGGAAACCAGGTAGAGAACTGGGTGGAAAAGTTGGAGCAGCTAGGAAAAGCTAAGAAGGGACTCAACAGGTGGGCTCTCTGAGGATCCACTTTATAAAATTCCATAAGGTACGTGCTGTATTTATGTTCGTAAAATTTTGACGACTATTATCACTTTACTCTAATCTTAGGTTCTCAGTTGTCTAGCTGAAGCGTTTCATTATCCCCCCATACCATCACTGTTGACTAAATAAATAAATAACCAAATTGACTGCTAGGTTAATAAATCAAATATATGGTCTTATCCTGCGTCAGTTTTTGTAATTCCAAGTATGTCTGTTCTTACATGTTTAATTAAACTGTTAAGATAGAATAGCATTTGGTGGGAGCTCATTAAATAATAATAATTCTTTACCAAAAATAGGTCGACGGGATGGGTCAACTGCCCTCTCTAAGAATTCCTTCAATATAATGATATAGACATCTAAACCCCCTTTCCTTCTCTTGTGGGTACCAAGTGCAGCTAATGTTAAAATACTTATCGAGCCAATATGGCTGTTTTCTTAGGTATCCAGGACTTTGTCTGAGAGCAACATAGCCAGGACATTAGTTTATTTAATCGGGTGGGGGAGATGTGTCTAGAGGAAACTCCCTACTCGTCAACATAAAATTCAGAGAATCCACTACACGTTATGTCACATAACTAACTAACAGATCTTGGTTAGACGATTTCTTTAAACAACACATCATTACACTTTGTCCTGTAGTGTTTTCATCTTTCGTCTATGAGCCCAAACCTCTGTAGTGTGCAAATAACTGTTCACTAATAGATGATAGCCTAAGTATGAACATATCGCCACACATCAGGACTGGATCTGTATAGAAATAAGTCTAGCAATTACTAAGTTCACAGCCTGTCCTTAGTAAAGTTTTTTTTTTTTTTTAACATAGCAGTGGCGTATGAGGAATATAAGGCTAGATGAATATATTTAAAGATCAATATAAACCTCCATGGGTTATGTGGTCAACATCACACCGGCCGCCTTTACTTCTCAAACCTTTACCTGGTACCCATTAAAAGCGTCTTACCACTTCTCCACGGCGGCTAAAATATACTTAGTTTAGTAACTGATTACAAAATGCTTGATTTAGATTAATCATTTTATTTCCTTCTTTATCATCTTCTTTGTTAATGTCGTTTTTATTGTTATTGTTGCTGCTAATGGTGTTAGTGTAGTAGTTGATGTTGTTGTTGTTGTTGCTGTTCTTCTTCTTCTTCTTCTTCTTCTTCTTCTTCTTCTTCTTCTTCTTCTTCTTCTTCTTCTTCTTCTTCTTCTTCTTCTTCTTCTTCTCTTCTTCTTCTTCTTCTTCTTCTTCTTCTTCTTCTTCTTCTTCTTCTTCTTCTTCTTCTTCTTCTTCTTCTTCTTCTTCTTCTTCTTCTTCTTCTCTTCTTCTTCTTCTTCTTCTTCTTCTTCTTCTTCTTCTTCTTTCTTCTTCTTCTTTCTCTTTCTCCTTCTTCCTTCTTCTTCTTCTTCTTCTTCTTCTTCTTCTCTTCTTTCTTCTTCTTCTTCTTTCTTCTTCTTCTTCTTCTTTCTTCTTCTTCTTCTTCTTCTTCTTCTTCTTCTCCTCTCTTCTTCTTCTTCTTCTTCTTCTTCTTCTTCTTCTTCTTCTTCTTCTTCTTCTTCTTTTTTTTCTTCTTCTTTTCTTCTTCTTCTTCTTCTTCTTCTTCTTCTTCTTCTTCTTCTTCTTCTTTTTCTTCTTCTTCTTCTTCTTCTTCTTCTTCTTCTTCTTCTTCTTCTTCTTCTTCTTCTTCTTCTTTCTTCTTCTTCTTCTTCTTCTTCTTCTTCTTCTTCTTCTTCTTCTTCTTCTTCTTCTTCTTCTTCTTCTTCTTCTTCTTCTCTTCTTCTTCTTCTTCTCTTCTTCTTCTTCTTCTTCTTCTTCTCTTCTTCTTCTTCTTCTTCTTCTTCTTCTTCTTCTTCTTCTTCTCTTCTTCTTTCTTTTCTTCTTCTTCTTCTTCTTCTTCTTCTTCTTCTTCTTCTTCTTCTTCTTCTTCTTCTTCTTCTTCTTCTTCTTCTTCTTCTTCTTCTTCTTCTTCTTCTTCTTCTTCTTCTTCTTCTTCTTCTTCTTCTTTCTTCTTCTTCTTCTTCTTCTTCTTCTTCTTCTTCTTCTTCTTCTCCTTCTCCTTCTTTCTTCTTCTTCTTCTTCTTCTTCTTCTTCTTCTTCTTCTTCTTCTTTCTTTCTTCTTCTCTTTCTTCTTCTTCTTCTTCTTCTTCTTCTTCTTCTTCTTTCTTCTTTCTTCTTCTTCTTCTTCTTCTTCTTCTTCTTCTTCTTCTTCTTCTTCTTCTTCTTCTTCTTCTTCTTCTTCTTCTTCTTCTTCTTCTTCTTCTTCTTCTTCTTCTTCTTCTTCTTCTTCTTCTTCTTCTTCTTCTTCTTCCATCGAAACGTCACTATCCTTGTTTCTTATCCGCATTGCGTCCTAATTGTATTATTCTTATTATTACTGTTATCCTTTATTACTATTTCTCTTCAATCACCGCCATTTTTTTGTCACCATGGAGGAAATGACAGCAAGCCTGTGGGAATACTATGTTTCCCTACTCTAAATACGGTTTTTGCGTTCTTCCAGATATTCTATATTCTTTGTGGAGACTTCTGCGAAAAACAGTTTTACTTGTGTGGACATTGCTGCTACTATGACATTCTCTTACATGACATTTACAACTGTAGCTATTATTTTCATGCATTTTTTTAAATTTCCTTTTGTAGAATTGAATAAGTAAGTAAGTAAATGACCCTTTTCCCCGCCTTAAAGCGTATAGGGCATATAGGGCTGAACCTATATTTTTATAGACCAATCGGCACTTGGTGGATGATGTGGTCAGCATCACGCCGGCAGCCTTTACTTCCCTGGACTGCACCTGGTACCCACTCAAGGCTGGGAGCCAAGGACATTTATGAAAAAGTCCGGCTCCGCTAGTGAGCGAACCCACGACTTTCCGATCCGCGGCGAGCGTCTAGCCGCTACGCCACGGGGAATCTCTAGAATTGAATAAGAGTACTCTTGAAAGTCAGGTTGATTTATTGGCGCATTGGCTAGCACACACGTAATCAACATCTAAGCTGCGATATGTTTCAATGGCCTCGACCAGTAGACCCAATCGTCCTCAAATGACTACAGGAAAATTTCCATAGAAAGGAAATGTGACGTTAATGAAATCAACAAACCACCCATCAAATACCATTCACGCAAGCACCAAGCACTGAATACACAGCACTACCAGAACAAAAATATTCGAGTTCTTCTCTTCCCACTGTTCCCGTCTCATACCAGACATCGGGTTGTGTTTCTATTTTGACATTTCTGGCTGCCCCATTCATCTGTCTTCTCAAACATAACTTTGGGGTCTGATTAAGCTCATCGTTCTATTTGTGGTTTACCTGCATATCTGACTTTAACAACACAATAGGGAAAGTAAAATTAGTCTATGGGCAATAACGCCTGTCTATTCTTATGGATGAGTATCATAAAATCGATTGTATCATTGATCTGTAATTGATTTAGCGCTGGGTTATCTGTTTTATTATAGAACGCTGTTCTGGACTACAGCAGCGTTACATTCTCTTACATCGACGGCTTCTTGCCATAGTCAGTCTCACTTACGCCAGCTTGCAGTAACTTACATTATCACAACCAAGTGCCTTGTCAATTGGCATGCGTTATAGTGATTCTTTGTTACTAGTATGCATCAGTTCGTATGCTGACATTTCTCCACGCTATGACAAAATGTTGTCACCATTCAGTTTTCAGTGTGGTCCTGTGTCACACTTTCAAAGAATCGTTACAGCTGCTGCAATATGCCAGTTTAAATCTGGTCAATGTGAAGACGAAGACGAAGAAGAAGGGACCTCGACTATGAATACTTGGCCTAGCTTACACAAACAATGCAGTCTGTTACTTACTGGAACGTTTTAGGACCTATTAGTTTATCTCTTCTAATGCCCAAGCACGCCCAGGTTTACTTGTTATATTATAAACATGAGTTACCATGCATCACTGGATCTGGCATGTTTAAGAGACACCCCTATTGTGTGCATGCGATACATCCTTGCATAGCCGACGTTTGCAGATAGGCTAAAGGTGCTGCAGACTAAGTCATACCCGAGAGTAGCTGTAGACAAAGAACACCCTCTGTATGAAGCTTTGATGCAGTTAAGTGGCATAGGCGGAAAAGGGGGGAAATCGGGGATAGCTCAAGCAGAAGAGGCAATAAGACAAGTATGCATGCTGGAGAACATTAGGCAAGGAGAGGAGTGGGCCAGGGTACCAGAGCAAAAGTCTGACCTGTGTAGGGACATAATCACATTAGGCTGGGAGTACAGAGAGGGCTGCTGAGGCGGGTCCAACAGTTGATTCACGACAATTCTCGCCCAGATCATCTGATTATCTAAATAGATGGTTCTGTATTGAGAGGGTAGATAAGCATCTAGGTCTTCATAGCGAAAGTCAATGGAAAATCTTTAGTCCAGGACAGCCTGTCATTTGATACAACCATATTTAGCATGAAAATGGAGATGTAGGCGGTCACTGCAGCTTGTCGGTGGCTAAAGAACAAGATAATACACATGTTGCAGTTGTAACCAACTCTAAAAGCATGCTGAAAAAAAAGGTGAAGACTGGATTTCTCCGAGCAGAGTGGCAAGCTTCACTTGCAAGGTGACGGTAGTGAGTATACTTTGTATCTTGTCTCCAGGCCATGCCAACGTGGTGGGGAACAAACAGTCAGACAGATTGGTTAGATCTGCACCACTAGGTGGTGAATTGATACATGTGTAATCAGAGCCCGTTTGAGAACAAGTAACGAAGTCAGAAGAGAAACTAGATTATTATGTATGTAGAACTGATCGACGCCCGGAGAAACAGATCGCTGAGCATATTCCAGTATGGGTGAGAACAGAAATGCAAAAGTAAAAATAAACGTAAGACTACCAGTAGTAAAGACCATCCGTTTGCAAGCCATCTTTTAAAATCTGGACACACAGTATCAAAGATCAACGCATAATGGCAGATGACCAAGATTTCCCACAGATTCTTTACATTTACCCTGAACTAAACAAAATGACATTATTCAGGTACTGCGCTGCCCTCGTAAAAAAAGACAGCTACTTTTGACTGTTGTTGAATTTGTACTTCAGCTACAAATAATTCACTTATTTACTTTATTTATGTAACTGTTACTGTAGTATGCACCTGATGAGATAGTACACGGCTAAATATGCCAGGAAATATATTGTGTAATATATTGTTTTGTCTTTTTTTTATTCAAATTTACAACGGGCAAAGATTACTTTGATTTAAAATAAATAATAAATATGTGTTGAAGTAGGTGAATCATCATCATGTAGCATCCTTTACAGAACGTCGCTCTCATCACAGTCTGTCTGAAAGAAACTCGCTCTCGCCAGTTCTCCCGCCTCATGTACTTTCATACTCAAGGAGTAACTTTTAACCCGTGCCCATTTTTGTGTCGGTCGGCCCCTGCCCCCTCCCCCTCCTTCCTGGTACCATGCCTTCTGCTATAAATTTTTTTCCCAATCCGTCGTGGTGCTTGTTATGACCAAAATATTTCAGCTTCCGAGACAGGATGCTGTCTATTAGCCAATCTTCCGTAATGTTCAGATCTTTCAAGATGTCAGTATTTCTCCTCTTCTTTGTCCAAGATATTCTGAGACTCTTTCTATAGCATTTCAGCTCAAAAGCCCATATTCTCTTTCTCAAGGACTGAGTAGGCGAATACTGAAGAAAAAGAAAAACGAGTCATTTTTTTTTTTAAATTTAGGCAAAGGCACCGCAACATACAAAGACATAAAATGTGAAGTTCTCATTAGAAAAGAATTAACAGAAACATCTGAAATAATGGAGATTTTGAAGTCAGAAGTAGTCAACAACCGGTTTGGCATATGGCGGAGACCTGAAGAAGAGCGTTATCATGTAGACTTTACTGGTGGCAGTTCTATCCTATCCCACTCTGAAATCAGATGCAAGCTAAACCTTCTTGATAAGAGATCACAAAATTTGATCTAAAAATCCACATGGAAAAGACAAAGATAAAAGGACAAACAATAAGCCAGTTTCTCTGATCAGTATTCCACACCAAGATGGGCAGTCACCTAATTAGTAGTATAGGTAGAGACGGGAAGGGTGGGGTACCGGGTTGGCGGGGGTGGGGTGCCGGGTTGGCGGGGGTGGGGTGCCGGGTTGGCAGGGGTGGGGTGCCGAATTGGCGGGGGTGGGGTACTGGGTTGGCGGGGTGCCGGGTTGGCGGGGGGGAAGATACGGGGGCGTGATTTAGAAATTACATTTGAAAACCACAATTGTAAGAAGAGTTTTCATAACACTGCGAAATCTGTAGAAGTCAAGGAAAATTAAACTAGACTAAAACTTAAAATATCTGGCCATCATTGATATCAAATAATTACTGATGTGTGGAGCTTAAATAATGAGAACTACTTAAAAAATTACTAAAACAGGCATTCATTAACTGGCGCCTGCGCAGAAAAAGGATTTAAATAGTATAACATAATCAACAATGCTTAACTTTGGGAAAGATCAAAGTCCGATGAGCCAAGAGGCGAAGACAAAACTCTGGCTTTAGATAAGACACACGGTGAAAATACTCTGAGATTACGATTTAGACTGTGTTTGCTCCTGAACTAACAAGGGCAAAGGTATAAAGCTAAGACTGGGTTGGGGGGGGGGGAAGAGGGAGGGGTGGAGGGGCACCAGGCGTAGATATGATCTAGATAGAAGAATGCAGGTAAAACATGGGGGAAGACATGACGTGAAGGTTGGAGGGGGATCAGGCGTAGATATGATCTAGATAGAAGAATGCAGGTAAAACATGGGGGAAGACATGGCGTGGAGGTTGGAGGGGCACCAGGCGTAGATATGATCTAGATAGATAGAAGAATGCAGGTAACACTTGGGGGAAGACATGACGTGGAGGTGGGAGGGGCACCAGACGTAGATATGATCTACCTAGATAGAAGAATGCAGGTAAAACATTGGGGAAGACATGGCGTGGAGGTGAGAGGGGCACCAGGCGTAGATATGATCTATATAGATAGAAGAATGCAGGTAAAACTTGGGGGAAGACATGACGTGGAGGTGGGAGGGGCACCAGGCGTAGATATGATCTACCTAGATAGAAGAATGCAGGTAAAACATTGGGGAAGACATGACGTGGAGGTGGGAGGGGCACCAGGCTAGATATGATCTAGATAGAAGAATGCAGGTAAAACTTGGGGGAAGGCAGGGTTGAGCTGCATGCAATAGCAAACGATAGAACATCTTGATGTGAGTTAGTTCAGGTCGACGCTCCATTGTGAGATTGCTGTTCAACGTCAGCGTCTGTTCTTCACAACTTCACTGGTCGAATTTGACAGAAGAGACTGGGTATGAACCTTCACGGGACAACACATTCCCAAGAGCCGCGGGATTGTCCATGGGGGACTAGCTGGGAATCAACGTTCTGCAAAAAAATCTACTTTAGGATAATGAATTCACTAGGCAGACGAGATTAGATGGAACATACAATTGACCGGACCCTGCAGGTAAAACAAACAAGTGGCTACAAAATGAAACCAGTGGACTTTGAATGCAAAGATTCACTGAATGATTCGCTGAATAATTGAAATGCATTGATAGATTTCTCTCTCTCTCTCTCTCCTCTCTCCTTCTCTGGGGCTAGGGATCGTAGTAGCGTAGTGGGTCAACGTTTGTCTGCCGATCTGAAGGTCTTGTATTTGAATTCACATTGTTCGAGATACGTGAAAGATTCCCTTGCACCTGCTGTGTTGTAATTTACCCGATCATCTACAGAAAATGTTGTTTTAAATACATCACATGATGTTGTTGCAGCATCTTTCTGGTGTGCAGAACGGTGAGCAAAAAAAAAAAAAACAATGTGTTTCTACGATAAGTCTCAGATTCTACCCAGGTGGTTTCAATATACAGATCTCGTTTATCACCTCTAGTCATTCTCGCACGGAAGTCTCTTGAGAATCGACTTATCTGTCTGTTGTAGTTCCTCTCTTCTAGGGCCTTTATGTCCAACAGCAGATGTCTAACAAACAGATCGTAAATCTAAACTACTGTATGTATTATGTCGCTATGTGGGTTCCGGGGACCAGTTTGGGTTGAACAGAACAGACGCTCAGATGTCTAACAAACAGATCGTAAATCTAAATTACTGTATGTAGTATGTCGCTATGTGGGTTCCGGGACCAGTTTGGGTTGAACAGAACAGACGTTCAGATGTCTATCAAACAGATCGTAAATCTAAACTACTGTATGTATTATGTCGCTATGTGGGTTCCGGGGACCAGTTTGGGTTGAACAGAACATACGTTCAGATGTCTAACAAACAGATAGTAAATCTAAACTACTGTATGTATAATGTCGCTATGTGGGTTCTGGGGACCAGTTTGGGTTGAACAGAACAGACGCTCAGATGTCTAACAAAACACATCGTAAACGGAGACTAATTAGGGTGTTTCTTCCAAATCAGAGTGCATCTGTCTAACAGACAAGCAACATCAGTCTGCAAACAAGCCAGGTCTGTAAAACAGGAATACATGTAACGCTTACATTCTGGAACAGTAGGTAACTCTAGAAATGGACGAACAACCAGAACATTTAGCTGTAGTACAAATCCGGTGAACTTTAAGAAAATGATGAAAAATATATGCAGTCTTGTTTGTAAGTGTATGGTTGTCTGTTTGTGCGATACAATGATGGAGGCTTCTTAGCCGCATCGTTTATTTTTGCGCTTCGTAACTGTGCACTGTTAAGCTGATTATCTGTAATTATCGCTTGCAATGACATTTTGAAAGGACGTGTTTGTTTCACTGACTTGGCTGCCTTGTCAAAATGACAACATATCGCGGGTTGTAACGGCGAACCAAGACATGTTACCCGCATCTCCAATCAAGCACTTCTTCTTCTACTGCCTTTCTAACCCCAATGAAGCATAGGCCCTCAACTAATTACGCCAAGTCGTTCTATCCCTTGCCACTGCGTGCAGCTCTACCCCATTTCCTCCATATCTTCTTAACTTCACTGTCTAGCTCCAGTACGCCCACCCTGGCTTTTGCCGGGGGCCCTAAATATAAGCCAGGCCTCAAATATGGCCTAACGGCTAAACGGGGTTTCCAGGACCTCTCCATGGGTGATCCTCATCCGCATGGTGTCACTTTGTGTCACCGGGTGTTCATCGCTTGTGTGATGTCCTGGTGGGGAACAATTTACTTACCTACCTACACCCATCCAAGTGTTTGTTTTTTCCAATTATTTTTAAGCCCCTGTGTGTTTTAGTGGAAAGATATTCTAGTTATACTGTTCTAATGTTTTCTCTGCATGTGTCCTATCCAACGCCAGCGTCTTTTCTTCACCTCTTGGTCCAGTAGAACTTGTTTTGTTCTCTTTCAAAGTTCTACATTGGTGATTCCATTGACCTCCACAAATCTCCTCGTGCCATGAAAGCTTCTCTTATCTTTCGTATTCGTATTTAAATTTCTCAATCATTTGTACCATTTTTTTCTCATTGCTTCCCAAGTAGATGTGAGAATTCACATCTTGGAGGGAAATACCATTAAGGGAAACGACATTACTATTTGCCTAATTTATTCTCATTATCTTTGTCTTTCCGTTATTTATTTTCAGTCTTAGCTGCTGTGAGAGAGAGAGTGAGAGCCAGGAGTGACTGGAGAGAGAGAGTGAGAGCCAGGCAAGCAGGTCTCATCACGAGACTGGAGAGAGAGAGAGAGAGTGAGAGAGGCAAGCAGGTCTCAGACTGGCGAGAGAGGAGAGAGAGAGAGTGAGAGCCAGGCAAGCAGGTCTCATACACGAGACTGGAGAGAGAGAGCCAGGCAAGCAGGTCTCATACACGAGACTGGAGAGAGAGAGAGAGAGCCAGGCAAGCAGGTCTCATACACGAGACTGAGAGAGAGAAGAGAGCCAGAAGCAGGTCTCATACACGAGACTGGAGAGAGAAGAGCAGGAAAGAGGAGACATACACGAGACTGGAGAGAGAGAGTGAGAGCCAGGCAAGCAGGTCTCATACACGAGACTGGAGAGAGAGAGAGAGAGTGAGAGCCAGGCAAGCAGGTCTCATACACGAGACTGGAGAGAGAGAGAGTGAGAGCCAGGCAAGCAGGTCTCATACACGAGACTGGAGAGAGAAGAGTGAGAGCCAGGCAAGCATGGAGAGAGACGAGAGACTGGGAGAGAGAGAGAGTGAGAGCCAGGCAAGCAGGTCTCATACACGAGACTGGAGAGAGAAAGTGAGAGCCAGGCAATCAGGTCTCATACACGAGACTGGAGAGAGAGAGAGAGCCAGGCAGAGAGGTCTCATACACGAGACTGGAGAGAGAGAGAGAGAGCCAGAGACAGAGAGAGAGAGAGCCAGGGTCTCATACACGAGACTGGAGAGAGAAAGTGAGAGCCAGGCAATCAGGTCTCATACACGAGACTGGAGAGAGAGAGAGAGAGAGTGAGAGCCAGGCAAGCAGGTCTCATACACGAGACTGGAGAGAGAGTGAGAGCCAGGCAAGCAGGTTTCATACACGAGACTGGAGAGAGAGTGAGAGCCAGGCAAGCAGGTTTCATACACGAGACTGGAGAGAGAGAGAGTGAGAGCCAGGCAAGCAGGTCTCATACACCCGACGGGAGAGAGAGAGAGAGTGAGAGCCAGGCAAGCAGGTCTCATACACGCGAGAGGATCCCTTCAAGATATACTGGCATGTCTGTCTAAAAGAACTTGTACTGACACACTGCTGCAATGCTAACACTCACTGTTGAAAGATGGGACCTGATTGACTGAATCGTAATGTCACAACAATGTAATTGTTAAACGCAGTAATCATGTGGCGTTTCTAGGTGGCACTATGGTCATATTGTCCAAACGTAAACAGGCACAACAGATTCAACTCACCACTTTCACCTTCTGCCAGTTGTAACGTACAACCTGGTCGACGAAGAAATTAACCAGAGAGTAATGGCTGACAGGTCCCACTCTGGTCAGCATAGGAAACATTGACTTTCTGTCTTTGACGAAGCCCCAGGCATTGGCGCCTGGTGTAATCATTGGCAGATTCCAGAACGTAAGCTGTCTCAGAACAGGCGCAATGACGTAATCACAAACTGGGCCGAAAAATACGTCCACTTGTTTGTGGAAATAGTATTGGATAGCCAGATTCATCCCCATCTGAAAGATTACAGAGAATAATAGTAAATATTATATGCTTATAATTACACAGCAAAGTCATCAGTATAACTGAACACATAAACAAAAGGTAAGCTCGGCGAAAGGAAAGATCACAGACAACAAGTGAACGTTTCTAATTACGCCTTTATAAACATACAAATAAAAAAAATAAAAAATTCTGGGGGGGGGGGAGGGAGGGGGCACATGTAAAATAAGGGTTATTTTTAAAAAAAAGTCCAGCTCTGCCAGGGAGCGAACCCACGTCGCTCCGATCTGCACTTGAGCCGCTTCGCCACGGCGACTCCTACAACAGACTTAACGTGTCACTAATGTCCGCGTGCAGGAAAGCCCTTGGTCAAGGCCGATATACCTGGCGACACAACAAGGTGCTAAAAGAGTTAGCAGCCGTTGTTGACCAGGCTAGAATGAGGGCTAACACCAGAGCCAGTTCTACCATCGTCCCCATTCGTTTCCTCAAGGTTGGACAGGTTCCAAAAGGTAAGGTCAACCAAAACGCATTCGCTCTATCTGTGCTAGACTCTGCGAGGGACTGGTTACTGGCGGTTGATCTGCCGGGCCATGAAAGGTACCCCGAGTTGATCCGGAAGACCGGCCTGCGACCTGACATAGTTCTCCACTCTGCGCAAAAACGGCAGCTCATCCTAATTGAGTTGACCGTCCCGTATGAGTCGCGTATGGAAGAGAATCACATGTATAAGCTCGAGAAATACAGTGATTTAGCAGCCGGTCTGAGGAGAAACGATGCGTACACAGTACGGGTCTTTGCCGTCGAAGTGGGAGAGGCCTCGTTTCCACTTCGCTCTTCAATGTGGTTAAAGAACTAGGATTGCACGGTAATGAACGGAAACGAACGCTCAAAAAACTGGGCGAGGTAGCCGAAAGGGCCTCGAGCTGGCTTTGGACGCAACGCAACAAAGTAGGGGACGGGGGTCGGTGAGCTGGTCCGGGTCTCTAGCGGAAAAGGGTTTCTCACATCTTGAAAGTCCATCGTGTCCGAATTGTCTGCCAGTGATCCTCTGCCACCTGCTAATAAAGACCAACATCTGTCCGGTAAACCAATCGTAAGCTTGTCGCTCGGTCGTCCAGGTATGCTGACTGCTTTAATTAGGCTGCAGCGACGACTTCTTATCTCACAGTACCTTCTGCAAACCACCAAGTCGTCTTGTCTCTATCCGAAAGAAAAACACCATCCGGTAATTTCGTGCAGCAGGGTACCAGCCCTGAGCTTCATGAACTCAGGTGGGCCCACCTCCGTAAGTGTCTAGGAATCGTGGGCCGAAACACTTGTCGACGAGGATAATTTCTACTGACGACTGGTAGATCCCTGCTGTACTTGCTCCCTGTGAGTTTATTCCTATTGGAGTGTTTATTTGATATAACCATAACTCAATCTTGTCATTATTCATGCTGAATGTTTTCATACTCTTCGGACACTGCATCGACCAGAAGTTCTTACCTTGAGAAATGGCCGCTGTGACATTATATGTTTTGTTTTATACTCATACATATCTATGTAATCAAGGATTCATTGTTCTAGAAGTGGCATTTTTTTCCCTAAAGCTTTAGGTTGTCATATGCCTTTGTTTATCCCATGCTACTTATGTATGAATGTATGTATGTATGTATGTATGTATGTATGTATGTATGTATGTATGTATGTATGTATGTATGTATGTATGTATGTATGTATGTATGTATGTATGTATGTATGTATGTATGTATGTATGTATGTATGTATGTATGTATGTATGTATGTATGTATGTATGTATGTATGTATGTATGTATGTATGTATGTATGTATGTATGTATGTATGTATGTATGTATGTATGTATGTATGTATGTATGTATGTATGTATGTATGTATGTATGTATGTATGTATGTATATGTATGTATGTATGTATGTATGTATGTATGTATGTATGTATGTATGTATGTATGTATGTATGTATGTATGTATGTATGTATGTATGTATGTATGTATGTATGTATGTATGTATGTATGTATGTATGTATGTATGTATGTATGTATGTATGTATGTATGTATGTATGTATGTATGTATGTATGTATGTATGTATGTATGTATGTATGTATGTATGTATGTATGTATGTATGTATGTATGTATGTATGTATGTATGTATGTATGTATGTATGTATGTATGTATGTATGTATGTATGTATGTATGTATGTATGTATGTATGTATGTATGTATGTATGTATGTATGTATGTATGTATGTATGTATCTGGTAATCTGGTAATCTTAGTTTCAGCTTCATAGCAAACGGGTCACCTCATCGTTGCTCTGCTCCTGTGCCAAAGAAAAACATATCCATCATCCATCATGTAGCAGGTCCTTTGCAGAACGTCGCTCTCATCACAGTCTGCCAGTAAGAAATTCGGTCTCTTGCCAGTTTTCCCGCCTCATGAACTTTCACATTCAAGGAGTCACTTATATCCTGTGCCCATCTTCGTGTCGGTCGGCCCCTGCCCCTCCTTCCTGGTACCATGCCTTCAGCTGTAATTTTTTTTCCAATCCGTCGTGGCGTTTGATATGACTAAAATATTTCAGCTTTCGAGAAAGGGTGCTGTTTATTAGCCAATCTTCCTTGATGTTCATATTTTTTAAGATGTCAATATTTCTCATCTTCTTTGTCCAAGATATTCTGAGAATCTTTCTATAGCATTTCAGCTCAAAAGCCCCTATTCTCTTTCTTAAGGACTGAGAGATAGTCCACGACTCACATCCGCGTGTAGCCACAGGGAAGATGCATGCTCTCAAAATTCTAATTTGTATCTCCTTCTGGTGCTTAAACATATACTTTTAAGGCTGTTCAATCTTTGCATTGCTATGGCCATCCTCCTTTTAATTTCTGTCGAACAGTCTCCATTGCTGTTTATTATAGAGCCTAGATATTTAAAGTTTGTGACATTTTCAATTTCTTCATCATTTATTGTTATTTTTTGGGTGACAGCCAGTTTTATCTGTGGACATTATTTTCGTTTTCTTTAAATTCAAGAACATATTTTGATCTTCACTGTGCTTTTGGACGGACAATATTAAATTTGCTATTCCCTTTACGCTGTTCGAAAGGAGGACTGTGTCATCTGCGTAGCGGAGTTCCGGAATAGGGTTGCCACCAATTTTGAGCGGATCATAACTGTTACAAGTCTGGTCATAAGAAAAACAAACAGAATGTTTATCCAATCCCTTGTGGAAAGATGGACAGACTGCTGTCTCAGCATATCTAGCATACACACGCATTAAAGCATACGGTAGCCAACCGAAGTGTTAATACAAACAGTCTGACATTAGAAATGCAGTTCATTATTGATGGTAGCAGAAGTCACTAATAGATCAGCAATTGCACACGCGATCAATTTTAATCACATAAGGACACCATCAATATTTCAACAATAGGCATCGCACCATTTTCTGAATCTACAATTCATACAAAGACGTTAGTCATAGTCGAAAAAAACCCATTCCAAATGAAATCTGCAGATCACAATGTCACGCCAAGCATTTAACTCGGAAGCTGGGCGACGAAACTATATTCTTTCAGTCTACAAATGGAGTAAAAATGCAATAGCCACCGTCCCTCGTCAGCTCTCCCGCCTTATGTACTTTCATACTCAAGTAGTCACTTATATCCTGTGCCCATCTTCGTGTTGGTCGGCCCCTGTCCCTCCTTCCTGGTACCATGCTTTCTGCTATTATTTTTTTTTCCAATCCGTCGTGGCGCTTGATATGTCCAAAATGTTTAAGCTTCCGAGACAGGATGCTGTTTATTAGACAATTTTCCTTGATGTTTAGATCTTTCATAATGTCAATATTTCTCCTCTTCTTTGTTGAAGATATTCCGAGAATCGTTATATAGCATTTCAGCTCAAAAGCCCCTATTCTCTTTCTTAGGAAATGAGAGATAGTCCACGACTGACATCCGTATGTTCCTACAAGAAAGATGCATGCTGTCAAAATTCTAATTTTAATGTCCTTGCTGGTGCTTAACCATAGACTTTTCATTTTGAATGCTTTTCGACTGTGACCAACGTGGTGGTGTGATTTGTAGATTCAGAAAATGGCGCGATGCCGGTTGTCGCAATATTGGTGGGGCCAATATTTGATTTAAATTGATGGCGTGTGCAACTGCTGATCTTTTGGTGACTTCTGCTACCATCAATGATGAACTGCATTTCTAACGTCAGACTGTTTGTTTTAGCACTTCGGATGGCTACTATATGCTTTTAATGCGAGTGTATGCTAGTTTTGCTGAGACAGCAGTTTTTCAGTCTTTCCACAAGGGACTGTGATAAACATTCTGTGTGTTTTTTGTTGGCACAGGAGCGGAGCAAAGATGGGGTGACCCGTTTGCTATGAACCTGAAATTAAAATTACCAGATTACCAGACTTTTATTGCTGTTTAATCTTTGCATTGCTATAGCCATCCTCCTTTGAATTTCTGTCAGTCTCCATTGCTATTTATTATAGAGCCTTGATATTTCAAGATAGTGACATTTTCAATTTCATAGTGTGTGTGTGTGTGTGTATATATATATATATATATATATATATATATATATATATATATATATATATATATATATATATATATATATATAATTAGTAAGAATGTCATGGTAATGATCTGAGACAGTTTTTGTATTGTTGATTTCTCCATGTGGAAATTGTTCGTAGCTGATTTTTTGTTCTAAGGAATTATATCAGTACTATCGGTGTCCAATCATTCATAATGTTATTGTATAGTTATCCTAACATTTAGAATTGACACTGCTGAACTTTACGACAAATACCTTTTGTTGAACTAATGTAAATATGTCACGTGTTAAACTGCTAAGATTGACTAACATTTAGTTACGTTCAGGCCTTTAAGACATTCAACATCTTCATCACAGCCCACCACATTGTGTTCATCATATCAATACAACAAAGTTGGATCTTTGAGAGAATTATTACTGTTTTTTTGTTTTTTGTTGTTGTTGATGTTGTTATGTCTGCCTCATTTTCTATTTAATGAAATCATCTAACACGACACTCCAGTTCACCAAGAGTGCCATTAAAAGTGCCCCCCCCCCCCCCCCACCCTTTTGGGAATTTTTGGAAAGCGTACATAAGTTGCTGGCGTCTAATATATTTAAATGAACACATATATCTTTGACGAAAACAAGCGCAAAGTGCCAACTTACCGCCTCGTGACATTTGGTGTCGTTGTAGCGAACCTTGAAGTAGTGGTCGGGGAGCAGTCTCTCCTGCAGACCTAGCTTCTTGATGGCTATGTCCATCGCTGGGTACACGTGGGCGTAGGAAAACATGTACTTGTTGTTCTTTGGCACCAGCAGCACAACGTTGATTGGTTTCTTGCTGGCTCTATGGGTCATAGATACCACAGACGACTGTGTTCTCACCAAGTCCGCCATCAGATACCACGGCATTATGCTCAAGAAGACAACAATGGCTGAACAAGAAGGCTCTTGTTGATGACGTGTCCACATCACGAGACTTTCAAATGTCCTCAATACCAATCAGCCTGTTTCTGAACCAGTCTGGGCTGATTTTAGTGTGAGTATAGAACAATTACAGAGTATAGCGTGCATCTATCAGATAATACTGCTAGAGTATCACCAGTAAACAGAAATTGCCTTATGCTGACTGATATTATCAACATTATTAAATGCTATTTACAATGAAATACACACTGTATAAGAAATGCGTACTCATATACAGCAGAATTACCTTTGAAGCATTCACTTGTATTTACTTCTAAAGTATTTTATTGAGACTAAAGATAAACTTGATACACCGACGATGACAGAGATCCGTAAAACAAAGAATAATTGGAATATGATGTCTGAAGCGTGTCGCCCTAACTCACCATACAACAGTCTCAAATGTGTCGCCCTAACTCCCCATACAACAGTCTCAAATGTGTCGCCCTAACTCACCATACAACAGTCTCAAATGTGTCGCCCTAACTCCCCATACAACAGTCTCAAATGTGTCGCCCTAACTCACCATACAACAGTCTCAAATGTGTCGCCCTAACTCCCCATACAACAGTCTCAAATGTGTCGCCCTAACTCCCCATACAACAGTCTCAAATGTGTCGCCCTAACTCCCCATACAACAGTCTCAAATGTGTCGCCCTCACCATACAACAGTCTCAAATGTGTCGCCCTCACCATGCAACAGTCTCAAATGTGTCGCCCAACCACACCATACAACAGTCTCAAATGTGTCGCCCAACCACACCATACAACAGTCTCAAATGTGTCGCCCTAACTCACTATACAACAGTCTCAAATGTGTCGCCTTAACTCACCATACAACAGTCTCAAATGTGGCGCCCTCACCATACAACAGTCTTAAATGTGTCGCCCTAACTCACTATACAACAGTCTCAAATGTGTCGCCCAACCACACCATACAACAGTCTCAAATGTGTCGCCCAACCACACCATACAACAGTCTCAAGTGTGTGTATAGTTAAACACTCAACGTTATCCAGCAGGTATATCTGTATACCAATGCAGTGCCACAGATACAGTTGTTACACTGAATTTATTTATTTACAACTTCCAACATTTGTGCGTTTTTTATGAATAACTGATATAAAACAGAACAATCTCTCAATTTCTTTATTTTTGTCTACATCAGTTTGCTTTTTATGTTCCATCTGTTTATGCCACGCATCCGCCAGTCACATATTACTCTGCGAATCCACTGAAACGCGTGCACACATACATACATATTTATTCTAGTGGCTACTTATATCTGTGTTCATCAACCGAGTGGGAGCAGAACAGCAAGAAGCAAAGAACATTATCTATCAAAGCTTTGCTACCCAGAGTTATTTAAATTTCAGTCACAATCTTTCATGGAAAAAGCGAATACATCTTAAAGTATATTTGTGTTAGTAGTAAAACATCCACAAAGGATGTGCAGAGCAACAGTTTATGTAGATCCCAGTAATTCTTTATCTCTGTGCAATAGTTTATGGACGGACTATAGAAATCTCAACTGACACAGTCTATAATATACCTTTCGTTGAAGATAGAGATTAGAGGAAGACATTGAGCAAACATACATTGTTGTGTTACGGCTCTAGTTACGCAGAGATGGAGCAAGAGGTACACAACTGTGGAAGTTTTGGTGGGAGGTGAAAGAAAACAGCAGCAATGAGAACTCTTTGCCTTTGAACCCCCCCCCCCCCCCCAACCACCCTTTCTCTCTCTCTCTCTCTCTCTCTCTTTATCTCTGTTTTTCTCTCTCCACCCGCTCTCTTTATTTCTTACTCTCTGTCCTTCGGTTTCTCTTTCACTAGCTCACTCTAGCTCTCTCTCTCCCTTTCTCTCTTTCTCTTTATATATATATATATATATATATATATATATATATATATATATATATATATATATATATATATATATATCATTCTCACCATCTGTAACAGTTAATTTTCTTAATGAGGACAACTACTAAACATTAATCATGAGCGAGAATCTGGATGGATTGCATCGATGACTAGTTATAATGGATGTTTGAACAAATCCAGTCAATGAAGCCAACTCGACGCAAGCGTGCAGTTCGGCTGAAGAGTACCAGATGAGGAAGGCGTAAAATGGTGAGTAGAGCTTTCGAGTGCAGAAAGATTAGAATAGATTATTTCAACTTGAAGCGGATGGAAAACTCGGTCTTGTTTTCGATCATATGAGAGACTGATCCCGTGGCACTTTGAATACCTGAGTCGAATGTAATCACAGATTGAGCGAATGTTAAGGGTTGCTGGCCTGTTCCTGAGAAAAATCTGGCTATGACTGCATGCCAGTTTGAGATGGACGATTTTCATTTGCTGCAAGGTGGATGTTTTTGCTGAACGCAGTTCTGATAGTTCCTAAATGTAATTACAGTAAGCGTAGTGAAGTTAGAATTCTGTCCAGGCAAGGATAATAATTAGATCGGTTTTGTGTAGCCTACGACTTAGACAACTTACCTCTGGCTCATTGAACGAGGAGAACAACGCTGAAGTCAACAAAACAGTTTAATATTCTCGCCGCTTTGCTGGTGTTCAATATTGCTTTGTTGAATGATTTGTCCATGCGTTTGGGAATACTGCAGATTAGTGCCAAGAGAGTCATTGCACAATCTCAACCTTTCTCTCTCTCTCTCTCTCTCTCTCTCTCTCTCTCTCTCTCTCTCTCTCTCTCTCTCTCTCTCTCTCCCTCACTCTCTCTCTCTCTCTCTCTCTCTCTGTATGATTGTGTGTATCTATATACATCACATAGTGGGGATGGGAGTAAGTTTTTCTTTATTTAATTCGGAAAGTAGACTGCATGAAATGGACGTGATCTATCGGTCACCTGAATATAACACTTGCAATGTCTAGACTGCGTTCTGCTCCACTTGCAGCTGCAGTCAGCGAGAGGCCCTTCTGTAATCTTGGCTATTTAGCCCACACTTGAGAGGCCCTTCTGTAATCTTGGCTATTTAGCCCACATTTGAGAGGCCCTTCTGTAATCTTGGCTATTTAGCCCACATCTGAGAGGCCCTTCAGTAATCTTGGCTATTTAGCCCACATCTGAGAGGCCCTTCTGTAATCTTGGCTATTTAGCCCACATCTGAGAGGCCCTTCAGTAATCTTGGCTATTTAGCCCACATTTGAGAGGCCCTTCTGTAATCTTGGCTATTTAGCCAACATCTGAGAGGCCCTTCAGTAATCTTGGCTATTTAGCCCACATCTGAGAGGCCCTTCAGTAATCTTGACTATTTAGCCCACATCTGAAAGGCCCTTCAGTAATCTTGGCTATTTAGCCCACACTTGAAAGGCTCTTCAATTAATCTTGGCTATTTAGCCCACATTTGAGAGGCCCTTCAGGAATCTTGGCTATTTAGCCCACATATGAGAGGCCCTTCTGTAATCTTGGCTATTTAGCCCACATTTGAAAGGCCCTTCAGTAATCTTGGCTGTTTAGCCCACATCTGAGAGGCCCTTCTGTAATCTTGGCTTTTTAGCCCACATTTGAGAGGCCCTTAGAGACGCTTAGGATTAGTCAGGGGGTAATGATTCTTAACACAAACATACACACGAGCACACAAAAAGACACACACACACACGAAAACACATAAGGGCGCGCGCACACACACAAGGGCGCACACACACACACGAGCACACATAAAGACGCACACACACGATTACACATGAAGACACACACACACACACACGATTACACACAAAGACACACACACACACACGAGCACACATGAAGACACACACACACACACACATGAGCACACATGAAGACACAAACACACACGCGCGAGCACACATTAAGACACACACATACACACGAGCACACATGAACCCACACACACACACACGAGCACACATGAAGCCACACACACACATGAGCACACATTAAGACACACACATACAGACGAGCGCACATATAGACGCACACATACACACGAGCACACATAAAGACGCACACGTACACACGAGCACACATGAAGGCGCACACACACACACACGAGCACACATAAAGACGCACTCACACGAGCACATATGAAGCCTCACACACACAGCGCACATAAAGACGCACACATACACACGAGCACACAAAAAGACACAAACATACACACGAGCACACATAAAGACACAAAACATACACACGAGCACACATAAAATCACAAACATACACACGAGCACACATGAGGACACACACATACACACGAGCACACATCAAGACACATACATACACACGAGCACACATGAAGACACACACATACACACGAGCACACATGAAGACACACACGAGCACACATTAAGGCGCGCACACACACACAAGCACACATGAAGACACACACATACACACGGGCACACATGAAGACGCACACACACACACGAGCACACATGAAGACACACACACGAGCACACATGAAGAAACATACATACACGAGCACACATGAAAACACACACATACACACAAGCACACATGAAGACACATACATACAAGAGCACACATGAAGACACACACATACTTAATACATAATACATTAAGATACACACACACACACACACACGTGCACACATGAAGACACACATACACACGTGCACACATGAAGACACACACACGAGCACACATGAAGACACACACACATACACGAGCACACATGAAGACTCACACATACTTAATACATAATACATTAAGATACACACACACACACACACACGAGCATACATGAAGACACACGCACACACGTGCACACATGAAGACACACACATACACGAGCACACATGAAGACGCACACACACACACAAGCACACATTAAGACGCACACACACACACACACGAGCACACATGAAGTCGCACACACACACACGAGCACACATGAAGACACATACATACACACGAGCACACATGAAATCACGCACACACACACACGAGCACACATGAAGACACACACATACACACGAGCACACATGAAGACGCACACACACACACGAGCACACATGAAGACGCACACACACACATGAGCACACATGAAGACGCACACACACACAGAGCACACATGAAATCACGCACACACACACACACGAGCACACATGAAGTCGCACACCCACACACGAGCACACATGAAGACACATACATACACACGAGCACACATGAAATCACGCACACACACACACGAGCACACATGAAGACACATTCATACACGAGCACACAAGAGGACACACACATACATGAGCACACATTAGGACACACATACACACGAGCACACATAAAGACACATACATACACGAGCACGCAAGAAGACACATACATATATACAAGAGCACACATAAAGACAAACACACATACACGAACACACATGAAGACACACACATACACAGGAGCACACATGAAGACACATACATACACGAGCACACAAGAAGACACACACATACACACAAGCACACATGAAGACAAACACATACACAAGCACACATTAGGACACACACATACACGAGCAGACATGAAGACGCACACACACACACGCGAGAACACATGAAGACACACACACATACACACCAGCACACATAAAAAGACACACATACACACCAGCACACATAAAAAGACACACACATACACCAGAGCACAAATAAAAAGACACACGTATACACAAGCACACACGAAGACACATACATACACACGAGCACACATAAAAAGACACACATACACACGAGCACACATAAAAAGACACACACATACACACGAGCACACATAAAGACACACACATACACACGAGCACACATAAAAAGACACACACATACACACGAGCACACATGAAGACACACACGAGCACACATAAAAAGACACACACATACACACGAGCACACATGAAGACGCACACATACACACACACGTTCACTTGTCGGTGTCTCATATCAAATACATATGCTACGACTGTTCCTTTCTACACAGCATATAATTCTATGTGTATGTCGCTGAACATTTTTCTAATCAAAGCTGACAGCCATATTCTTGAAAGCTCAGTTTTGCAAGGAACAAATCAGCATATTCACCAGAATTCTTAACTAATATCCCCAAGGATTGGCTTCATTCCAGTCGGAAGCGCAGATGCAGAGTGGGGAAAATAAGTTATGTTATCTTTTTTATATCCTTGATGTTTTTTAATCTCGCGATTTTCCATTCTCACAGAATGCAGTACTGGCAGTCTGTTGTCGGGTATGACTACACACATGCTTGAGTCAGCTTTTGCTGCTTTCTCAGAATGTTTACTTCGTGAGACTAGACAGTCTATCTGTGCATATGATACAGCAATTAAAGATGTGTTTCATAGCAAAATAGACAAACGGTTAAGAAAGATCATCTTCACAATTTCTTCTTTCTATCCTTTCTTTCAATATTATCACATCCATGTCTACATTAACAGACGCCTAAAAATATATAAATGACTCCAGCGTGTACGGATGGATATGTACATTACACTGTGTGAGTTAGATCAACAGCAGTGACATGCCACGCTCAGCCGTCAGACACCAGTCTTCTGACAGACTGCTCTGATTGTTTTAGGACGATAATGATGATGATAGTTAGTCGACAGATTACCCTCATTGCACGTCAAACCACCCAGTCCATAAGTGCTCGGATCCCCTCCTCAGTAAATCTCACAGCGTGTAGCGGCTAACGACACCAGTTCTGTGTTGGTTTATTATTATTCTTTGGCTACCCAAGTAGTGTTTTTTTTTTTTTACGACACCCCGTTTAACATGTTCTCGCAGTCTGACCATGGTTGCAGATTCACAGTTCTCAGCTGGTTCACGCAAACGTCTTAATTCTCTTAGAGCATTTAGTATATCAGCCTGGTCCATGGCCTGTCCGGTTTTCACAGTAGCTTTACCTGCAAGCCTATCAGCTTGTTCGTTTCCTTGTAATCCCACATGTCCTGGCACGAAAATGAAACTAATCCTTGTCAGCCGTGAATCCGTAGAGCCACCAACCACTGCCTCCGGACCCAGCCCTTCTTTATTCTATCTTCCTGAGCATACTCATCGAGTCACTGAGAAAGCACGCCCCAGTGAAAGTCTGTGTCTCTAGCCATGTTACTGCTTTAGTCACAGCCATGACCTCAATAGTCAGACAACTTGTAGTTACGGCAAAAGCTCCAGAATCTTCCTTTACAAGTCTCCCCCCAAACTGAGCCGTGGAAGCCTACGAGCTTCTAACCTTGGCGGATTACAGAACCATTAGTGTAAATGACAGCATCAACCTCTAAAGCGTTCTCGAAAATCAAGGCTTGAACTTCTGCTTCTACAGCAGCCGGACTCTGTTCTCTGCATTTTCTGTCTAGTTGGATGCAAACAGAAAAAGATGTACAGCACTCTGAGGCGCTTGCAACCACTACTCGCCGGGTTCTATGTCCTCAAGTAAACATACCTGTAAAATAATGTCTTCGGCTTGACCCATCCACGCTTTGCCTCCTTTTAACCTGCTGCCTTTTATCTTCTTGCTTTGACTATGTAATGGATGTTGTGTGTCCGCCTTGACTGTGAGGTAGGCACGAGCTCGGGAAATTTGTATTCTGCCTTCCGTGGTTAGGAAATCAAGAAGGTAGCCCATAGCCCTGCATGCTGTATCTCTTGTACACCCAAGTATAATGCGCATAGCCTTGTTCTCCATCCTTTCCATCTGGTTATGGCTGAGAGTCAGGATCGCCACCGCGTATTCAAAAACAGAAAGGACCAGACCCTGGTATAGAAGACATAGATAACGCTGCTCACAGTTTGCCGCCGCCATCACTCTCATCGCAGCCAGACCCCGCTTGGCTTTCATTTTAATCCTATCTATGTGCTCAGTATAAGCAAGGCTTCGATCAAAATGTATCCCTAGTTATTTCATTGCGTTCGTTCTTTCCACAACCTCAGAACACAGACTAACAACTGGTGTTGGAGTTTTCACAATGTGGTTATTCAAAGAGAACCATGTCACTGCCGCTTTCGTTGGGTTAACCAGTGCACCAGCTCCACCACACCAAGTGCTTATGCGATTGAGCTCTTTTTGTAGTTCTTCAGCAACCTTCTCTTTACACCATTCCTGACGATACAGCAACACATCGTCAGCATATGACAGTGTTTTTATTTGATACATTGTTTAGATAAAATAATCAATTTTCAGAATGTAATGGCGTATGTAGCACTAAACCTGGAACTCAAAGAGTTAAAGGTCTACCAAGCCTACATTTATATCCAGGAACTGGCGATGGAAGAAAAGGGCTCTGCATGATATCAGCCATATCATACAAAGAATGCCGACTGTGGTACGTGAAAAAGGCGCTTTAAGTTTTCAAATAGTAACGTATCATGCAAACGTGCCTTTGAGTTAAGTTGAGTTGTCAAGAACTGACATCACAGCACTCAGGGTATTCCCATATACGCTCCATCCTCATCTTCAGCAGCTAGCACAGAGTTCCAGTACTGATGTTACCGGTCATAATCTGGTTAAATGTCCGAGATGTCTTTCCTCTGAGTGAAGTCAGCCGGCCAGATCCTCTGGTTACACCCAGGTGCCTCATTCTCTCCGGGCCATAATAATCTTCTTTCTTTACAGATTCCGTTGCTTGTACCCAAATGGCCTTAACCACATCTGACCTGTCATGTAATAATTTACCACCCAGTGGTGCGGATCCTGCCATTCTGACTGTCTGTTCATTACCCACTACGCCGGCATGGCCTGGAGAATAGATCCAAAGTATGTTCACTACCTGTGACCTTTCTAGTGAAGCTTGCCTCTCTGCTCGAAGCATGGCTGTCTTCACCCTTTTCAACATGCTTTCAGAGTCTGTTACAATTACGACATGTGTATGCATCTTGTTCGTTAGCCACGGGAGAGATGCAGTTACCGCCTCCACCTCCATTCTCATGCTAGATGTTGTGCTGTGATATGCTAGCTGTCTTGCACTAAAGATTTTCCATTGGCTTTCATTACGAACCCCAAGGCACTTCTCTTTTCTCTCAACACTGAGCCATCTGTTTACAAAATCAGATCACCTGGGAGTGAATTGTAGTGAATCAACTGTTAGGACTTTAACCTCCGTAGCACCCGCTGGCCACTCTCTGCTAACCAGGCCCAATGTTATCATAACCCTGCAAAGGTTTGACTTTTACCTGGTACTCTAACCCACTCCTCTCCTCGCCTAATGTTCTCCAAACGTGCCTTTGTTGCGGCATAGCTATCAGCGTTGGTGCCTACATTTCCATCTTTTAAATCAGGAGGGGAAGTTATCGTCTGTGGTTATTTACAGTAGGAGTTAAATGTTTCTTCTAAGTGGGAATAACTAAAGCCATCTAAACATATAAACAACTGTGTCCTAAACCTGAATGCGTCCTCGTGCGGCAGCGTATCACCACTCTTCTGTACACAGAATCAATTCCCGAACGTTCAAGCGCCATTATGGAATTGTTGTCCATTATTTAGTTTATTACGTAGCAAATAATCATAACAGCGATCTTAAAACATGACATTTTATATTGACTGGAGTGTCGACTTAAGTGCTCTATCTAATATTTAACACGGGCAGACAGAAACGCTTTTGTCAGCACGAAGCAAAGGTTTTTAATTCTCTCCAAACATTGACAGCAATCACAGTCAGCATTACACTTTGTCAATGGCGGGAGTTTGTTCCTATTCTCTAAGAAAATCGTCATTACAAAGATGATGTCTTCGCACAAACTCTGTACTATCCTTTCGATCTGCCTGAAATATCTGTAGGAAAGACCTGCTATTTTTAAAAGCAAACTGACAAGGTTATTAGAGAGGAAACAGTAGACACATATTCCCTTAGTGCTATATAGACACGGAAGTCAAACAGACAAAGAAACACAGTGATTATTAGATAAGTAAAGTCTTTTATTGCAAGGGACGCATCGGTCATACAAGGCTAGACACTTATTTGAATAAACTAACAGACCTCGACGGCTGACTGGGTCAACATCACGCGGGCCGCCTTTACTTCTCCGGATTTTACTTTGGTACCCATTTTCGACTGGGTCAACCTAGCAGTCAAGGTTATGTCTAACGAAAACCAGTTCCATGATAAATTGAACCCATGATTTTCGTATAGCCGCTGCACCACGACAGTTCCCCGTAAAGTAGATAGTAAGACGGACAAATAATGTTTTCACGCAGTGAGTACGTGGGCAGGATGCAGGCTGAAGCTGACAGATATACATATTTATACATTGATAGGTGAACGTCAAATAACAGCCAAACACGGAGACAAATAGAGCGATAGACAGGGAGATCGTCAACCAACAGCCAAACACGGAGACGAATAGAGCGATAGACAGGGAGATCGTCAACCAACAGCCAAACACGGAGACAAATAGAGCGATAGACAGGGAGATCGTCAACCAACAGCCAAACACGGAGACGAATAGAGCGATAAACAGGGAGATCGTCAACCAACAGCCTAACACGGAGACAAATAGAGCAATAAACAGGGAGATCGTCAACCAACAGCCAAACACGGAGACGAATAGAGCGATAGACAGGAAGATTGTCAACCAACAGCCAAACACCGAGACCCATAGAGCGATAGACAGGGAGATCCTCAACCAACAGCCAAACACGGAGACGAATAGAGCGATAAACAGGGAGATCCTCAACAAACAGCAAAACACGGAGACCAATAGAGCGATTGAGATCGTCAACCAACATCCAAACAAGGAGACCCATAGAGCGATAGACAAGGAGATCGTCAACCAACAGCCAAACACGGAGATGAATAGAGCGATAAACAGGGAGATCGTCAACCAACAGCCTAACACGGAGCCGAATAGAACCATAAACAGGGAGATCGGCAACCAACAGCCAAACACGGAGACAAATAGAGCAATAAACAGGGAGATCGTCAACCAACAGCCAAACACGGAGCCGAATAGAGCGATCGATTGGGAGGTCGTTTTCCAGCAGCCAAACACAGAGACAAATACAGCAATAAACAGGGAGATCGTCAACCAACAGCCAAACAAGGAGACGAATAGAGATATAAACAGGGAGATCGTCAACCAACAGCCAAACACGGAGACAAATAGAGCAATAAACAGGGAGATCGTCAACCAACAGCCAAACACGGAGACGAATAGAGCGATAAACAGGGAGATCGTCAACCAACAGCCAAACACGGAGACAAATAGAGCAATAAACAGGGAGATCGTCAACCAACAGCCAAACACGGAGACGAATAGAGCGATAAACAGGGAGATTATTGTTTATCTACATAGTAATCTAGATGAGTAGACATTTGGTAGAAAGTCAGACAGAAAGAGAGGACAGGACAATGCGAATTATCCGTAGATTGATTTACTTATGGGAGGACAGACTTATGCATCGTAGGTAAGCAAGAAGAACTAGTTACGCAGCGAAGTGAAACGCACAACAACCGTAAAGAAAGCTAGACCCTAGAATAATAAATAAAACAGTTGAAAAACAAAACACTGTAAAAACAAAGATTCCCACATGGAGGAGGCTACTCGATTGTTCGATATCAATGAAACCAGCTATGCATCACAAAAAGCCGCCGCTATGATTTGTTGTCACACCCGCTCAAGTTCGATCTGTAGAATGCGAAAACGCACACTTTATGCCCATACACTTTGACAAGGGATCCATTATTGTTTTGAATTATTAATACGTGAATGTTATGTCATCTTTGCTAGCGCGAGCAGTCATTTCATGTAGTTATCACGCAATAGATTCTCATTTCTGTCGACAATGACGACGACGACAAAGAAGAAGAAAAAGAAGAAGAAGAAGAAGAAGAAGAAGAAGAAGAAGAAGAAGAAGAAGAAGAAGAAGAAGAAGAAGAAGAAGAAGAAGAAGGAGAAGAAGAAGAAGAAGAAGAAGAAGAAGAAGAAGAAGAAGAAGAAGAAGAAGAAGAAGAAGAAGAAGAAGAAGAAGAAGAAAAGAAGAAGAAGAAGAAGAAGAAGAAGAAGAAGAAGAAGCAGAAGAAGAAGAAGAAGAAGAAGAAGAAGAAGAAGAAGAAGAAGAAGAAGAAGAGAAGAAGAAGAAGAAGAAGAAGAAGAAGAAGAAGAAGAAGAAGAAAAAAAAGAAGAAGAAGATAAAGAAAAAAAAAGAAGAAGAAGAAAAAGAAGAAGAAGAAGAAAAAGAAGAAGAAGAAGAAGAAGAAGAAGAAGAAGAAGAAGAAGAAGAAGAAGAAGAAGAAGAAGAAGAAGAAGAAGAAGAAGAAGAAGAAGAAGATGAAGAAGAAGAAGATGATGAAGAAGAAGAAGAAGATGAAAAGAAGAAGAAGAAGAAGAAGAAGAAGAAGAAGAAGAAGAAGAAGAAGAAGAAGAAGAAGAAGAAGAAGAAGAAGAAGAAGAAGAAGAAGAAGAAGAAGAAGAAGAAGAAGAAGAAGAAGAAGAAGAAGAAGAAGAAGAAAAGAAGAAAACAGAAGAGAAGAAGAAGAAGAAGAAGAAGAAGAAGAAGAAGAAGAAGAAGAAGAAGAAGAAGAAGAAGAAGAAGAAGAAGAAGAAGAAGAAGAAGAAGAAGAAGAAGAAGAAGAAGATGATGAAGCAGAAGAAGAAGAAGCAGAAGAAGAAGATGAAGCAGAAGAAGAAGAAGAAGAAGAAGAAGAAGAAGAAGAAGAAGAAGAAGAAGAAGAAGAAGAAGAAGAAGAAGAAGAAGAAGAAGAAGAAGAAGAAGAAGAAGAAGAAGAAGAAGAAGAAGAAGAAGAAGAAGAAGAAGACGCCTCTGCACCTGTATGATAAAGTTTTTCACCAGTTCAACACTAGAGCCTGGTATATACATTAACCTCAACAACTCCGACATCAATAAAAAATCTGTCACATGATCACCTGGCTGATAAGGATATGTTTCATAGACATGTTTGTAAGGTTTCCCGCATAAACATAGTAAGTATTTACGACATTGGCTACAAGCGTTGACTATATGATGTTAGATTCATACATTATTGACCAGTCTCAGCGTAGTTAATAACGTACTTATTATCATGCTCATGCGTATGACTTGTTTCATTGTTAGCCCCGCCTTTCAGGCCAGCCCCGCTGAATGTTTTGTTGAGGATACGAGCCAATGGCCACTTGGCTAACAGGCTAGCTTGCTAGTTACTGCGTTGTCCTAGATCCTAAATATATGTTTTATCTATATACTCTACCAAATTTATATGTATACATCTTCTGATGGAATATGTATCTTTGAAAAAAAAAAAAAACACAGAATAGGACAAACAAAAAACCATCTTTTATAAAATGAAGAACATTTTGTGCAAAAAAATATTTGTCATTGGAGATAAGGAAAAGAATAGTCGCAAGCTACATAGAGCCGATTTAAACATACGGCTGTGAACCTGGACAATTAATAAACAAGCCGAACCATAACTTGAAGCCTCGGAGTTGTGGTTTTACACAAGAATCTATAGAATTCCCTCGACAGATAAGAAGAGTAACCCAGATTTTTTTAAAGAGGCAAGTCCTCGAAGATAACTTATCACAAGCATGCGAATGACACAGTCATCATGTTTTCGTCATGTTATGAGAAGAGGGGAAATGGAACATGTTGTGACCACTGGAAAAATCTGTGGAAAGAGAGACCCAGGAAGACAGCACGAGAAGATTCTTGACGGCTTTTGCGAGAAAACAAATCAGGTGAAAGTACACATCCTTGTCGTACGCCCCTCTTTATGCTTTGAAATGTACCTAAACAGTTGTTACAAAGGTCAAGGACAAGTCGGGAGATGTGAACCAGCGTCATTGCACACGGTTATAAACCATAAGTGCTCTGCGACCAGTACGGACAGCTCATACGAAACTGTCCGTCTGTGTCGCCGTTCGCACGCAACTCCGTAGTTACAGCGACGTCCCTCCAATTACCCGAGTGTTTACTCTGGTACCCATTACCTAGAGGCTGGGTGAACCCCGGAAATCGTCCGGTTTCGAACACCGACCGTGGCTGCAACGAGTCGCAGCTGGATTTGCAAGCGAGTCTCCTATCGACTCCGCTAAAGCACCCCCGAAACAATTATTATTTCTTATAGCTGCTGTTTGCTGCCAATATATATTGTTAATTTTTCGTAGAAATTTTTTCTATCAATGTGTTTTTTTTTTCTCTAACAGTTTGATCAGTTTCTAACAGTCAAATGCTTTTGTATAATCTATGAAGCATAAGCACAAATCAGTATTTACTTCTATAGCAATTTCTGACAATGTCCTCAGGATGTATATGACATTGTTTGTACCTTTTCCTTCTATAAATCCACATTTTTCATCGCTGATATCTCGTTTAATTTTGTTTCTTATTCTTCTCACAATTATTCTCAGTAAAATCTTAGTCATATGACTCATAAGACTTATTGTGCGAAGGTCTTCACATTTTATAGTGCCTGGTTTCTTTGTCAGAGCTATAAATATGGATTTTAAAAGGTCATTTGGAATATACCCACTATTATAAATATCATTTAAAAGTTTAGTTATTATTTCAATTCCAAAATCTCCCAGTGCTTCGATTTCTTCCAATGAGATGTTGTCTGGCCCGGGTGCTTTTCCTTTCTTCATATGATGTATTGCATCCTCAACTTCTGCAGTCATTATTGGTGGACCATCATAGTTATTCTACAGTTCTACGTCTGGTCTATTATCATCATACAATTTCCCTATATACTCTGTCCATCTGTTAATCATATTACTATGTCCCATTAATAAGTCGCCATCTTTTGATTTTAAACATCCAATGCTGTTACGTGTCATCTTTCCTGATAACATATTTATCTGTTGGTACATGGAATGTGAGTCTTTCCTGTTGTTTTCCCCAATCTCTGTACACATTTGATTTAGCCAGGCTTCTTTAGCTACTTTGCATTTGTTCACTATTTCTTTTTTTTTTTTTTTTTGTATTTTAGAGTATTTTACTTTATCATTCTTTTTTCTTCTTCCTTTAATTCATCCACTGTAAAACGTCGGTTCACATCCATTTCTTTTTTGCAACTCTATGGGTTGGTTGGGTTGTTTCTTTTGATGTTTGCTGAACTGACTCACGAAACATGTCCCACTGTTCATCAATAGTCTTAGGGATGCTAGTGAAGTTTTAGATTTTGTGTGTTTACTGACAAAACCATGACAGCTGGATAAAGATTACAATTACAAATTTAATGGTACCTTATTTAAGCCTGTAAGTCGATTCTAAGCGGAGATATTAACATTTTAGTGGCGGATACCACCACAGACAAATTATAGTGGAAATAGACAAAACATGGCTGCGACCCAGTAAGATGAAATGACTCAATGTTTGCCTTTTACGGCCATAACTTTTTTGTTTCTGAACGAATCCCTTAGCAACCATATATTGCTAGAATCGGGACAGTGAGACCTAACAGTTTATGCATGTCTCAAATACATACACTACGATATGCGCCTAATTACCATATGAAAATGGCCACAGGCTGACTATTTTTCATCAAAAAACCTTATACATTTACAGTTGTCTGCCAACGAGCCTGGCTTAATACATATCATATTGTGTGTCCTGGCAAGGCGAACATAAAGATCATATAAATATGCCAATGTCAGTTGACGTGACCTAATTAACAAAAAAAAAAAAAAAAAAAAACGGATACCAACTGCCGTTTTTGAGCATAAACCTTGGACATTTACGGTTGTCTGACAGTGAGCCTGGCAGGATGCACATCATATTGTGTGTCCTGATAAGGCGAACATCAAGTTCATATAAGTGTGAGTTTACTCGACCTAATTAACCTATACCGCACCCCCCCCCCTTTTCCTTCCCGCAACAGCGATGTCAATAATGGTCAATTCGGGCTGCTTTTGTTTTTGGGTCGCGGTCGCGTCCCTAGTTACTGATTAAAATGTATAACCAATTAAACGAAACAAATCGAACCATTGCTATACATAATAGTCTGTATAATTTCCATTGCATTATACCGGTTTTGTACAGTGAAATTGTACTGTTCCCTAATATCTTTATCTGTTCTAAGTATTCTTAAATTTACCTTGAGGTTTTGTGGTGTTTTCTTAATATTCTTTAGTTTTATTCTAATTGTTTCTACAAATGGAACATGGTCACTAAAGCAGTCTGCACCTGGTCTAGGTTTTGCTCCAACTAAGCTGCTCCTGAATCTTCTTGAAATCAAAATATAATCAATCTGATTGCGGACATTATCACCAGGACTTTTCCAAGTCCACAATCTTCGAGGATGGTGTTTAAACCAGGTGTTACCTATTATCATGCTGTGCGACCCAGCCCATGCTATTAATCTGTCACCTCTCACATTCTTTTCTCCTAGGCCATAGCCACCCGTTATTCCGTACACTTTTCACTTCCTACTTTCGCGTTGAAATCTCCAAGTACTATTGTTATTTAAACAATTTTGCATTGATCAACAGCCATGTTTAACTCGTCATAAAATGCGTCAATATCTTCCTCTGAACTGTGTACTGTTTGGGAATAAATCTGTACTAAGTTGACGTCAAACAGTCTGCCGTAAAGTTTTACTAATAGTACTCTATCTGATATTGTCCAAAATCCTTTCACAGTTTTTGAGTTCTTTGGATCCAAAATAATTCTTTACTCCCTTCCCACCCGAGTAAATAATTATGTGCTGATCTGAATACTTTTCCCCTGCTCCTGGCCATCTCATTTCACTCATTCCTAATATGTTGATTTTCATTCTCTTCATTTCCATCTTGATGTTATCCAACTTTCCGTTTTGTACGAGTGTTCTTACATTCCATGTACCAATGTTCACGATGTTTCTACCATTTATTTGTTCTACAGTAGCCGGATGACGGTCGGGTATCACGCGTAGAACATGATGCTCCCTACCAGACGAGGTGATTCCACTGGAATCCCCATTCACGTCGTTATCTGAATACGTTTCTTTGTGTACTGTTAAAGTCAAGCGTCTGTCACTAAAAGCACTTTTTTTTATAATAATTACTCGACATCATAGACTATTTATTGTTTTAAATGTGCTTCTAGTGACAGACGATTTCACTGTAACAGTTGACAAAAAAAAAAGGAAAATGTCACACTTTTTATGAAAGCCAATGATTAAAACGGTCACTTAGATTAGAGTCAATAGGCAGCAGTCCGTAATGACCATCAGCCTAGAGAAAGTGATACCTGTGACACTAAACTGTTACGGGTTATGGTCTCGTGTGGGAATGACAATTTGTTATGAAAAATTGTTATTGCATTTTATTTCTTGAAAGGATGAAAGTTAAATATATAAACTGATGAAAGCACACACACACACACACACACACACACACACACACACAGACAAAGGTAGACAGAAAGACGTACGAATGGATACAGACAGACAGACAGACAGACAGACAGACAGACAGACAGACAGACAGACAGACAGACAGACAGACAGACAGACAGACAGACAGACAGACAGACAGACAGACAGACAGACAGACAGACAGACAGACAGACAGACAGACACATATCTCAATTTATAGTTTATGCTTATCTTCTAGACTGTCTAAATATGACATAGCGAGAAACATGAATTCTGCAACATTTAAATCTTCAGTACCTATTTTCCCTATTCACTGTTCCTGTATTCCCCAACTGTCGATTCCCTGTAGATCTGGCTACTCTCTAGATTAAGTAAAATGGTTTCTATTAGAAAATGAGTAGATGGCGTAGGAGATCAATTGAAAGCCATCGGCGTTATATCAGAAGTGATTTCAACGCCGGCACAAATCAACATCAGTTGCGAATATCGAAAATCATCTCATTTGCTAATATTAAACCGTAGCTTTCGCAGTACTATCTAATCATCAAATACTTTGCCGACTGGCGTGGGCTATCACGCCTTTCCACAATCGTCGTCTGCAACTGGGTGTATCAGGTTCAATTTCCCTCTATGTCATGACACAATATGTCAAGAATCTTCTCACGCTGTCTTCCTCTGTCTCTCTTTCCACAGATTGTTCCAGTGGTCACTACATGTTCCATTTTCCCTCTTCCCATAACATGACCAACAAAATGAAACTGTCTTCTTCTGATGTTTGAGATGAGTTGTCTACGGCTGTAAAACATGTGCCTACATTTAAATTGGCGGTTTCGCATAATATAAAATCCAGATTTGGCACACTTGGAACCTTTTTCGTTTATGATTTGCTGTTGCGATAGGGGATATTTTCCACTGTACGATGTCATGTCGTCCCACTCTGTGAAAGCGCTGGTCGCACATTTGGTGATGTTGTGGTTTACCACAAGGTAGTGGCATGGTTGAGCAGCCGTGGTGTAGCTGTTAATTGCTCGCCTGCTGATTTGAAGGTTGTGGGTTCAAGTCCCCATGGCGTGCAAAGGGATTTTTTTTTTTAATGGGTTTGGTACACATTGTAAAAGTATTTGTTTCCATACTGTTCTGAGGCGTGTTCCCACATTATGACAGTGCTGTTTTCTCCACTGTGATCCGGCCATTTCCCATATTAACAAATACATAGCTTCCCAATTTGTGACCAAGCAATTTCTAATACTATTATGGTATGAGTGCACCTCATTTGAGTGGGTGGTTAATTACATTAAGACGTTTTTGCTTTCTACATTGTAAAGCGCAATCTATGTATGTGAATGTCTGATCGTTGGAAATCTGAGTGGTACTGTTAGAGGCCAATAGACGTATGACTACACTTTCCGTGAGCCCACTACAAGAATGTTCATAATTCTCGGTGATCTTCTCGGTGATCTTCTGCATTTTGGAGCAGTATATCCCCAGACCACAACAGCGTAATCAGGCATTCTATTGCTTCGTATTTACGTGCACATATTTAACCCTCATCAAAAGGAATGCGATAGACTTGCCTTAAGGTTTGTTTCCTGTTGTATTTGGCAATCATACGTGATATGATCACTTATTATCAGATTATATCCTGTAAATAATAATGTCCTTTTATTTCCACCAGCCTGCCTGTCATGTTTACATCTCTTGTGTTCCTACGTATCAAGATCAAGGTCAAGAAGACCGAATTTATCACGATTTCAAATGTTCTTGTGACCCAGTATGGTTGATCGGTTTTATTGTCTAGTATGAGTTGACTTTTGCTGTTTTTTACTTCTCTTGGACACTTTCACGTTCGTTCTATTTGTTGTGTGTGCTTGGAGAGTTATTACTTAAAGTTGTAGCACAAAGAGTCTTACACAGGCAAACATGAATTTAGTGCACACAGAAGGACGCTGTTTCTCTGAAACACTGAGCGTGACCGAGCATCGACTTAAGCTTCCACAATGAAGATCACTTGCTTATCTCTTTAACCCGCGGCTTCCTTGTTTTCTAATGCTTTTCTCTAAGTCAGCATGCCGGGCTTAGATATATTCCTTCACTTATATATTATGTGTGCCCCAGTCTTGTGGCTGAATGTGTTGTTTTCTTCACTGTTATATTATGTGTGCCCCAGTCCTGTGGCTGAATGTGTTGTTTTCTTCACTGTTATATTATGTGTGCCCCAGTCATGTGGCTGAATGTGTTGTTTTCTTCACTGTTATATTTTCTGTGCCCCAGTCCTGTGGCTGAATGTGTTGTTTTCTTCACTGTTATATTATGTGTGCCCCAGTCTTGTGGCTGAATGTGTTGTTTTCTTCACTGTTATATTATGTGTGCCCCAGTCCTGTGGCTGAATGTGTTGTTTTCTTCACTGTTATATTATGTGTGCCCCAGTCTTGTGGCTGAATGTGTTGTTTTCTTAACTGTTATATTATGTGTGCCCCAGTCTTGTGGCTGAATGTGTTGTTTTCCTAACTGTTATATTATGTGTGCCCCAGTCCTGTGGCTGAATGTGTTGTTTTCTTCACTGTTATATTATGTGTGCCCCAGTCTTGTGGCTGAATGTGTTGTTTTCTTCACTGTTATATTATGTGTGCCCTAGTCCTGTGGCTGAATGTGTTGTTTTCTTCACTGTTATATTATGTGTGCCCCAGTCTTGTGGCTGAATGTGTTGTTTTCTTCACTGTTATATTATGTGTGCCCCAGTCTTGTGGCTGAATGTGTTGTTTTCTACGGGTGTGCTATCATCAGCATCACTCCGCTATAGCCGTCTGACAATCGTGATCTCTACGACAACACTGTCTCTAGCAAATGCTATTGATTCATCGATCCCTGATGTTGGCACTAACCTTTCTCATAGATTTCCCCGCTGTCAACTTTTACTTTGTACGGCTTTTTCTTGACCGCTAAACACTCGTTGATTGTTTAATTAAAGCTCTTTCAAATTCAGGCATCTATTGTTGCTGTGATGTGTGCTGAATAATTAAATATCAACATCTTTTCTTTATTGACTGAAAAGTACAAAGTAAAGGACGTTGATTATACCAGTGGCGCATCGGGCATATGATGTTAGGCCCAAATGTTTAAAGACAAATGTACACTTAGCTGTGGTCAGTACAACGGTTACGCCCTTAGGGATTAGATTTACTAGTACAATTGAAGGCTGAGTCGATGTGTGAGCCTATGTCAAATACAACATTGGTTTCAGGTTTATGTTGTTATGTCCTCGCTTCCACAGTCCCTGTATTTCCTATCTTAGTGCCTGTCTGGTGATTCCCTGCTCCTGTCTTCTGAGCATGTGTCCAGTATTGCATCATCTTCTTTGTCTTACAACTGTTACCAGTTGCACCCACATATTTCTCCTATTTCTGTTCTCCTCTTGAATTCAACCCATATGTGCAGTTCAAAATGTTTCTCAGAAACTTGTTGTCAGATGTAATTTAGAAAAGTTTAAGTTATTGGTTTTCCAACGTTCACTTGGATATGTCAACTCTAAACTGACAAAAGATTTTGAAATACATAACTTGCTTTGAAAATTAGACATTTTAGAGTCAAACATTTTGTTCAGGCATTTCAAAGCTGCGGATGCCTTACCACTGGGTATCATAATTTTTTTTTTCTTTTAAAATACCAAAATTATTGCTGAACTCAGTAAATTGATGTGACATTATTTCAAGCTACTTCAATTTATTTTCTCTCGTGTTACATCTGCTGGATCTTCTATTATAGGTTAATAAATTAGCTTATTTGCAGACTAACTTGTGATATTATTTTCAGTAAATTATATATTTATCCGTGCATGTTATTCTTGTTATGGCTCAGCAGAATAATTTCATCAGCAAAATCACATCTTCCAAGTGTATGTTTTCCACTCAGTCAATCCCAGTGAGTCAATACATTTGTTCATCACCTATTCAGAGTAGATAAAATATTTTTCTGTTTCACTGCAGTTATGTTTTTTTTGTTTCAGGTTTTTATTTGATGGTAATTGTAACGTGTCCTGAAACTGCTTCTTTCTCCCCTCAGCGATGGTTCTTTTCCTCAGCTCACTTCTCGGGTAATCTGACCTAATGAAATCACAAAAACTACAATTGCGACTTAAGAGGCCATATGGGCTGTAATAAATCTGCAAGGGAACTTCTGACAGCGTGGTCAGATCGATACGAGATAAACAAGTTAAAAAGTCTTTTATTTATTCATTGTCTTAATGTACCATTATATGTCACATAGGGCTTGCAGTCTGTTCTTGTATTTATTCATTGTTTTAATGTGCCATTATATGTCACATACGGCCGGCAGACTGTTATTTTATTTATTCAATGTCTTAGTGTGCCATTACATGTCACATAAGGCCGGCAGTCTGTTCTTTGATTTATTCAATGTCTTAGTGTGCCACTATATGTCACATACGACTGGCAGTCTGTTCTTTGATTTATTCAATGTCTTAGTGTGCCACTATATGTCACATACGACTGGCAGTCTGTTCTTGTATTTATTCAATGTCTTAGTGTGCCACTATATGTCACATACGACTGGCAGTCTGTTCTTGTATTTATTCAATGTCTTAGTGTGCCATTACATGTCACATACGGCCGGCAGTCTGTTCTTTGATTTATTCAATGTCTTAGTGTGCCATTACATGTCACATACGGCCGGCAGTCTGTTCTTTCATTCCCTTCTAACCTGTGCAGTCACTTAGAAATCATCAATGGAATTCAGTCCAGTATGTTTAGCTTATCTCATCAACGTTGGCTTTAGGGTTTCTTTTGGACTCGCTCATTGTTCTCATTCCCTCGGTTTCTCATTTTCCATTGAATCACCTGTTGGCTTCTCTCGGTGGGTTGGACAGTATTTGGGCCTGTCTCCATTTATCACATCAACACAGCAGTCTCCATTTATCACATCAACACGGCAGGCTCCATTGATCACATCAACACGGCAGGCTCCATTGATCACATCAACACTGCAGGCTCCATTGATCACATCAACACTGCAGGCTCCATTGATCACATCAACACGGCAGGCTCCATTGATCACATCAACACGGCAGGCTCCTTTGATCACATCAACACGGCAGGCTCCATTGATCACATCAACACGACAGGCTCCATTGATCACATCAACACGGCAGGCTCCATTGATCACATCAACACGGCAGGCTCCATTGATCACATCAACACGGCAGGCCCCATTGATCACATCAACACGGCAGGCCCCATTGATCACATCAACACGGCAGGCCCCATTGATCACATCAACACGGCAGGCTCCATTGATCACATCAACACGGCAGGCTCCATTGATCACATCAACACGGCAGGCTCCATTGATCACATCAACACGGCAGGCTCCATTGATCACATCAACACGGCAGGCTCCATTGATCACATCAACACGGCAGGCTCCAATGATCACATTAACACGGCAGGCTCCATTGATCACATCAACACGGCAGGCTCCATTGATCACATCAACACGTCAGGCTCCATTGATCACATCAACACGGCAGGCTCCATTGATCACATCAACACGGCAGGCTCCATTGATCACATCAACACGGCAGGCTCCATTGATCACATCAACACGGCAGGCCCCATTGATCACATCAACACGGCAGGCCCCATTGATCACATCAACACGGCAGGCCCCATTGATCACATCAACACGGCAGGCTCCATTGATCACATCAACACGGCAGGAATCGTTTTCAGGACCTTCGAGGTTGCAATGCAAAGCCATCTTACAAGGGGCACATAACTGTGTCATAAAGGCACCACCAGCTCATACTGGGAGATTTGTCTGCTCGATACTTCTCAAAATGGTCCAGTATAGCGCTGTCTTTTCTGTCCTGTAATTTAACGTTCATAAGTAATAATCTTTGTCTTTGTTGGTTCCAGCATTTTTTTTTCTTTGGGACTACGCCCGAGTCACAGTTGTGGGGATTTTCACAAAATTGCTTTTTAAATGCTGTTATGTGTCACCTTACAAAATGTCAAAATCATATAAGTGAACTAGCACTTCAGGTTAGTCAAAATGAAGTATTACTGTTCAGGCAATCACTCAATTTTCATCTGATCTTATTATTGAAACGAAATTTTTCTCGAAACAAAGATTAAGCATGAAAGTGGCTCTGTCGTAGTGCTAATGAGATAAAGGAAAATAAACTGCTAGGTTCCAGGCGATGAGGCGAATATAGTAAATAGTACGAGTTCAACCATTTGTATCGAGAAACATTCGATTACTTCATAAGCCATGTTAGCAACAGCTGACTCTGCTGTACAGAACATCTCATGATGAACACTCTCCACGTGGCCCATCTGGCAGAACAGGTCAGTTTCCATTCAAATGCAAAATTTTATTAGTAATTTTAAAAGCTATTAATATCTAATCCCTCATAGTATGATATAAACGCTTTAAGACGGTACTGAGTAAATAATATCATATATTAACGGGGCAGAAAGAATGGAACCTGATGATGTAACAGTTTTAACATCAATAAAATTGCAGAGAAAAATAAATAATAATAAAAAAAACTGCAATAAACTAACATAAGAAATTATCGTGTCATTAGCTAATATGAAGATATACAAGCTGGATGGTAAACACTTAATAGTTTTATCGGTTGCAACCACCAGAAGAGAGAGTTAATTACACTGAAATATAGATAAACAGAAAACTCACACGAGGGAGATAATTAAATGGACGAAACGAGTTTAACCCCTATAACGAATGAAAAGACAGTGACTAGTAATGAGATGGTGTCGAACAAAGTGATATTTCCGACTCATAGAAACGCACAATGCACATATAGATTTTTTCTCCTCTGGAAAAAAAAAACAACTGATGTGATTAGTTGTAATATGTTACTCACAAACGTGACTGCTCACACTGCAGTCCACTGCAGGGACATTAACTTTCGTTACAGTCAATGTTAGATCGTTGTTCTTGCCATCACTAGGCAGGAAATGAACAATATTATCCTAGATATACAGACATGAGCTCACAGTTGCCTTAAAACATGCAATCCAGTCCCTCTCTCTCTCTCTCTCTCTCTCTCTCTCTCTCTCTCTCTCTCTCTCTCTCTCTCTCTCTCTCTCTCTCTTTATGTGTCTTTCTTTTCTCTGTTTCTTTCTCACAAATCCATCTCCCACATACACACTATATAGTCGAATGGACAGCACAAAAGAACATATAGGGAATCCATATACTGAAAGACTAATTCTACAGTGAAAAGGTGGGTGGGTGGGTGGGTGGGAGGGAGTAGAGAGGTTCTGGAGGATATTCAACACTGAAGTGGAAACAATGGCGGGCTTTTAATCAAGTTGCAATAAAGTTGCAACTAGTACTGTTAGCACGTCAATGCTTCGTCTGTTAGTAAAGAAGGGAAGGTCATGTATGGGAAAGTCCCGAGTCCAAGTAATCTTACTTTACTTTTACTTTTTCCTTCCACGTATGCCGCTAAGCGTTGTGGATAGATGCAAGTTCCTGTCATAAGCAAGGCGGGCAGCGTCTGATGTTCTGAGGCCATGCTTTTGGCAGGTTTCGGAGACCCCGTCAATCCACAGTTTCCTTGGTCTTCCTCTTGCCTTATATCCTGAGCTTCTTTGGTTGAAAATTTGTGATGTTATTTGATCATTTTTCATCCTGGTTAGATGTCCAAACCATTTCATTCTTTGATGTTCTATGTAGTCTAAACATGGCGTAGTTTTGACAGTGTTTCTATATTCTTTATCCTGTCTAGTCTGGTCTTATTCACTGCTTTTCTTAGACATTTCATTTCACAGGCTTCTATTTTTCTTTCATGGGTCTTGTTGATTGTCCATGTTTGGCACTGGTAGCAGAGTGTTGGAATGAAGATGGTGTTTATCAATTGTCTTTTGGTCTTCATGGTTATATCTGGATGTTTAAGCAGAGGTGATAGTTGGTATGTGACAGCATTTGCTTTCTGTATTCTTGTTTCTATCTCTCTGTCCATTCTTCCATCCTCTGTAAATATACTGCCCAAGTATTTGAGCTCTTTGGTTTGCTTGATTTTGGCACTTCCAACATTTATATTCAGTGGCCTGTGTGTTCTGCTGATCTTCATAACTTCTGTTTTTTCTGTACTGATTCTCATATTATGTTGTAAACAGCTGTTGTTGAGAGTAGTCAGATGTTCCTGTAGATCATATTCATTTTGATACAGTATGCTTTGATCATCAGCAAAAAGTAATTCGTTTATAGCATACACGTCTGGGTTTGCTTCTACAGTGATCTTATCCATGTATGTTATGAAAAGTAATGGTGACAGTACACATCCTTGTCTGACACCAGTTGTGACTTTGAACCATTCAGAAAGACCACTAGATGTTCTTACTGCACTTTCACTTTTTTCATAGAGGGCTCTGATGTATCCAAGTAATCATTCACTCATAATGTCATCAGCTGGACCCATCATAGATTTTCCTCGCTTGAACCTGCTGACATGCAGATACGCTCCTGCGTGGCATATCACTGTTTTCACTTTCCTGGTTGGAAGATGAAAGAGGTGACTCATCACCCTGCGTTCTGTAATCTGTGTGCTTCCAAGGACGATGCGCATGACCTCATTATGTATCCGATCTGGTGTCACTCTAAATATGTGAACGGCTCAGCGAATTGTCAGAAGGGACCACACCCTGGTATAAGAAAATGAGGTCACGCTGAGAACAGTTTGTCGCAACTATTGTTCTTGTCTTCGTCAAGCTTCTCTTGGCTTTTTTTTTTTTTTTTTTCAAGCCTTTTGTCTGTATGCTCACCAAAGACAGACTCCGGTAAAAACATACTTTTTAGCACATCATTACAAGAGTTCTCTCCATGATCTCTAAAGGCAAGTTATATTTTGAAAAGCATCGGGGATAAAGGCGAACCTAGAAGCGGCGTAGGGTGTAAAGTTATTAGTTCAGATGCCCATCTATGCTATTTGAACCGAGGAGATCCACTTATGAGATCACCAAGCTGAACCATCAAGATGTCAAATGGGGGTGAATGCATTTTCAAGATCAAATGCAGCAGCACAAGATTAGATGACTTTGAGTGTATTAGCTCGTATACATCGTATGCAAAGATCGCTGTATTTCCCCAGCATTATCTGTTTCGACGATATCACCCAAGGGTGGCTGGAAATAAGCATAACTGCTCAATATGGCTTACTATTATATTTACAACTATATTTTTTGACAGCTTGCAATTGTATTCTGCATTGTGATTACACGGTAGCCCTGTATTTATGTGTGTGATCTTTATCAGGCTTCGGCAACGATATCAGGCCACTCTTCATTGATTACCACACTTTTAATGCTGCCGTTGTGGACATATCCCAGTTCATCGGACTCCTCATCAGAAAACTCAGCAATATCTCCATACCGAATGCCTGATGCACTCACTGTTTGTGTCTTCACTAGCACAATCATAATTTCACGCAAATAATGTTTGTTTTTCTTCACGTTACGGATACTACATATCTGAAACACGTGATCTGGCTAATTCGGCCTTATGATGTCTTTTTGGTTACTATACTCGAGATCGAGAGAACGAACGGAGCCAGGTATAGGCACTATTCAGAAGTCTGGAATGCACGTGCTTTTAGATGCACTATTCATACTTCTGTGCAAGAAGAACAAATTTTGAACAAATTTAGTGATTTGTCATTGCTCACCGTCATTCAAAGATCTAAGCACTTTTCACGTTTGACCGTTTTCGTCAGAAAAACAGTCAGCTCTCTCATTGCTGGTGTGCAGAATAATGTGGGCGTGCTGAATAGTTACGGATTATTTGTTCTCATTCGCCACTGTTTGAAGGCTCACTGCTCCTCGCTCTATCATTCCATCAGGGGTGTTGAACACATCTTTTCCTCCTAACGTTGCGTCTTTCACATTTATTACGCCGGATTCTACTCAAGACGTACTGCTTTTTAGTGTCTCCTTCAAATATTGTACTTTGGCTGTCTCCTCGAATTGCCTTGTTCCACTGGTATGCAGCAGAGTAGATGATCACTGTAATGCTAGCCCAGGGCACTCCAGCGATACCAATGACAAGTCAAGAGCACAGTATTCGTCCTCTGGTCGGCTCGTCAGTCTGGTGACACAGCCGCTGTTGATGCAGACCAGAATGGCGCATGTTCGAGCTCCTTTCCTTGAGTGTTATAAGAGCAGTTTCCCCATTACCTGCTTCTGGCATAGAAATCTCCATAAAAGATTGTGTTCGTCTCTTGAGAAATGTTGAATCACAGCACCCAGGACACCCCAACAAGCTTGAGAAATAATTTCATTCAAACACAGCCATTTCTTGGAGTCTACTCGCCCATTGATCAATAGAAATTAGACAACACAAACTGTGCTCAGACCGGACCCTAATCGCTTGAAGCTGCAGCTCATCACTGTCCCATGGAGGTTTGTCTATCTCTGACGCTCTTATGCTATCGCCTACAAGGATGGCCAATGCCAGATGGCGCCTGTGGTAAAACACATGTGTCTGGATGTACATAACACAAATCACCAGTTAGAGTCTGCTACAGGGCCGCCATGTCTGTTCTGTACACAAAGTTATCGACATAGAACTGCGATGTCTGATCTGTATACAAAGTTATCGACATAGATCCGCGATGTCTGATCTGTACACAAAGTTATCAAGATGGATCCGCTGTGTCTGATCTGTACACAAAGTTATCAAGATGGATCCGCCATGCCTGATCTGTACACATAGTTATCAAGATGGATCAGCGATGTCTGATCTGTACACAAACTTATCGAGATGCATCCGCGATGTCTGATGCTTGTACAGTTCCAGTATACAATATAAAGGTTCTTCAGGCCCACCATAACGAATTTAAGCAAAAGTAATAATATTATCAAAGAAAAGAATGGTGCTTAAATGTAGAGAAATGTCAAAAGTTTTTTTTTTTAGTCTAGTACAACAATTTAAACATGGAGACACGTGGATAAAATAAAGCGGAATGTGTATCAAAGATAAAGTTCCGAAGAGGGCAAGCAATTACTTTATTGTGTAAAATGAATAACATTTTATGCAATAAATAAAAAGGAATTTAGAAAAAGAATTATCGCACTTTATATAGAAGCAGTTTTAGCATTTGGCTCTGAATCCTGGACAATGAATCACTAATTCCTTCGACAGCGAAAAAAGATGTATTGAATTAGGCGGGATCTCGAAGATAAACATCAGAATGAGACAGTCGTCATTTTGTGGTCATGTTATGAGAAGATAGAAACTAGAATGTGTTGTGACCAGTGTAATGATCTGTGGAAAACAAGACATTGTAAGACAACGCGAGATAATTCTCAACATTGCTGTGTCATGGCAAAGAATCGTTTAAGCCGACGAACTGTGACACGCTGATGAAGATCGCAGATTGTAAAGAGGCACGATCGCCCACACCAGTCTCGTCAAAGCACATAATGGTGATAATCTATACATACTGTTTTCATCAGCTTTAATGAAACTGCATCTCTAAAATTGTCACTTAATAGCTCTGCAATTTGTTTACCACCATTATTAGCTCCACTACATCAGTGTTGACTGGACATAGCTCTGCAATTTGTTGACCAACATTATTGGCTCCCCTACATCAGTGTTGACTGGACATAGCTCTGCAATTTGTTGACCAACATTATTGGCTCCCCTACATCAGTGTTGACTGGACATAGCTCTGCAATTTGTTGACCAACATTATTGGCTCCCCTACATCAGTGTTGACTGGACATAGCTCTGCAATTTGTTGACCAACATTATTGGCTCCCCTACATCAGTGTTGACTGGACATAGCTCTGCAATTTATTGAGCAACATTATTGGCTCCCCTACATCAGTGTTGACTGGACATGGCTCTGCACTAAATTTATGTCAAATCTTCCTCAGTCTAAAATAAGTAAGCCGCATGATTAAGACCCTCACAACTACAATGATTAGTAGTAATTCAGAAAGAGGTTGACATTAAGCCAACTTACATACATTAGAAAGTCTTGGTGATCTTACTATATATTTTATTTTCAGCAGTACTGGATACCAAATGGACTGTTCTGGGTAATCATGGAATTGATCATCAGCCCTGTTCGGTATTGATCTCCAAATCCAGTAAAGTCAAGGCTTCAAGAGCTCGTAGGTCTCTCAAGTATGGACGGACACACACCTTTCTTGGAAGCCTCCGACAGAGGGCGAGGAAGAGGAATGGCAGATTTACTTTTGTGCAGCCTCCTTGTTAGACATCAGAGGTAGAACAAGCATGGAAGTTAAACAGAACTTTAGTTAAATGATTTTTAAAAAAATACTCAAACATCCCTAAGCACGCAGGAAGAATTGAAATGCACTGAAAGAAATAAAAACAAAAAAGTATAGTTGTTTTCAAGCCTTGGGCAGCAGAGAAAAAAAATGGCAACATTTTATTAATAAAATTGGGCGCAATAAGACGGCAAATTGTGATAGCTACATAAAAGAGATGCTCAAGAAAGATCGGCACGGCGTAGTGGGAACAATTCATAGAGACGACGCTATGCTACTGACCACAAACAAAGACAGGGTAAGGCTTTCATGAAACGGTTTATTCTACAGACATTTCACAATGATGGAGACAAAAGAAATTCAGTTGGAGAAGATCTGTCCGCCACCATAAAGAATAAACATTATGAAGACATCTTACAGGTGGCAGATGTGAAACATGTTCTGAAAAAGCTGAAAGACACTGCACCTGAGCCTGACGGGGTCAGATATTCCCATATGAGGGACACGAATGATGCGGACCTGTTGAAGATACTACCTGTTTTAACCATATCATTAGGAACAGTTTCAGTTCCACAAGAGTGGATGCACAGCTACCTGATTCCACTTCCTAAGCCTGGCAATGATCATTGAACACTCAGCGGCTTTAGGATCATAACCCTACAAAACAGTTTTGGCAAAGTACTGGAGAAGATAGGGGCGGGTAAGCTACAAGAATTTTTGGAACACAGAAATCTTCTTTCAGGTGATTGAGGAAGTGATCGCCCTGGGAAGTTTACATGGCCATATGCAACATTTGACGCCTACGAAGGTTTCCAGAATAGGCTGGACACGGTGCTAGCGGCATTTGATTTAGAAGTTGCATACAATAGAGTCAGATATGATAACTTGATGACAACACTTATATTGAAGGGACTCTGTCCTTGATTGGTGAACTGAATATCAGCTGCTTTTTGTTCTGGTCGGGTAGCTCTCCGCACGGATTCATAAAGCTCCGAACCAGGTATTAACGCCCCGGGACTACCACATGGATCTGCAGTTTCACCTGTCCTGCTCGATGCGTTTACAAGCCAGATTGCATACCTGGAAACACTTGGAGTTGGTAGAATATTGACATTCGCAGATTATATTCACGTATATAGGCAGGAAGGAGATCGGAATCAAATTGCTCAAGAGTTACAGATAACAAAAGATAAGGTAATCGACTGGTGTACAGAGATGAGTGCTGTAATCAACCCAGAAAAGGCAACTGTATTGTGGGTTTCTTTGGACAACAGGATTGTTAGAGCTGATGTTCCAAGCCTCAAAATAAATAGCAGGGACATAAAGAGAGAAAGCAGACTGCGGTACATGGGAATCACTTCTGACAGAAGCTTGTCTTTCAAGGATCACATAGAGGTGGTTGTGTCTTAATGCACTAAAGTTTATGACAACAATAGAAATGGACCAGAGAATGCTATTCACACTATACCAGCACTTGATCATCTCAGTGACTGATTATGGATTGTTGTTGCTTACTGCTTTGAAGAGTCAGCAAAAGAAACTGGAGCGCATACAAAATGAAGCAATGGGAGTGATCCTGCGATTTACAAGAGACACCCTGATTGTGTGCATGCGATATATCCTTGCATTGCCGACTATTGCAGATAGGCTAAAGGTGCTGCAGGCTAAGTCAAACCTCAGAGTAGCTACAGATAAAGAGTACCCCCTGTATGAAGCGTTGGATGCAGTTAAGCGTCAGAGGCTGAAAGGGGGAAGATCATTGATTGCTCAAGCAAAAGACACAATAGGACATGCTAAAGAAAATTGGGCGAGGAGAGGAGTGGGTCAGAGTACCAGAGGAAAAGTCTGACCTGTGTAGAGTCATGATCACATTAGGCCGGGAGTTTAGAAAGTGGCCAACGGGTGCTACTGAGATGGAAGTCCAACAGTTTATTCACGACATTTCTTGTCCTGGTGATTTGATTATCTAAACAGATGCTTCTGTATTGAGAGGTAAGAAAAGTGCCTAGGCTTTAGTAGCGAAAACCAATAGATAATCTGTATAGATATACAGCCTAGTATATAAAAAAAAAAACATCTAGCATGCGAATAGAGGTAGAGGCGGTCACTGCAGCTGGCTGGTGGATACAGAACAAGATATATACACATGTCGTAATTGTAACGAACTCTGAAAGCCTGCTGAAAAAAGGCGAAAACAGGTTTGCATCGAGCAGAGTGGCAAGCTTCACTTGCAAGGTCATGGGTAGTGAGCATACTTTAGATCTTTTCTCCAGGCAATGGCAGTGTGATAGGAAATGAACAGACAGACAGACAGGATAGATCTGCACCCCTAGGTGGTGAATTGATTTATGACAAAGCAGATGTGGTCAGAGCCCTTTGGGAACGAGTAACGATGTCAGAAAAGAAACAATATTATTATGGGCTGAAGAAAATGATGCACCTGGGTGTGACCCTAGGGGTCGGCCGGCACACTACGCTCAGAGGAAAGGCAAGACGGACATACACCCAGACTTCAACTGGCACCATTAGTATGGGAACTCTGCGCTGGCTGCCGGGGATGGGGACGGAGCGCGTATGGGAATGCCCTGTGTGCTATGATGCCAATTCATAACTCAACTCAAATTTATATTCTATCTAACGGAGCAACTTTATATATATATATATATATATATTTTGTCAACTGGAAATGATTACGAAAAAAAGTGACAATAGTGAACATGAAGCAGCTTATTTCTTGTCCTTCTGTGATTCTTATCAACACTTTCATATATGTGATTAAACCAATGTTACTATGTTCTCCGGATATCTGTTATAGAGGTGTGTATATGCGTGGTTGCGTGTGTATACATGTTTGTGTCTGTGTGTGTGTGTGTGTGTGTGTGTGTATTGTAGAAGTCGCTTGATCAAATCCAGTCTTGAAGCTTACAGTCAATAAAAAGCATATGCACACTTGTAGACTTATTTCACCAGCGTCTTGGTTCGTTCCTTAATCCATCATATTGGCATTAATGTGGTGTTCAGCACAACAGACGTCAGGAAATGACATTCCCAACACTAAGGGTGCTAGGAGACTTTACGATCAATGATATTTTGTCAAGTAGCTTTTAACATTAAAAATACTATACATGATAGTTATTAGAGATTTTACGCTACGCTAGTTTTCAGAGAACCAAGACGAGAAGCTAATATCCAAGATGGTTAGGGCAAAATATCAAAACCTAAACTAGCGATTAATAACACGAAGAAACCGTAAATGTGTTCTTTGTTAAACAGTTCTTTGACAACGAGTAAGAGCAAGGATAGAACACGTTTTCGCGCCTGGAGTTTATCGCTTTTATTGACTAATGACGCTCGATGGGCGGTGCGAATAATATCACTCTCGTCGCCATTTTTTTTCTCCAAAACAATTGCTAATACCAAAACATGATGGGTCGTCTCAGAAGCCGAGGCCAACTTTTCGTTAGGTTTTATATATATATATATATATATATATATATATATATATATATATATATATATATATATATATATATATATATATGTGTATATATATATATATGTATAGAGAGAGAGAGAGAGAGAGAGAGAGAGAGAGAGAGAGAGAGAGAGAGAGAGAGAGAGAGCAAAAGAGGCGTCCACTGCCATCTGAAAGATTTGAATTCACGAAATTATTCAGAGAGGAAACTATGCACACAGTGACTGAGAAAGAAGACACTGGTTAGTTTGGCAACATGGTAAGGGAGATCATCTGTGTCTGAAATGGTTCAAAGAACACAAGGCAGAAAGCTCGGGATAAACATGACTTCCCACGAGATTTTGCGTAGACTACACATTTACACGCCTATATATAGATATATGTGTGTGCATGTGTGTGTATATGTAAGAGAAAGGAAAGTGGGTGTTTGTATGTGTATGTGCGTTTGTATATATGGGTGTTTGCGTAACCATGGTTATTTTTAGTGTACATGTATGTGTGTGTGTGTGTGTGTGTGTGTGCATGATTCGATATGTTTAATATTTTACATACAGGTGTTTGTGTATATATAGGTATGTATGAATGTTAGTATATGTATATGTATGCAGGCATGCGTAGGCATGAGTGCATCTATATGTATGAGTGCATCTATATGTATGAGTGCATCTATATGTATGAGTGCATCTATATGTATGAGTGCATCTATATGTGTGAGTGCATCTATATGCATGAGTGCATCTATATGCATGAGTGCATCTATATGTATGAATGCATCTATATGTATGAGTGCATCTATATGTATGAGTGCATCTATATGTATGAGTGCATCTATATGCATGAGTGCATTGTTATATGCTAGTGTTACGTATGTGAATATATGAATGTGTATGCGTTCGCTTGCGTCTATATATGTGTATGCATGAGTATGTGTATGTGCATGTATGTGTATGTTCCTTGTGTATGTAGGGGAACATGTGTGTATACAGGTGTTTGTCCATGTTTGTATGTATAAGAGTTGGTCTATGTATGGGTATGCCTAAGTGTTAGTGCATTATGGGAATGCCTGAGTGTTAGTGCATGTATGGGAATGCATGAGTGTTGGTGCATGTATGGGAATGCATGAGAGTTGGTGCATGTATGGGAATGCCTGAGAGTTGGTGCATGTATGGGAATGCCTGAGTGTTGGTGCATGTATGGGAATGCCTGAGTGTTGGTGCATGTATGGGAATGCCTTAGTGTTGGTGCATGCATGGGAATGCCTTAGTGTTGGTGCATGTATGGGAATGCATGAGTGTTGGTGCATGGATGGGAATGCCTGAGTCAAAGGTCCAGCAGCTCAACTATCGTGGCAGTTTCTTTGTCTACCTCCATGTGCACAATGTTCCAGTGACCCCCTATTTCTCAGGCAGAGAACCACTGTTAAATGGCTTAATCACATTGCCGTTCATTATTTGAACTAGGATGTAATTATCTAATGCTCTAGTGGCAATCTTCCCCGTACTGAACTCAGGAGAACTGTCTAGCAACGGGTCTGGTAAACATCTTCGAAGACCGTGTAAATTCAATAAATCCAGGAAAACAAATGAACACAAAAGACTGCAAATCTCTGGTGGTCGTTGGTATACATGGGTTTGGAAATAAAACAAATATTATCCGCTGTCATCAAGACTTGTAACTGTACGCACGCCTGATGACTGCATCAGGTTGATCCAAGTTATCAATACTTTAAACGCATGGTTTATCAATTATTGATTTGATTAGTCAACCAGTGCCTACTTTATATTCGTGTAACAATATTTTTAAATAATATTTCTTATCCTTTCTTTAAAAGATTATATAATTTAAAAAAAAAAAAAAAACGTAAAGCTATCTCAAAGTGTATTATTGAAACAATGTGAAACATAAGTACCTTTACCTACCTCTCTATTATTTTCTCCCCAACTTCCTCCCCCCTCCCCCTACAAACCCCCCCCCCCCCCTTCCTTCTTTCCTGGTTAATTTAGACTTCCAGTAACTTCAAATCAAAAGTCACAACAGTTCATATTGTGATCCCTGTACAAAAACATACCTTGCGTTGTCACACTTCTTATTTGAGTTGGGCGTTCGGAAGTCCTCATCTCTCTGGCGCGACAAACATTTCTAAGCAGGCAGAAAGAATTTTAGTGCGCGGAAAGAGATTAGAAAGAAAGGACATAGGTTTTCAAACGTTGTGCAGCAGAGGCCCAAAAAAAAAAGGCAAAATGGGAATACTTTAATAATAAGATGGGGGAGGGGAGTTAAGACTTTGGGAACGTTTTTGGAAGCTACATAGGCGGATCCTCAAGTAAGATCGACCAGCGTAGTAAGAGCAACTCATAGAGACGACGGTATGCTATTAACCACAGACAAAGAGAAGGGGAAGGCTTTCACGAAAAGGTTCATTTCATAGACAGACCACAATGACGGAGATAACAGAGATATAGTTAGAGAAGATCTGGCAACCATCTTAAAAACAATTATTATGAAGACATCATACAGATTACAGATTTTCATACCAGTTCTGAAAAGGAAGAAAGACACTGGGCCCGGGCCCGGTGTGATTAGATATTCCCACATGAAAGACATGAGTGATTCAGACCTATTGGGGATGACTGCTTGCTTCAACCAGAGCATTAGGACAGCTTCAGTCCCAGAAGAGTGGATGCACAGCTACCTGATTCCACTTCCTAAGCCTAACAAGAATCATTGCATGCTCAGTAGCTTTAGGATCATAACCCTTATAAAACACCTTTGGTAAAGTGTTGGGTAAGCTATACGAATGTTTGGAACAGAGAAAGCTCCTTCCTGGAGTTTTGGAAAGTTACCGGCCAGGGAAAGACACATGGTCAAATGCGGCCACTTTTGCCTTTGATACCTTTGAAGGTTTCCAGATTAGACAGGAAACGGTGGCATCGGACTTAATTAGAAGATGCTTACAACAGAGTTAGATACAGTATCTTTATATAAGCGCTCGTGGAAAAGGGAGTCTGTACTTGTTGATAAACTGGATAGCAGCAGCTTTGTCTACTCGCCGGGTAGCTCTTTGCCTGAGCTCATGGACCTCTGAACCATGTATTATAGCTCCAGATCTACCACTGGAGTCTGCAATCTCACCTGTACTGTTTTATGTTTTTACGAGCAAGATAGCATACCTGGAAACACCTGGAGTTGGCAGATTAATGACATTTGCAGATGCTGTTCTCGTATTTAGGAAGGGGGGAGATCGAGATCAAATAGCTGCACAGTTACAGGCGACAGTAGATAAGGTGATTGACTAGTGTACAACGATGACTGTTGTAATCAACACAGAAAAGGCAACCGTTCTGATGTTCCCAAACTCAAAATAAATGGCAGGAGATCGAAAGAGACAACAAACACACTGCGGTACACGGGTATCATCTTTGACTGAAGTGTCTTTCAAGAATAACATAGAGGGGGTTGTGAAAAAGGCTCAAAAAGGTCCTAATGCACTAAAGATTATGACAACGATGGACTTGGAGCAGAGAATCCTGTTCAGACTTTATCAGCACTCAGTCATCTCAGTGACTGATTATAGATTGGGGTTATTCACTGTCTCGAAGAGTCAGCAAGAGAAACTGGAGCGCATACAGAATGAAGCGATGCGGCTAATCCTGGGATGTACAAGAGACACCCCGATTGTGTGCATGCGATACATTATTTCATTGTCGACAACTGCAGATAGGCTAAAGGTTCTGAAAGCTAAGTCATACCTCATAGCAGCTGCAGACAGGGAACACCCTCTGTATGAAGCTTTGGCTGCAGATAATGGTCAGATGCTGAAAAGGAGAAACTCGTGGATGGCTCAAACAGAAGTCACATTAAGAAGTATAAGAAATATGCATGCTGGAGAACATTGGGTGACTGGAGGAGTGGGTCAGAAAACTAGAGGAAAAGTCTGATCTGTGTAGGGTTTTAATCCCATTGGGCAAAGAGTGCAGAGAGTGGTCGACTGGTGATACGTTCAGGTGTCATTTAGGTCGTTGCTGAGCCTAATTTTTTGTTCAATGCGTTTTTTCAGTGTAGCGACCATTCAGTCCCTGGTTTTCATATATTGGCCACAGATCGTTTAGCCTGCAGATTTTCTATAATCTTCCGTATTGCAATCATAGTTATTGTATTTCTCAGAAGTAGTCCCCACTTGGTACGCGATTGTTCGTTATTCTAAAGCCCCACCCAGGCTTTTGCTGGGAGCCGCAACATAGCCTGACGGCTGAACTCGGTTTCTGGGACCTCACCTCTGGTGATCATCATCCGCATGGTAACACCTTGTGCCACCGGGTGTTTATCGCTTTGTGTGATATCCTGGTGGGGTACAACTTCCCTACCTACCTACATAATTAGTGCAGTAGTTAACCCTTGTCCAACTAAAGATTGTACGCAATAGCACACAATGAAGAATCAGATTGCGTGCATATATAAACACCTCAACCGGTAGATGCATGAACAAATGATGCAATATTACATCAAAATGCTCTGTAAAATTAATAATTTTGTTAACAATTTCCACATCTATCTAAATATTCAACTTTTTTAGCCATTCTAAGATTCGCATAGTTATTTCTCGTAATCATGCAAACTGAATATATTCCAGTTACATATAGACGCCGTGAAAGATGTTGTTAAAAAAAAAAATGTTTTACACAGTAACATTAGTTATTAAAAGTCGTATCCGTGTATCATCCATTGGAATGATATAAAAACACACACACACACACACACACACACTCAAACACAGGCGTGAGCACGCGCACACGCATACACATATTAGGCATACATTTTCTAAACACAGTAACACTTGCAGGCTAAATAGCGTACAGTTAACAAGACAACAACAAAACAAAACAAAAACTCATAACTGCCAAGTTTAAAATAACTGCACACTTTTAAACAAGACATTGAATATATATATATATATAATGTCAAAAAACCTATCTCATAATCACTTACAGAACAACTGAACAATCTGCATCAATCCCACTAAAATTATATCGGAAATAAGATAGCAATTTGAACCACTTTTTTCACATCTATACTCCAAACGAACGGCTCACTAGCGGCTGTTTGGCGAGTTTTATGATCGGATCAGTACCGGTTTTTCAAACGTAACATTGCTTCTGCTGGCTAGGAAATGGTGAC
>CAJHNH020002308.1:0-17500 GCA_905116865.2 Candidula unifasciata | reverse complement strand
TTTTAGCTGTGGCAAATTTTCTTTTTTTTACTTTTGCCAGGCGGTGGCCGTCGCATTTTTGCCTCATTTGTAGACTGGAAGGATATAGTTTCGTCGCCACGCATAACGTAACACTGTGAGCTAGTGTGTTTTTCGTTGGCACAGGAGCGGATCAACTATGGGGTGACCCGTTTGCTATGAAGCTGAAACTAGGATTACCAGATTACCAGATTACCAGATATGTCCATAGGTGACAAATTTCGGCGAGGAGAGGAGTGAGTCTAAGTGTCTGAGCAAGAATAAGATTTTTTAAAAAGTTCGGGTCCTGATTGCAATGACTGGCCAGCTGGTGCTGCAGAAGCAGAAGTTCAACGAACGATTCCTAACGATTCCCGTTCAAGTTACGTGAGTATATACTGATAGCTCTGTGTATCGAGGCAGACAAATGTCATTAGGGTTCATAGCGAAAGCAAAAAAAAAAAAAACATGTAAAGGTTCATTTTGCAAGACTTTAGGCGTATAGGGCATATAGGGCTAGACCTATATTTTGATAGACCAATCGTCACAAGATGGGTGATGTGGTTAGCATTACGACGAAAGCGAATGGACGTCCCATAATGAGGCAAAGTCTGGCATATGACATGACAACGTCTAGTTTGAGAATGGAAGTGGAGGCAGTCACTGCTGCTGTCCGCTGGATTGAGAATCAGCTTTTACCAAATGTCGTAATTGCAACTGACGTACACAATATGTTTAAAAATGTGGGGACAGATACGTTTCGTGCAGAGTGGCAAAGATCGCATCAGAGGTCCTGCGTCGTTAGCGTCCTTTGGATTTTTTTTTCTCTAGGTCATGGTGGTGTGTTGGAAAACGATTAGACAGACAGGCTGGCTGGTTCTGCATCACTTCTGATGAACTGCTGTATGACGAGCTAGATGTTGTGAGGGCCCTTCAGGAGATAGTGAACACTGCGGAGGCATAAATAGATCATTACGGTTTGAGAAGAATGGCGCTGCGGGGAGTTACCAGGCCTCAAGGGATAGTCCGAAAGTTACTGATGCCATTGGAAATCTTTGTTTGCTGCTGAAGATTGGGACAAGGGGAGTATGGGAGTGACCCGAGTGCTCTAATATCATTCCTAATTCAACATTCAACATTATTGTTCATTTTTCGGTTTACCCGTGTTTAGGATTTAGAGAGTTTAGGATCATTCTTTTCTTTAGTATTTTTATATTGGTAATAATCTTTGGGAAAAGTATTCAGATCAGCACAGAATTATTTACTCAGGTGGGAAGGAATATAGTAAGGGAGTTGGTATTATTGTGGATCCAAAGAACTCAAAAACTGTTGAAGGATTTTGGACAATATCAGATAGAGTACTATTAGTAAAACTTTGCGGCAGACCGTTTGACATCAACTTAGTACAGATTTATGCCCCAACAGTAAATAGTTCAGAGGAAGATATTGACGCATTTTATGACGAGTTAGACATGGCTGTTGATCAATGCAAAAATTGTGAAGTAACAATGGTACTTAGAGATTTCAACGCGAAAATGGGAATTAAAAAAGTGTACGGAATAACGGTGGCTTACGGCCTAGCCTAGGAAGAAAAGAATGTGACAGGTGACAGATTAATAGCATGGGCTGAGTCGCACAGCATGATAATAGGTAATACCTGGTTTAAACACAATCCTCGAAGACTGTGGACTTGGAAAAGTCCTGGTGATAATGTCCGCAATCAGATTGGTTATATTTTGATTTCAAGAAGATTCCAGAGCAGCTTAGTTGGAGCAAAAACTAGACCAGGTGCAGACTGCTTTAGTGACCATGTTCCAGTTGTAGGAAAAAATTAGAATAAAACTAAAGAACATTATAAAAATACCACAGAACATCAAGTTAAATTTAGGAATTCTTAGAACGGATAAAGAAATTAAGGAACAGTACAATGTCACTGTACGAAACCGATATAATGCATTGGAAATTATACAGACTATTATTGAACAGTGGGATATGTTGCGTGAGTCAATTCAGCAGACATCAAAAGAGACAATCCCACCAACCCATACAGTTGCAAAAAATAAATGGATGTCAACCGAAATTCTGCAGTTGATGCATGAAAGAAGGAAGAAAAAGAATGATAAAGAAGAATACTCTAGAATACAAAAAAAAAAAAAAAAAAAAATAGTGAACAAAACAAAGTGGCTAAATAAGCCTGGCTGAATCAAATGTGTACAGAGATTGTGGAAAATCACAGGAAAGACTCACAGTCCATGTACCAAAAGATAAATGTGTTAACAGGAAAGATGACACGTAACAGCACTGGATGTTTGAAATCAAAAGATGGTGACTTATTAATAGGACATTGTAACATAATTAACAGATGGACAGAGTGTATAGGGGAATTAAATGATGATAAATGACCAGACGTAGAGCTGCAAACCAACAATGATGGTCCACCAATAATGACTGCAGAAGTTGAGGATGCAATACATCATATGAAGAAAGGAAAAGCACCCGGGCCAGACAACCTCTCACTGGATGAAATCGAAGCACTGGGAAATTTTGGAATTGAAATAAAAACTAAAGTTTTAAATTATATTTATAATAGTGGGTATATTCCAAATTACCTTTACAAATCCATATTTATAGCTCTGCCAAAGAAACCATGCACTTTAAAATGTGAAGACCATCGCACAATAAGTCTTATGAGTCACATGACTAAGATTTTACTGAGAATAATTATGAGAAGAATAAGAAACAAAATTAAACCAGAAATCAGCGATGAACAATGTGGATTTGTAGAAGGAAAAGGTACAAACAATGCCATATACATCCTAAGGACATTGTCAGAAAGAGCTATAAAAGTAAAGACTGATTTGTACTTAAGCTTCAAGGACTATAGAAAAGCATTTGACTGTGTGAAGCATGAAGAAGTAATCAAACTGTTAGCAAAAATAAACATTGATGGGAAAGATCTATGAATAATAAAGAATATGTATTGGCAGCAAACAGCAGCTATAAGAATAAACAACTGTTTAGGTACATTTCAAAGCATAAAGAGGGGCGTACGAGAAGGATGTGTACTGTCACCTGATTTGTTTTCAATATACAGTGAATATATAATGAGATCTTTAATTGGTATGCCCAGAATTGTGGTAGGTGGACACAATATAAACAATTTACGTTATGCTGATGACACAGTCTTGATAGCAACAAGTCAGAAAGAACTACAGGAAATGGTAGACATTGTGGTGTTAGAAAGTGTAAGAATGGGCCTCTGTTTGAATAATGGGAAGACATAAGTAATGGTGATATCAAAGAAACAAATTATTCCTATATGTGTAATAAAAGTCAATGGTGTTATTTTAGGACAAGTACAGAAATTTAAGTATCTGGGCACATCGATAACATCAGATGGAAGATGCATAACTTAAAAAAGAAACATCATTGGGCAGGCAAAAACTGCATTTTATAAAATGAAAAACATCTTGTGCAATATATCCTTGTCATTGAGAGTTAGAAAAAGAATTCATGCTTGCTATATACATCCAGTTTTAACATATGGCTGTGAATCCTGGAGAATCGGTAGGCAGGCCAAACAATTTCTTGGGGCCTCAGAGATGTGGTTTTACAGAAGAAAGCTTAGAATGCACGTTTTGTGTCCTTTACACACGACCTTAACACATACTATTCTTTAATTCCTTTTCCGCCCTCTTTCCTTTCTTGTCCTGTATTATCATCACATCATGTTTAGCAGTTGTTGCAGAACATCTGCTGATTTTTTTTTATTTTTTTTTTAAATAGTTATAGTTTATCACGTCTTATCAGGTTAAATCACATTCGGGCATACACCATTTTTTCATAAAGAATGTCAGCTTTATATGTCACTTTAATTGTTTTAGTATCCAGAAGCCATGAGTTGTTAACCCTTAGGCTCGGTATTATGGATATCGCAACCTTTCGGCATTGATTCCATTGTAAATACCGTAAATTTGGGAGAAAATGTGGCTTTCCTGCCTAACCCCGGGATTGAACCCGGACCACAAGGAGTTCGTCACCTGGTCTCCGCGCAATCCGGTTTAGCCAACTACGCTAGAGAGCCGGGCACTTTATATGTCACTTTATAGGTGTGTGGACGTTTGGTGAGCCCTGCCGAGACAGCAAATACACGCTTTCGACCCTCTACAGTGGTACAGCGACAGCATCATGTCACATCTAGTCAAACATGAATGTCTGTACACAAGATGTCAGTCACTTCGACAGCTCAACATCTAAAACATACATTTTACTTTGCCAATAGCTGTCGTCTTTTTTATTTTGGGTTTTCTAAAGGACATTTTTTTTTTTTTTTTCCGCAATCTTTTTTGTACTGTCTTGAGTGTCGATGGAGACGTGAGGTTCTGGTTCCAGCTCTTCTGTCCGTCTCGACCATAGAAAGTCGTGCTATTGTAGAGTTTCTTTGATGCTATCCTTCTATCTTGTGCGGCTGCCTCTAGCTCTACGTTACATATGCTGTCATGAAGTGTATGCCTCGTATCGTAAGGCATGAAAAGGCATTATCCTGTCTGGGCAAACCACTGAAACTTTTTTAAATGTGTAATTTATAGTTAGTTCTTTATCGACTTTTCTATTTTGACTTCTTCTCTGACTTGATCTCGTCTGATCACTACTGTACCGACCAAACGATTTCCCAAACACTACTTTTCCAAAGTTTCTTCCTGAGCTTCACGTCTCTATCTACGTCTACATATCGTATCAGTCGAAATTATACTGACAATAACAACTCTGTGTCTTTTTAGATAAACTGCGAATCTAACGGATTTAAATATTGTTTTAATCTCTGTCAGTCCTTACGACATGAGGGCACCTATGTCTAGGGTCACTCCCTTTTCTCACCAGACTTCTGCTCTACGTGAGTGTTTTCAGCAGCAACCCAGTCTCGTGGCACAGCAAGGTACCGTCAATTTGGAGTCATCTACCCTTGGGTAAAAAAAAAGGGAATGGAATTAAATGGAGGGGAGCGGTGCAGTAGACAGATGCCACAGCCTACACTAACAGTTGGTCTTTTTATGTACTCTATGTGACTTTATGGCTTTACTAGTCTGATGACGCTGTGCCATTTTACAGGTCCCATAACATGTGCGCGAAATATGTGACCCCCCCCCCCCCCCCCAAAAAAAAAAAAAAAAAAAAACTAATATTCTCAATAAGATTTTACTGAATAATTTACGCCAAGGACACAGTTTTACTGGGAGGTTGTAATATTTAATTTGTTGTCTATCACTTTAGCTGTCAAACATTTTCGCATCTTACTGAAGATAGTTTTAGCCATTCTTTTTCTCTTTTTTTTTTAAATTAATTTTTTGTTTTTGTTTTTGTTTGACAGCTTTTATCCTCTGCTACTAAGTATCTAAGATGGGATAAGATCGTTCCTTGTTCTAGTATCTGACCACTGATTATTAACTTTTTCAGTCGCACGTTTTCCAACATGTGATACATGTACATAATGGACTCATAGCAAGTTTAAATAAACAGCGATGTCAGTTTGTATCGATGTAGCAACCCTCAGGCGTCGAATAATTCATCTGTTTGTCATTTCACTCTATAATCACAAGTACCGAAATCAGAAATTGTATGACATGACTGTCTCTGTACCTTATAGACAAATATAAACATTCTTTTAGCCATGCTCACTACGGACAAATCATTGCATAAAGTTTTCATTGGCTCAGTTAAATCCCTAAGATAAGCTGTCGAAGAGTCGACGTGTTCGACTCGAATGTTGGGCGTCACCAACTCAAAAACAACGTTCTTTTGTTATCAAATAAATGTGCATTCGACCATGCACTTTGCCATCACATGGACGTGCACCTGCACCTTTGTGTGTTCTTTGTCATATAACAAATGTATATACAAATTACTTCTTCATCATTTAGATAGTTATCTCCACTCTAAATAAATTATATGGCACAATCTTAACCCTAATGTGTCATCCACCAGAGAGCAAAAGAGATATCAGTCACCATGTTCCTCATCTTCACCATCATCATCAAAGTGCTATAACCCGAGTACCTTTTATATCATTAGCTGCTGCTGACTATCTTATCTGTTCTCTGCCCTTCTGTTTTACATGTTTGTATGCCAAATTCATTCCCTTCTGTTTTACATGTTTGTATGCCAAATTCATTCCCTTCTGTTTAACATGTTTGCATGCCAAATTCATTCTCTTCTATTTTACATGTTTGTATGCCAAATTCATCCCCTTCTATTTTACATGTTTGCATGCCAAATTCATTCTCTTCTATTTTACATGTTTGTATGCCAAATTCATCCCCTTCTATTTTACATGTTTGCATGCCAAATTCATTCTCTTCTATTTTACATGTTTGTGTGCCAAATTCTTTCCCTTCTGTTTTACATGTGTGTATGCCAAATTCATTCCCTTCTGTTTAACTTGTTTGCATGCCAAATTCATTCTCTTCTATTTTACATGTTTGTATGCCAAATTCATCCCCTTCTATTTTACATGTTTGCATGCCAAATTCATTCTCTTCTATTTTACATGTTTGTGTGCCAAATTCTTTCCCTTCTGTTTTACATCTTTGAATGCCAAACTCATCCCCTTCTGTTTTACATGTTTGTATGCCAAATTCATCTCCTTCTATTTTAGATGTTTGAATGCCAAATTCATCTCCTTTTATTTTACATGTTTGTGTGCCAAATTCATCCCCTTCTGTTTTACATGTTTGTACGCCAAACCCTTCCCCTCCTGTTTTACATGTTTGTACGCCAAACTCTTCCCCTTCTGTTTTACATGATTGTATGCCAAATTCATTCCCTCCTGTTTTACATGTATGTACGCCAAACTCTTCCCCTCCTGTTTTACATGTTTGTATGCCAAACTCTTCCCCTCCTGTTTTACATGTTTGTATGCCAAACTCTTCCCCTCCTGTTTTACATGTTTGTATGCCAAACTCTTCCCCTCCTGTTTTACATGTTTGTATGCCAAACTCTTCCCCTCCTGTTTTACATGATTGCATGCCAAATTCAGCACAGTGCCTTTTTTGGTCTATCGTTTTTGGTCAAAAAAAAATAAAATAAAAATTATATATAATTTATTCTTTCATGCTTCCACGTTCTTGCTCATTAAGTAGGTATAGTATTATGTAAGTTGTACCCCACCATGACATCACACAAAGTGATAAAGATCCGGTGACACAAAGTGCCGCAATGTGGATGAGGATCACCGTGGAGATGTCTCAGAAACCCCGTTTAGACGTTAGTCAGTATTTATGGCAAAAGCCATGGTAGGGCTTCAAATAACGAAAAACTGCATCCCACATGGGGACGAATATTGAATAATAAGTAGGTAAACTTATCCACTCTCAATTATGAACGCCTTTTCATTCCGCTCAAAGTGTCGGGCCATTAATTAGGTCGAAAATGTTATGTTAGACAGTCTTTTAGTAAATGATTGGGTACAAGACATGATTCTCACCACATCTCGTTCGGCTGAGGGATTTCGCACTGGCTCCCACGGGCTGTCCTATGTTGTAGGGGTGTTATGCGATGTTTTCCTTCGCTGTCTTAGCACAGCGTGACAGAAAAGTGACAGGCGTTTGTTCGACCAGGTCGACACACTGTCGCCAAGACGAAACTGCGATGTTTTATTTCTGCTACTCTCTTTTGTGTGAACGAGTGTCGCTTCTGGAATGTGCTGTAGTGATTAGATATGAGGTGCCAAAGGCGGCTGTATACTGGTCGGAGTACTACAGGCGGACAATTCGCGAGTACCGAATCCTGATGTTTTTGTATTTTGTTTACGCTTGTTGGCTGTGGCTGTCAACAGTGGTGGAATTGCTTAAAACGTTCAGAACAAGCCACACAGAACACCCCTAGAACATAGGACAGTCCATGGAAACCAGTACGAAATGACGTAGCCGAACGAGATGCGGTGAGAATCAAAAGTTGTACCAATTATTGTCTTGCGTCTACTTGATGCCAGCATCGTTGATTTATATTCGCGGCTTCTCCGTCCACAAAGGCTGTGAGCACTCCAGAATATCCGATGAGAAGCAAAGTGCCCATAACAGAGCATGTGCAATGCTTGTGCATGTCTGTAGACATAAAATGTCATCATTTATGTAATTCCGTGCACTGAACCAGTAATCTATTACTGAAATCTAGGACTGTGATTGAACTCTAGTATTGGTTTCAAAGCGATGCCGACTTTCTTTGAATCAAGTCAAATTAAATCAACCACTTTGTGTACGTATTTTTTCTCTGTCTAAAGTCAGGCCACACCGGTAACATATTTGATCGATCATTCATGTATACTGTGGCATGGTTGAGAAAGCACTTCCTATATCAAACAGCCACAAAATCAATCTGTCCACTCAGAGATCTAATCGCAACCAATTTGAATAACGGGTGCTTAAAATAAATAGTGCCGAACCATGGCAATTTGACATCAAGAACAGAGACACAATTGGAAATGGACAAGACTAAGAAAACATTACCGAGCAAACACACGATGAAACATCCTTTAGTAATCGAACACAGGAAGCAGTAGTGGAGACTATAGAATAAACATAGAGTAAAAGAAAACAATAAATCGACTTCAGCAGAGGTTAAATGAAGTGAAAGCAAAATGTCACATTAGGATACAACTTTGGATCTTGACAATCCTAAAAACAAAATGCGCTGTTTCTCTCCGTTTCACTGCTTGATACTAATCTGCAGCTGATTATTTCAGTTGTCCTGTTTGACGTTTGCAAATCATTAAAACAGCAATGGAAATATCAGGCAAACACGCCCTGGTGGTGGACAAACACATTCAGAAACTGCAGTATTTGTAAAGAAAACATAAGCATCCAATTTCCAGAAAAGCCATTAGGTACGAGGGAACAAATCGTTACAGGTGAGTATTGCAGCCATGCATATATTCTCACAGCTCCAGTTGGTATTGAAGCCACGCATATATTCTCACAGCGCCAGTTGGTATTGCAGCCACGCATATATTCTCACAGCTCCAGTTGGTATTGCAGGCATGCATATATTCTCACAGCCCCAGTTGGTATTGCAGCCACGCATATATTCTCACAGCTCCAGTTGGTATTGCAGGCATGCATATATTCTCACAGCCTCAGTTGGTATTGCAGCCACGCATATATTCTCACAGCTCCAGTTGGTATTGCAGGCATGCATATATTCTCACAGCTCCAGTTGGTATTGCAGCCACGCATGTATTCTCACAGCCCCAGTTGGTATTGCAGCCATGAATATATTCTCACAGCTCCAGTTGGTATTGCAGCCATGCATATATTCTCACAGCCCCAGTTGGTATTGCAGCCGTGCAGATATTCTTACAGCTCCAGTCGGTATTGCAGGCATGCATATATTCTCACAGCTCCAGTTGGTATTTTAGCCATGCATATATTCTCACAGCTCCAGTTAGTATTGCAGCCATGCATATATTCTCACAAGCTCAAGTTGGTACTGCATATATTCTCACAGCTCCAGTTGAGTATTGCAAGCCATGCATATATTCTCACAGCTCCAGTTGGTATTGCAGCAACGGCATATTCTCAAGCATATTGCAGCCACGCATATTCTCACAGCTCCAGTTGGTATTGCAGCCATGCATATATCCTCACAGCTCCAGTTGGTATTGCAGCCATGCATATATTCTCACAGCTCCAGTTGGTATTGCAGCCATGCATATATCCTCACAACTCCAGTTGGTATTGCAGCCATGCATATATTCTCACAGCTCCAGTTGGTATTGCAGCCATGCATATATTCTCACAGCTCCAGTTAGTATTGCAGCCCCATGCATATATTCTCACAGCTCCAGTTGGTATTTAGCAGCCAGGCATATATTCCTCACAACTACAGTTGGTATTGGCAGCATGCATATATTCTCACAGCTCCAGTTGGTATTGCAGCCCTGCAATAATCCTCGTCAGGGGTCCGGTGGTATTGTAGCCATGCATATACATTCTCACAGCTCCAGTTGGTATTTCAGCCATATGCATATATCCTCACAATCCCGTGGTATTGCAGCCATGCATATATCCTCACAGCTCCAGTTGGTATTGCATCCATGAATTATCATCACAACGGGTCCAGTTTGGTATTGTAGACTGCATATATTCTCACAGCTCCACATTTGGTATTTGCACGCCATTGCAATATATCCTCACAAAACTCCCAGTTGGCATTGCAGCCATGATATATTCCACAGCTCCAGTTGGTATTGCAGCCATGCATAGATCCTCGCAGAGCATCCGGTTGGTAGTGCAGCCAGAATATATTCTCACAGCTCCAGTTGGTTATTGCAGCCATGCATAGATTCTCACAGCTACAGTGGTTCTATTGAAGCCATGAACTAAGTATCACAGCACAGTTGGTATTGCAGGCCATGCATATATCCTCGTCAGCTCCGGTGGGTATTGTAGCCCATGCATATATTCTCACAGCTCCAGTTGGTTTTTGCGCCATGCATAATCCTCACAACTCCAGTTGTATTGTCAGCCAGAGCATATAGCCTACACAGCTCCAGTTGTATTGCCAGCCAATGCATATAGCCTCAAAACTCCAGTTGGTATTGTAAGCCATGCATATATTCTCACAGCTCCAATTGGTTATTGCACCATGCATATATCCTCACACCTCCAGTTGTATGGCACCAGCATATAGTCTCACAGCTTCCAGTTGGTTATTCAGCCAAGCATATATCCTCGCAGCTCCGTTGGTAGTGCAGCCATGCATAGAGCTCACAGCCCAGTTGGGTATTGCAGCCATGCATATATTCTCACAGTCTCCATTGGTATTGCAGCCATGCATATATTCTCACAGCTCCAGTTGTATTTGCAGCCATGCATATATCTGCAGCTCCGTGGTATGATAAGATTAAACCCCGACCCGTTACAGCCAAACAAACAGCACAGTGTATTCAGAGCTGCAGTGTGTGAATAATGACAGCCATATAGTGTCGGTTTTTTAGGTGGACAATCAAAACGATGTCTCGGCAAGTTGCCACCCAGAGAAAATATCCTCGCTTGGGTCGGAATTCTGTTTGTCTTTCACTCATCTCCTAACATGTTTACCAGTTACAGATAATGGGAAGTATTAACTTCAGTCTCACTCACGGACAGATAAGGACAGTGAAGTGTTACATTTGTAGTGCCGATTTTACAGAGGATATTGAGTGGTTTACCGCAGTCTCACTCACTGACATTAATGACATGAGTGTTAGCACATCATTCTATGCTTAGCAGGATTCAGTTCCTGACCGCAGCCAGGGTGGTGCTAATATATGAGCCAATTACAATAATGCATTGTGGTTCTTGTGTGTGCCTGCATAACAGACTGCTATTCTTAAGCACCATTAGCCCGAAAAAACCGGGGTAATATACATAATTATAAATCTTTGAAAGCAAGGACCTAATCTGGTCAACACAGGATGTATAAAACAACATGAAAACAACATTATGATTGTATAGAAAGATTCGCTACGGACGAGGTCCTCCCAGCACAGATAAGGTTGCTTTGACGTTCTGTTGCATGCCGGTGTTATTTCAATTTTGAAATAGAAGCTGGCAAAATAAAGAAATGTAATACGTTTAACTGAAGGTTTGGAGGTTTTTTTCTTCAAAGATTCAATCATAATAGAAAGGAAACAAAACACTCCTCATGTTGAACAAAACACACCTCACGTTGAACAAAACACTCCTCAGGTTGAACAAAACACGCCTTAGGCTGAACATAACACGCCTCAGGTTAAACAAAACAATCGTCAAGTGAACAAAACACGCCTCATGTGTAACAAAACACGCCTCAGGTTGAACAGAACACGCCTCATGTTGAACAAAACAACCCCTACGTTGAACAAAACACGCCTCACGTTGAACAAAAGATACCTCACGTTGGGATAAGAAAAAAAAATGAAAGATATCAAAGAGAGCCTTGAAATATGAGTGGTGTGTGTAAAACAAATGACAGAATACTGCGATCAGACAATGCGCAAAACCTGTAAGAACTGTTGGAGACTGTAGTGATAAAGAATGCAAACAATTAGCAGTGACAACCAGGAAAACAGAAACCATCCGGGTATTTATCTGTTTGCCTCCCTCTTGCTATCTGACCATTAATCGTGCCAGTTGTTGATCAGTCTTCGAGTCCATTCCTTGTCGTAGCATATCCGAGTTATGACTGTTCTGTGCATTTTGAAGAAGTTAGTTTACAATTTCTTTCCTTCTTGTCAGTGACCTTACTGGTCGGGTGACCGTGGCCAGTTTCACTGTAGCCTAATCCTGTGTCCACCTTCGGGGAACCTACGACCATGACAAATAACTGTCTCTCGGATGCTCTCAAGTTCATGTCACCACCTGTTGCAACTGTTTCATGCAACCGTGTGAGTATTTGAAAAGGGCGAGATGGGCGGTGGGGGTGGGGGGGGGGGTTAAACTTGGACTTCACATAAACAAAAAGGATAGTGGAGGGAAGGAGGCTTCTTACTTCACTTTTTCTAGAGGACAACCCAACAACCTAGCTACTTTTACACTGTTAGATACATTCAAGGAAAAAAAAAAGTATAGCAGATATATGTTTATGATCATTAAAACTAACCGCGTATGTTACTGAAGAGAAGATGTGAAGTAAACTATAAATGCTTTTATTATAGCAGTCAGTCGGCTCTGTGGCAAAGTCGATGCAAACGCTTCGTAATGCTGGGATGCCGGGTTCGATACCAGCTGCGGGCCATGCGCCTTGCGTTGGTTTCCACAGTGGTACCAAGAAAGCCGACCGTCCAGAGGCAATGGAGGTAAATTTGCCTAGAAAAAACACAGAACAGCTAGGGGCTGTTGGGGTTGGTTCTGCAACGTCCTGTAAAGGATACGCAACTAACCTAGAGCAGTCAATGTTCGAAGCATGTAATTTAAGGAAAGTAATCCATTTTTAGGGAGAAACTTCTAAAACCTTTTTTTTTATATGGTTATTTCCCTCATGCTGCAGAATGGTATTGAGAGTTTGGCTTAATAATACATGTTAGTCTGAAATACCACATCTATATACGACATCTCTCTCTCTCCATCCCTCTCTCCACCCCTCTCTCTTTCTCTCTCTCTCTCTCTCTCTCTCTCTCTCTCTCTCTCTCTCTCTCTCTCTCTCTTCTAATATTCATTCCAGTGAAATTTGTCATGTTTGTCAGTATGCACATAAACACTCAGATTCTCAATAGCTTAAGAGGCTAAGTGAGAAGCAATTTTCCGTTATTTGAAGCCCAACTATAGCTTTTTCCTGGGCCCTAAATATAACCGGGTCATAAATATGGCCTAACGGCTGAACGGAGTTTCTGGCACCTCACCACGGGTGATCCTCATCCGCATGGCAGCACCTTGTGTCACCGGGTGTTTATCGCATTGTGTGATGTCCTGGTCGGGTACAGCTCACATACATGCATGCTTAAGAGGCCAGTATTACCATTTATTTGATTTCAGATGTTTTTACGTGTTGCTCGCATAAATCATAATCCTTGAATGGAATACACAATAACACCTCACATGTCTAACAAATAATGACGCTCTTTCATAAATAAACTATTAAAAAAACAAATTCAAGTGATGTACACACTTAAAAATAATACTAATTCTATGCGAGTGTCAGAAAAGACTGCTAAATTACTTAAACGATTAATTTTAGCAAATAAAGTATTGACATAAAAATCACTATATTTCAGTTACACGGGCAGCAGTTGCTGATGGTCCATAAAAACTACCATTTTAAAAAAAATGGGTAAAAGTAACGTTAGACTCCCCAAATCTTGCCGATATACACACTAACTTCCGACTGGACGTTCCTTAGCCCGGTAACCTTAGCACAAGGTTACGTGGGTGTTCCGCAATGCCGTTGAGATCGCGTGTTGTATATTTTAGCACGACAGCTCTTTTAACATTTCAAAAACATGGAGAAACTGGCTCTGACACAAACTCCCTAGAGAGTGCTGCAACTTATGTCACAGGCATTCTCTCTCTCTGAAAAAAACCGCAAATAAAAGACATCACAGAAACCAAACAACAGAGAGGGATACACCCGTAATCTTCAGAAAAGTCAACCAGCCCAACAAACAAATAAATGAATAGTGGAGACTAACGTCAGCTTAACCTTAAATTGGTTCTTTTCTGTTAAGCGACAATATAATGCGAGATTTAGGGAAATCCCATAGTATTAAAAAATGGGAGAAAAAGGGAAGGGGGGGGGGGGGGGGGGGGGGGGGGTTTAGGGTTAGGGTAGTAGTCGCTATTTATTTAACTCTAACCCTAACCACGCCCTCTCCCCCATACTGTGGGATTTCCCTAAAGTTCGCGTGATGTGATTGCTTAGCATAAAAGAACTAATAGTAAAGTAAAGGTCCTGTTTTCACGCCTTTATGTGTATTGGGCATGTAGGGCTAGACCTACACTGTATAGAGCAATCAGCACTTGGTGTGAAGCTATTCTGACTGTCAGTTGGTGAAGTCAGTGGTATCCATCTAGAATAACGTTGTCTTTTATTTGTAGTTGTCAGCGGCCGGCGATATCGGTGTTCTACATTTCACGATGTCATCGCTTTTTGCGACCACAACTGGCACTGACCCCAACCCACCTACGAGAGAGTGCAGTCTAGGTCTCACGACTGGAGGCAGCCTAGGTGACACGACTGTAGGCAGCCTAGGTCCCACGACTGTATGTAGCCTAGGTCCCACGACTGTATGTAGCCTTGGTCCCACGACTGTATGTAGCCTAGGTCCCACGACTGTATGTAGCCTAGGTCCCACGACTGTAGACAACCTAGGGCCCACGACTGTATATAGCCTAGGTCCCACGACTGTAGACAGCCTAGGTCCCACGACTGAATGCAACCTAGGTCCCACGACTGTATGTAGTCTAGGTCCCACGACTGTAGGCAGCCTAGGTCCCACGACTGAATGTAGTCTAGGTCCCACGACTGTATGTAGTCTAGGTCCCACGACTGTAGGCAGTCTAGGTCCCACGAATGTAAGCAGCCTAGGTCCCACGAATGTAGGCAGTCTAGGTCCCACGACTGTATGTAGCCTAGGTCCCACGACTGTATGTAGCCTAGGTCCCACGACTGTAGACAACCTAGGTCCCACGACTGTATGTAGCCTAGGTCCCACGACTGTAGACAGCCTAGGTCCCACGACTGTATGCAGCCTAAGTCCCACGACTGTATGTAGTCTAGGTCCCACGACTGTAGGCAGCCTAGGTCCCACGACTGTGTGTAGTCTAGGTCCTACGACTGTATGTAGTCTACGTCCCACGACTGTAGGCAGCCTAGGTCCCACGACTGTAGACAGCCTAGGTCCCACGACTGTATGTAGCCTAGGTCCCACGACTGTATGTAGTATAGGTCCTACGACTGTATGTAGTCTACGTCCCACGACTGTAGGCAGCCTAGGTCCCACGACTGTAGACAGCCTAGGTCCCACGACTGTATGTAGCTTAGGTCCCACGACTGTAGGCAGCCTAGGTCCCACGACTGTATGTAGCCTAGGTCCCAGGACTGTAGGCAGTCTAGGTCCCACGACTGTATGTAGCCTAGGTCCCACGACTGTATGTAGCCTAGGTCCCACGACTGTATGTAGCCTAGGTCCCACGACTGTATGTAGTCTAGGCCCAACGACTGTAGGCAGCCTAGGTCCCACGACTGTATGTAGTCTAGGTTCCACGACTGTATGTAGTCTAGGTCCCATGACTGTAGGCAGCCTAGGTCCCACGACTGTAGACAGCCTAGGTCCCACGACTGTATGTAGCCTAGGTCCCACGATTGTATGTAGTCTAGGTCCCACGACTGTAGGCAGTCAAGGTACAACGACTGTAGGCAGCCTAGGTCCCACGACTGGAGGCAGCCTAGTTCCCACGACTGTAGGCAGTCTAGGTCCCACGACTGTATGTAGCCTAGGTCCCACGACTGTAGGCAGCCTAGGTCCCACGACTGTATGTAGCCTAGGTCCCACGACTGTAGGCAGTCTAGGTCCCACGACTGTCGGCAGCCTAGGTCCCACGACTGTATGTAGCCTAGATCCCACGACTGTATGTAGCCTAGGTCCCACGACTGTATGTAGTCTAGGTCCAACGACTGTAGGCAGCCTAGGTCCCACGACTGTAGGCAGCCTAGGTCCCACGACTGTAGGCAGCCAAGGTCCCACGACTGTCGGCAGCCTAGGTCCCACGACTGTATGTAGCCTAGGTCCCACGACTGTATGTAGTCTAGGTCCAACGACTGTAGGCAGCCTAGGTCCCACGACTGTATGTAGCCTAGGTCCCACGACTGTATGTAGCCTAGGTCCCACGACTGTAGGCAGTCTATGTCCCACGACTGTAGGCAGCCTAGGTCCCACGACTGTATGTAGCCTAGGTCCCACGACTGTATGTAGCTTAGGTCCCACCACTGTAGGCAGCCTAGGTCCCACGACTGTATGCAGCCTAGGTCCCACTACTGTATGTAGCCTAGGTCCCACGACTGTATGTAGTCTAGGTCCCACGACTGTAGGCAGCCTAGGTCCCACGACTGTATGTAGCCTAGGTCCCACGACTGTATGCAGCCTAGGTCCCACGACTGTATGTAGTCTAGGTCCCACGACTGTATGTAGTCTAGGTCCCACGACTGTATGCAGCCTAGGTCCCACGACTGTATGTAGTCTAGGTCCCACCACTGTAGGCAGCCTAGGTCCCACGACTGTATGTAGCCTAGGTCCCCCGACTGTATGTAGTCTAGGTCCCACGACTGTATGTAGCCTAGGTCCCACGACTGTATGTAGCCTAGGTCCCACGACTGTAGGCAGCTAAGGTCCTACGACTGTAGGCAGCCAAGGTCCCACGACTATAGGCAGTCTAGGTCACAGAACTGTAGGCAGTCTAGGTCCCACGACTGTAGGTAGTCTAGGTTAGAGAACTTGTCGTGAAATGATAGCCATTACGCATCGGTCTGTAAGGCTGATAACCTGTCTTACCTGTAATCTGCACAAAATTCAAACTTGGACTCGCCCAGAAATATATAGTCCCTTATATCTATATATATAGGCCTGTATTGGACAACATTATTATGTCTGCCTTTTCTGGTTACTTTAACTAAACTCCACTTTTAAATGTATATCTCTTGGAGATATATTAAGGGAGTTATTTGAGGTTTCGTGGAAACCGATTTACTCCTTGCCCAAGAATACAAGGGACTTCTTTTGTTACCAACGCTTGAAGTGTCTAAGTGACGCTATTCTCCTTGCCAGCTTCTCAAGGGTCCAGATGTGTTAATCTGTGCCTGTATAAATTTCACTTTTCAAGGCAATCTGGAATGTCTCAGTTTTTACATATGCTTGGGTAAGTTAATTATAGTTTACGAGTACCTAGAATGATGTCTGTAAAGTAGTCACTGCTGTAGAGAAATCAGTATCGCTGTGTGATCCCACTTAGTTCGAACCGTTCTTGATCGCCAGAGAAAGCGGATTCGAACGTAGAAT
>CAJHNH020002307.1:65000-114503 GCA_905116865.2 Candidula unifasciata | reverse complement strand
TGCATGTGGCCACTCACTACAACCATGCCAACGTGGCACAATTGTTGCTGGAGAATAAGGCAGACCCACATGCCACTGCCAAGGTAGACAGACCTCTTCCGGCTTGTCCCACTTTTGAAAAAGCTCAGTTGTCTCTGTTTTTTCTTCTCTAAATCAGTGGTTCTCAACCTTCCTAATGCCGCATTCTTTTAATAAGTTCCCTGTTCTTGTGGTGACCCACAAACAATTATTTTCCATCATAACTTCAATGAATATGTGGTTTCTGATGGTCATAGGCGACCCATACGAAAGGGTCGTTCAATCCACACAAAAAAGAGAGTTGTGACCGGCAGGTTGAGAACCGCTGCTCTAAATGATGTCCAGGTTTTTGCTTCATACAACACTGATAGGTTATAGTACTGTTAGTTCTTTGCTGCTTGACTTACGGGCTCTGATAAATAAGGGCAAATTAAAACTTGTAAAAATGACCTTGGCTCCCAGGTCGACCCAGCCTTGAGTGGGTACCGGGTGCAATCCCGGGTAGTAAAGGCGGCCGGCACGATGCTGACCACATCATCCATCTTGTGCCGATTGGTCTATAAAAATATAGGTCTAGCCCTATATGCCCTATACGCCTAAAGGCATGAAAAAGGGTCCTTTACTTTCTTTTTTACTTTAAAAGTTGTAAATATATTTTTTTAGTTACTATTAACAGTTTTTTGGCTTTAGCTAAGGGTTACCATTCAGGTTGCTGTTTTGAATGTATTGCTTCTTCGTATTCACCGGCTGGGAACTCCGGCTGAAAACTCCAGCAGCTAATTCTGGTTGTTCATCCACTTCTGGACTTTAGTCTTGTTCCAGAGTTTGAGTGCACGTTCTTTTTTTACAGATCTGGCTTATCTGTGTGCAAACTTTTGGTTACTTGCATCTCAAGCAGATGCATTCCAACTTTGCAGGAAACACCCAAAATTAGTTGCCTCCTAGGACATGCTTGTCAGGAAGGCAGTGGGCCTATTCTGTGTTCTCCAAAATGGAGTCCCATAACCCACAAGGGGATGTACTTAATTCAATGTGAGTCACACGTTTGGTTGTTCTCTAGCCCAGCTTGAGAAATCATCTGTGGCCACACTGAAGACTGGGGAGGTAAACAAAGTTAAAAATATTAATGTCCTAGTGTCAGTGAAATGTGGGATTAACGTCTTTCTTTTGCTTCTTTGCGTTCACTAGCTGTAAACTCCAGGGGAAAGTTCTGGTTGTTCATCCACTTGTGGACTTTAGTCTTGCTCACAGAACCTGAGTTTTCCATGCACATCTGAAGTACTAATCTGGCTTATTTGTATAGAGACAGTTGATTCCTTGCCTCACAGGCACTCTGATTTTGAAGGAAATATCCGTAACTAGTAAACTCGTAAGACATGCTTGCTAGGGGACAGAGGGTCTGTTCTGTTTATCCCCATAAAGGGGCAAAAGAGGGGGAGGAGGGGAGGAGGAGCCGGTGCGTAAAAACCACACAATGTTTTAGAGTTTACTCTGCAAGTAAGTAAATGACTCTTTTCATGTCTGTACTGTACTGGGTCATTGGTTATGTTGCTGGACCCATACTTTTGAAACCAATCAGCATCAGTTGGTGATGTGGTCAACTTTTCACAACAGGCAGTTTCACTTCCCTGGACATTTCCCTGATACCTGTGTACTGTTATATATAATCAACATGTATTGATGGACGCTGGCTTTTTACAGCAAAACATCTGGGAGGAATGGGAGGGGAAGACCAAGAAGGAAATGGATAAATGGTGCAGTGGAAACCTAGAAAAAATGGTGAACAATTTCACCATACAAGCCACCCAAAAAGTGCAAGACAAATATAGAGAACCACGACACTAAGCTACAACCTGATATCAGTGAGATGACGAAAGGAGGAGAAGAATGTTGGCACTTAAAGAAATATGAAGAAAGATAGTAGGTAACGGTCCCTTTTCCACGCCTTATTGTATTGGGAATAAGGGCTAGACCTATATTTTTTGTAGACCAATCGGCACTGGGTGTGGTCAGCATCAGAAAGAAGGACACAGTCAAGGTAGCTGCATGTCTCCTTTCAAGACCTAGCAAAACCAAGACTGACATTTTGTGTTTATTTGTAATTTCACTGGGTAATTTTATGTTCTGTAGTTTGCCATTGATTTCTGACTTTTGAAACCAATGCAAGTCAGTCCGCTGCCAAATGGCACCACAGAATTTGCCAAATGGCACTACAGAATTACAAAGCACGTTCATAATGCCCAAGTCACAGACGCTGACCGAACACACTATACAACATAAATATCAAAAGCTATAGTTCAGGAATCAAACCTGTTATCTCCAGATGACGACAGCGGCTCACTGCAGTAACAAGTGTACTAAAATGCACGAGTAACTGGTCACTCTATGTATGTCTTGCAGCTTAAACCCTACACAGTTATTTATTTCCATGTTAAACTGGGTAATTCCGGAAGCCAAGATCAATTGTACAAAAATCGATCTCTCTGCCGATTTAAACCCAAGATCTTCAGACCAACAGAGGCAAGTATCTAAGCAGTGCACTGCCAGGGCAGTCACAGTCAAGTATGGGTTGAATAGAATATGATTTCTCTTTCATCTGATCTCATCCACTCTGGGAATGTAAACATCATCACAACGGTAATTTACTGTAGTGTTTCATGGAGTATCTAACAGTTATTTTTGTTTCCCTAAAGAACGGATACACTCCTTTGCACATTGCGGCCAAGAAAAACCAGATGGATATTGCTACGATGCTGCTGGAGTATGGAGCCAAACCAAATGCTGAATCCAAGAATGGGTTCACTCCGCTTCATCTGGCATCTCAAGAAGGACATACTGATATTGTCTCTCTTCTTTTGGAGAAGGATGCAAATGTTAACTGCCAGGCTCATGTAGGTTCAGTGTTGTTTTGGACTCATCTTGTCTATCTAGCATCAAACCTAAGGGGACTCACCTAGTCTTGTCTGTCTACTGTCAGACCTAAGTGGACTCTCATTTTCTTGTCTATCTACTGTCAAACCTAAGTGGACTCTCATTGTCTTGTTTATCTACTGTCAGACCTAAGTGGACTCCCATTGTCTTGTCTATCTACTGTAAGCCTTAAGTGGACTCTCATTTTCTTGTCTATCTACTGTCAAACCTAAGTGGACTCTCATTGTCTTGTCTATCTACTGTCATACCTAAGTGGACTCTCATTGTCTTGTCTGTCTACTGTCAGACCTAAGTGGACTCTCATTGTCTTGTCTATCTACTGTCAGACGTAAGTGGACTCTCATTGTCTTGTTTATCTACTGTCAGACCTAAGTGGACTCTCATTGTCTTTTTTATCTACTGTCAGACCTAAGTGGACTCTCATTGTCTTGTTTATCTACTGTCTAACCTAAATGGACTCTCATTGTCTTGTCTATCTACTGTCAGACCTAAGTGGTGGACTCTCATTGTCTTGTCTATCTACTGTCAGATGTAAGTAGACTCTCATTGTCTTGTTTATCTACTGTCAGACCTAAGGGGCCTCTCATTGTCTTGTTTATCTACTGTCAGACCTAAGTGGACTCTCATTGTCTTGTCTATCTACTGTCGGACCTAAGTGGACTCTCATTGTCTTGTCTATCTACTGTAAGACCTAAGTGGACTCTCATTGTCTTGTTTATCAACTGTCAGACTTAAGTGGACTCTCATTGTCTTGTCTATTTACTGTCAGACCTAAGTGGTCTCTCATTGTCTTGTCTATCTACTGTCAGACCTAAGTGGACTCTCCTTGTCGTGTCTATCCACTGTCAGACGTAAGTGGACTCTTATTGTCTTGTCTATCTACTGTCAGACTTAAGTGGACTCTCATTGTCTTGTCTATCTACTGTCATACCTAAGTGGACTGTTCTAGTCTTGTCTATCTACTGTCAGACCTAAGTGGACTGTTCTAGTCTTGTCTATCTACTGTCCTGACCTAAGTGGATTAACTTTGTTCTATCTATCTTCTGTCAAACCAGTAAAGAAATTGTTTAGTTGCCTGTGCTGGTTGAAACCTTTCCTCAAAATATTGTTGGAAGCTGTTGGGATGTCTTTGTACTGCTTATAAAACACTGGTTAATGTGAGGCTGTGTCATTGTTAGGTGTTTATGTTGTCGATCCATAACTGTTTGATCTTCCTCTTTTGTTACCAATTCTTGTACAGTAGTAGACATTTAAATGTGGTTTGGCTGGTTCCATTCTTATTGTATGACCTGATAACTTTATTCTCTCATCTCTGTATGTCTGGTTCTCTTTAAAATAAGATCTGCCGAGCTCTTTTATTTTTGAAGGTCTGTCACAGACCCCATAATTTTTAATAGTCCTACTGAACTACTCCTTCTCTTTTCTTCTTCTGTCTCTCTTGTCCCTGTCTTATTGTTTTCTTTCTTGCTTCTTGTCTTTGTCTGTATGTCTGTCTCACCCACCACCTCTGTCAATTTTTTTTTTTGCCACCCTTCTTTATTTCTCTTTCTTTTCCTATGTCTGTTTCTAGTCCCCCTGTCTATGATGATTATTGTTTGTGTCATTTTAAACTATTTTCTGCTATCACTATACCCTCCAGCAATGACTATGTTAAGGCTGTTAGCTGGGCATTGCAGAGGGCTGGAACTCTGCTTGTTCCTCTTTACAGATGCAAGAGTCCACAATATCTTGACTGGGACACACGGTTGGATCAATGATAAGTTTATTCTTGGTTTTTGAATTGAGTCAAGAATTGACATTACAGCACGGGGCATTCCCATGCATGCATGGTCCTCATCTTCAGCAGCAAGCGCAGAGCTCAAATACTAATCCTACCGGTCACAGTCTGGTTATATGTCTGTCTTGCCTGTCCTCTGAGTGTAGTGAGCCGGCCAGACCTTCTGCACTCACTCTGTCAATCATTACATTGTCTAAGGATGTGACAACCCAGCATTCAGCTGACATATCTGGTTCACATCGAAAAACATATTGACGATACATTCAACATGCATCCCAGTATCAAAGATGCTCGTTCGTAGGCTCGCTGCATGCAGAATATGTTCACTCGAAAATACAGCTGATGATCATTCAGCAATCTTGACAAAATTAGCCAGCTATTCATGGCTGCTGTGGCAGCTTGGATACATTCAGTTTCAGATGCTCTCACAAACTCTCCTCAGTGATTTCAGCTTCAGCGCCAAACTGATTCCCTGAGCCACCTCCTGTCCAGGCATACAGTTCTGTTTACATAATTCACACTTTCGCATGTACTTCAACTTCCTTACCTCTTTGAGTCCCAGGGGGTTTAGCATCACAGGCCCAGAGGGTAGTAAAAATAGTAATAAAATCGGCGCATCTTGCGTTCATTGGGCTTCTAGGTAGGAACCTATGAACGTATGATGCGTTCTTTGGGACTCAAAGAGTTAAACTTCACAACTTCTCGTATGGGAACATTCTCTTTCGTTCAGCTATATTTTGCTACAGGTTTCTCACTCGACTTTTTGCCTAGAAATTATGCTAATTAGGGATTCCTTCTCATTATTGCACCAGCCTCATTAATTACACTCCTAATTTTGTAAGTTGATCAGCAGTCTCTGGTATTGTTGCAATATATCCTCTTATTTGGGGACTGGGTGGTCTTAAGGTTTGTGATGTCTGCCTCGAGTGCTAGAGGTTCCGGGTTCAATCCCCGGCAATTGCTGGGATTTTTTCATGTAGACTTGGACTTCCTAGTAATTCCCTATGGTCTCTTGGTAGTGAGATCGGATGCCCGTGTGCATTGTTGCATAGGTAAAAAATCCCTTGACAGTTGGAAATAAAAAATGAGTAGCCTAACGGTGCTGCCGGGGCAAAATTTGGAGTTAAAAATCTACCTAAAGTATTTCAGGATCCTCGCTGGTGCTACAGAGCTGTTTCCTGTGCTGAGCATTGGACTTAAGTAAGAAGAAGAACAAAGCTCTTATGGGTTACACCTATGTTCCATGATGTTGATCCGTTGTTCAAAACCTCAAAACCTCAAACCTCTTATTTTAATTTTGTTGCCAGAATGGACTGACCCCCATGCACTTGGCAGCTCAAGAAGATCATGTGCCGGTGGCGGAGATTCTGTGCAAGTATGAGGCTGAGACGGACACCAGCACCAAGGCTGGCTACACCCCGCTGCACACCGCTTGCCACTTTGGCCAGGTCAACATGGCCCGCTTCCTGCTGAACCATGGTGCTTCTGTCAATGCCACGACTAAGGTGAGTTATTGTTGTTCTGTTTATTTTATGACTGACTTGTAACCTCAGACAGTTTCTCACCTGTGTGGTGAAATTAAAGTTCTTTTTTTTTTGGGTCTGTTGGTTCTCTTGATAGCCACCGTGGTGTAGCGGCTAGATGCTCACCTGTGGATCGGAAGGTCATTGGTTTGATTTCAAACAGACCTGGACTTAAAAAATAACAAAAATTAAAAATAAGAGTGACTTTACCTCCCAGTTTGACCCAGTTTTAAAATGGGTACCAGGTGAAGTCCTGGGAAGTAAAGGTGGCTGGCATGATGTTGACCACAGCACCCACTGAATGCCGATTGGATGTAGGTCTGTCCGTCTGTGTGCAGTACGCCTGAGGGTTTGGAAAACAGTCCTTTCCTTGTTCTCTGAGTCTCCAAAAGCACTGAAGACATACTCACCACACACATATGCATACCACTACTACACCCACACACACTTCTCAGATCAATACCCTGATCCACTCTTACATACACATTACTCAGAGGGATATATTGACACACATAGGCATGGCTCATCCAGAGACGTCTCCTCGTGTGGGTTCCAGGGCCCCATTATGGGGAAAACAAAAACAGACCCACTGCCTACCCAAAAGCATGTTATAAGAGTCGACTAATTGGAAGTTTCCTTTGAAGTCAGAGTACATCTACCTGAGATGTAAGGAACCAACAGTCTGCATGCGTGTTGCATGCAGTCAGGTTCTGGAGCAGGACTAGAGTGCAGAGGAGTTTACAGCTGATGACTGGGAAGAAGAAGTGGAAGAAAAAGATACAGAGACATTGATCCACTACTCACCCACATATACACCACCACTCACACACAGACACATTCACCAGCAGCATGCATACCCATCAGCATTCACATAACAAGAAATGAGGAAGAAATGTATATAAAATAAAAGAGGAAGACCCAAATCAGAAACATGAAAATAAGAAAATATGACTTGAATCATCTCTGATATGATGGCATGTTTCTATAAGTTGACAGGAAAGAAAGCCTGTGCATATAAAAATCTATATGATTCAGATGCAAAGCACTATCACTTTATTGGTTGAAGAATTATCACTTGATTGGTTAAAGCACTATCACTTGATTGGTTAAAGCACTATCACTTGATTGGTTAAAGCACTATCACTTGATTGGTTAAAGCACTATCACTTGATTGGTTAAAGCACTGTCACATGATTAGTTAAAGCACTATCACTTGATCGCTGTGACAGAGCGGCTAGACGAGCTGCGGATCGGAAGGTCGTGGGTTCGCTCTCTGGCGGAGCCTGAGTTTAAAAAAAAAAATGATCTTGACTCCCAGGTCGACCCAGCCTTAGTGGGTTACTGGTGCCAGTCCCGGAAGTAAAGTGGCCCGGGCGTGATGCTGAACCTATAATCACCGTTCTTGTGCCAGATTGATCTTTAAAATAGAGGTCTAGGCCCTATACGCCTTTACTACAACCGCTAAAGGCGTGGGAAAAGGGTCCTTTACTTTTACTTTACTATCACTTGATTGGTTGAAGCACTATCATTTGATTGGCTTAAACACTATCACTTGATTGGCTGAAGCACTATCACTTCATTAGTTGAAGCACTATCACTTGATTGGCTAAGAACTATCACTTGATTGGTTAAAGCACTATTATTTGATTGGTTGAATCCTAATGTATTCTTATGTGCAATTTTAATGGTTATACTTATTATATTACAAACATATCAATATCAGAATAATGGCCAAATTATGTTCCTGTCAATAGCATTGCCCCCTCCCCCCCCACCCCCCCCCCCCCCCACCCTTTTTTTGTTGTTGATATTTTGGGTTTTGTTGTTGAATTGTACATGTTATAGGCGAAACCAGTATTAACTTTTTCAGTCCCAGGGGTTTAGCATAAGAGACCTGAGGGGTAGTAAAGAGAAACATAATCGGCACATCTTGCCTTCTTTGGGCTTCTGTCAGTCTCTGGGACTGAAAGAGGTAATAATATAATATTTCTTGTTGTGTTTCTCTAGGTTGGTTACACTCCTCTTCACCAAGCTGCCCAACAAGGTCATGTCCAGGTGGTCAGTCTCCTCCTGAAGAATCAGGCCTCTCCTAATGAAGTCACAAATGTAAGCTGTTGATTGTTGATTGGTTCTTGCAGAGACATATTTGTTGTTTGGTTGTATACCGTGTGCAAATAAAATGTCCGAGAAGGGCTGCAGGAGTGACCAGACAGCTCACCGCCTGTAAACTCTGGCAGAAAGTTCTGATTGTTCATCCACCCCTGAATTTTAGTCTTGTTCCAGAACTGGATTTTTGTGCACATCTGTTTTACAGATCTGACATATTTGTAGGCTCTCTCTGTTGGTTCCTTGCCTCTCAGACAGATGCACTCCAACTTCATAGGAAATCCCTAATAAGTTGATTTTTTCACGACATGCTTGTTAGGGGGCAGTGGATCTGTTCTTGTTTCCCCACACAATAGGGCGCTGGAACCCACACAATAGGGCACTGGAACCCACGCAATAGGGTGCTGGAACCCATGCAATAGGGCACTGGAACCCACGCAATAGGGCGCTGGAACCCACGCAATAGGGCTCTGGAACCTACACTACAGGGCTCTGGAACCCATACTACAGGGCTCTGGAACCCATGCAATAGGGCTCTGGAACCCACACAATAGGGCTCTGGAACCCACACAATAGGGCTCTGGAACCCACACAGGAAAAATATGGACTGAAATCATAAGAGAAAATATCAGCACAGAACTAGAACCTGTACTAAATTACATGCAAAGACAATGGTTTACCATCATACATCAAAAGAGGAGAAGGACATAGAGCATGAGATAGACCATGAACATCAGAGAATCTCTACAAGATTATGTTGGCCCTTAGTTGAGGTGGCCAGAAGAGCGAGAAGCAGAACTTTATATCTCTCTAAACAGAGTGGGAACAGAGAAAGTTGAATAGAAACCTGATTTATATCTGGCAGTACACAACAGTGTACAGTACCATATTGGTCACAATGATATAACAACAGTAATGGGAGATTTTAATGCTCAAGAGGGTACAGGAAGAGCTGAAAATGAGAGACATGTTTTAGGAAAATTTGGCTTGGGAAATAGAAATGATACATGTGATAAATTAATTGAGTTTTGCACAGAGAATGAGTTAACGAAAGCCAACATATTTTTTAAACAACACCCAAGAAGACTGTTCACATGGAAGTCTCCAGACAGTATTACCAAAAATCAAATTATATTTTAACACAAAGAAGATAGAGATCAAGCATAACATCTGCAAAAACCTTACCAAGTGCAGACCGTGATACAGATCATCAGTTATTAGAAGCAGATCTGAAATTAAAACTCAAAAAGATAACCCAAGGAGAAGTGAGGAATCATTTTGAGGTCTTGATGTCTGTACAAGAGGAAATGACACTTGATGAAGCCAGAGTCCCACATATTAATAAAGCGCCCTCTGTGTTGCTTTTAAAAAAAAAAATTTCAGCTGCTTTCATTTTATTTCAGTTATCTTCAAAACGTCTGTGTGTGATCGTTTGTATCTCCATAAAATTCAATCTGTTTTTCTGTATATCCATATCTCTGGTGACTTAGTTTGACTTTTTAATTGCTTGTTCATATTTCTTCAGCACGTAGCAGGGTTGAGTATACATTTTACAGTCCCCCCCCCCCCCCCCTTTTTTTTTTTAAATCTTGAACACTGTTTCCTGTTGCAAATTTAAATAATGCAGACACAAACAGTTGAAGGGATGAATAGAGGCGGGCGATATCTACAGCAGTAAACCTAAAGGGTTCAGAATGCTGAAGAAGAAAAGCAACACATTGTATGATTTATTGCCTGGCATATTTTGCCGTATATTGACAGGTGCATTCCTACAAAGTGTTCATTTGAGTACCTTGCCGTCATTCTAAATGTTAGTGTTATATTGTGAGTAGGATGCGTGGGAAACACAGCCCATGGCGATAACAGTTGAGACCAGGGATGTAGTTCACAAAGCCTGGGCAATACTGTACAGACTGTTACTCAAGACCCCTTGCTAGGTCTGCATTCACTCCATATAAAAATGAAAACCAATGTGTTTGGAACAAAAGCTCCAAATTCCATCCATAACCCGACGCAGCACTGCCCCAGGCAACAGACTGCCAGTTCCTTTCAGGCAAGCAGTTCTTCCCCCCTTGGACGCACCAACCAGCCAAACAAACCCACCTTAACCCACCATGACAGCTGAGCAGCCAACCCAATGATCCGGAACGGAGCGCAAGAACAGCCAGATTCCAGAGCAACCCAACGAGGAGACTATATAACAAACCACTAGCAAAAGCAAATTTACAACGCAAAGGAAAACCTGATCTATTGACAGCCCGACCTGTAACCATGAGTTGGCGGACACGGCAGAGAGCAGCAATGTTTTCTGTCCCTCAGCTGAAAGTGGTCACGGTTAATATTGAATTGAATATTGTTTGGAACAAAGCATGCTGAACATATCTACTGGATAAAGTCTGTCTGTCAGAGCTTGCCTCCTAGACCAGTTGCCAGTTAAGGCTAAAGGCCTGGTCTGCTAAAGCATAATGTTTTAGGTTGCATTTCCTTGTTCTTGGGATAGGACTAGTATCCTCCCCAATGCACTCCTCTGCTCATAATGGTTGGCATTATGTAAGGTATCAGGTTTTCTACAGAATCTTACTATGATAGTGTTCTGTTGTGCAGTGGGGAGACATGGGAACTATAGCTTATAACAATAATGAATGTTACTAGCAAGACTGGTCCATGTTAAGAAAAGACTTCCGAACTTCGAGCTTAGAATTTCTGGACTGTTATTGCCATCACATGGGTCTAGTATGATTCTTCTCAGATGCTCAGCTCTCAACCTATCTCCAGTCATTTGCCAATTACTGATTGAGAAGGATGTGTAACCCATAACTGCTGCTTCTCGATTTGTTTCTGAATGTTGAATTGACATCATAGCACTTGGGACACTCCCATAAGCGCTCTGTCTCCATCTTCAGCAGCAAACGAAGAGTTCCAATTCCGATGGCACCGGTAACTGTCTGATTGTATATCCCTCTCGCCTTTCTCTTGAGTGTTGAGCATCGGCCAGATCCCCTGGCAACTCCTCGCAGCGCCATTCTCCTCAGACTGTTTGTTTCTGAGACATCAACATATAATAAAGCACAATCATGAAGCCTTTTAAATGAATTACCCAGTGGCTTGGACATTGCGAATGCGCTTCATAATGCCAGGGTGCCGGGTTCGATCCCAGCTGCAGATGACTAGTCTTGGTTTCAACAGTGAACAATCTAGCCAAAGTATTTCAGGATCCTTACCGGTGCTACAGAGTTCGTGCACTGCGCTGAGATTCTTCGGACTCAGGCTAGAGTCAGAAGTAGAACGGATCACTTATGGGTTACTACCCTTGTGCCGTGATGTTCATCCGTGGTCTAAACCTAAACTGAATTAAACATTTATCTAGAATAACCACAGAAGCCAAAAAAAAAAATGCTAGGGTAGTTTTTCGCAAGTTCCTGTAAAGGATACGCAACTAACTTATATTTTTGGATGTTAACAATCTAAGATAGAATTCTGCCATTTCTCCAATCACAGAACGGACAAACCCCACTTGCCATTGCCCAGAAACTTGGCTACGTGTCCGTGGTTGATATTCTCAAACCAGTGACCGATGTTGTGGTCATCATCCCAGCCACCGAAGATAAATACAAGGTTGTCTCGCCTGAGACGATGCAGGAGACTTTCATCTCGGACTCTGAAGATGAAGGAGGTATGTCCTCTTTACACTCTGATCATTATTGTTATTATACTCTTTACTGCCAATGTGCTAATATTGTAATTATCCTTATCGTGAACAAACGAATGAACAAACCTTATTTCCAGAAGTTAACAAATGATAATTTTTATGATCATAATAATTATGATAAGGTCAACGATAATTATCATGATGCTTATTATCCGCAGATTATTGAATACTAACATTTTAACATGATACTATTGCATCCAACATGACTGCCTAATAGTAGCCCCTGATGTAGAAGTGTTATCCTCCCTAACCAGGTTTTGGACTAGGGCCTTACCTGCATAGGACTGCCAGTTACACCTGGCTGGTGTAACCTTTATGGGTGTCCTACTTATAACTTTTTTGGAGATTGAACAGGAAATCTAGGATTTGCTCTGTTGGTCGGCCATCTAAATTTTTTTTTAAATCTCAAAATGGGAAACTTCCAGGCTGCAGCCGAAAAAGATCAAACTGATTGATTGATGGTTTGATTGATTGATTGATTGATTAATTAATTGAGTAGGGTTTGCTATTTTGTCTCTGCATTGTGGTCCCAAGTTGTTTTATGTTGAAGCTCATTTAAAAAAAAAACGTTGTTTGTAATCTTTTTACTCTTATTTTAGAAGTTTGAATCCTAGAAGTAGTTAGTGATCTAAGAAAGCTGCTTAGTGTGTTATGAAGAGTTGAAACAGAATTGGCAGCCACATTAGTTTAGTGTCTAAGCACTTGCCTGCCAACCTGAAGATCTCTGGTTCAAATCCACACTGGATGGATTTTGACAAATTTATAATGGCTGACTGCTGGAAAAAAAAACACAGACCCATTGCCTTCTTAAAAAAGCAAGTTGTAGAGGGCAATTGCATGAGAGTCAGTATACCGACAGTCTGCATACAAATAAATCAGATCTGTAAAACGAATGTGCACACACAACTGAATAGAAGTGGACAAACAACCAGAACCTTCTGCTGGAGTGTGCAGCCAGTGAAAATGAAGAAGAAGAAGCAGAGGCATGCACAAAATGTGTAATGTCAGAGAGTCATTGCCATAAAAGAGAAGGAGTGCCATATAAGAGAAGGAGTGCCATGTAAGATAATGCCATGTAAGAGAAGAAGTGCCATGTAAGAGAATGAGTGTCATGTAAGAGAATGAGTGCCATGTAAGAGAAGGAGTGCCATGTAAGAGAAGGAGTGCCATGTAAGAGAAAGAGTGCCATTTAAGAGGAGAAGTTCCATGTAATAGAATGAGTGCCATGTAATAGAATGAGTGCCATGTAATAGAATGAGTGCCATGTAAGAGAATGAGTGCCATGTAGGAGAATGAGTGCCATGTAATAGAATGAGTGCCATGTAATAGAATGAGTGCCATGTAAGAGAATGAGTGCCATGTAAGAGAATAAGTGCCATGTAAGAGAATGAGTGCCATGTAAGAGAATGAGTGCCATGTAAGAGAATGAGTGCCATGTAAGAGGAGTGCCATGTGAGAGAAGGAGTGCCATGTAAGAGAAGGAGTGGCCATGTAAGAGAAGGAGTGGCCATGTAAGAGAAGGTTTGCCATGTAAGAGAAGGGGGGCCATTTCAGACAGTAAGTGCTATAGCAGAAAGCAGGTGCCATGTCAGAGAATGAGTGCCACGTCAGAGAGTGACTGCCAAGTCAGAAGCACAAGTACCGTGCCAGAAACTTGTCATTTAGTGTCATACACTGTCAAATTCACTCCTTAAAGGTAGCAGCTATGCTGGGTCTGTCATGCTGCTGTATGGCAGCCTGACTACGAGTACGTTTGGAGGTAAAGTCAGCATCATAATCTCTTTTTGCTATTTGACCCTCCCATTTCCTATGTAATGTTCTCTATATGTACGCCATACATTTTTTGTCTCATCCCAGACCCTATTATTTACTCTTAAGTGTATTTTCCTACAAATGCTTGCATCAGTGGTTCCCAAACTATGCAATTGTGTAGCACACCATGCATTGCATCAGTGGTTCCCAAACTATGCAGTTGTGTAGCACACCATGCATTGCATCAGTGGTTCCCAAACTATGCAGTTGTGTAGCACACCATGCATTGCATCAGTGGTTCCCAAACTATGCAGTTGTGTAGCACACCATGCATTGCATCAGTGGTTCCCAAACTATGCAGTTGTGTAGCACACCATGCATTGCATCAGTGGTTCCCAAACTATGCAATTGTGTAGCACACCATGCATTACATCAGTGGTTCCCAATCTATGCAGTTGTGTAGCACACCATGCATTGCATTGGAGAATGATTTGGTGTTGGTGTATATTTTTAGATTCAAAATGTTTCGCGGCCAGGGCTAATGATAAAAAAAAAAAAAATTATAAAATAACATTTAAAGCACGTATAATTCTAGTATTAAAACTGTGAAGGCGCAGTGGTTTGAGAATTAATTCCATTGCACTGGGTTTGATCCCTTATTTTTTGTCTCTGTCAGCAGAATGGCTAGCTGTACCCGAGAGCGTTGCTCGGAAAACAAACTCCATAGCTCCAGGGATGATCCCCTCTGTAAATAATTGTCTGCTGGCACTAATGTCTCAAGTCGGAATCCCTGCCAGTGCTATTTTTATAAAAATTAAATTGTCTTCGGGGCCCGACGCCGACCCAGCCTCAAATAGGTATCAGAAAATCAATCCCTTCTCACTTATGGCAGTGACCTATAGCCTTATGTCCATCGTCTCAAACAGAAATATTTTATAAATTCAGTTTTGAAACAAAAAGAAATATTTTGGAGTATTTGTTTCTTAAGGGAGTAAAGTGAACAAATGCACTTTTCACAATCTTGGTCTGGAAGTTATAGAATTTGGGAACCACTTTTATTTAAAAGCTGTTAATCTCTTTATCTGACTTGTGATTTTGATTATAATATAACCCAGATTCATTACTTGCTAAGATATAATCAAGATCTTATCATGAAGAGTAACAAAACAGAGTGGGATGATTTGATGACATTTTTTTTGTTCGGGGTGGTGGTGGTGGGGGGGGGGGGCAGGGGTGGTGATATTGAGATGGCTGCCATCTGTCGACTAGACAGTCGGTTAGGGACAAAATTATGTAGATGGCAGTCCTCTACTAGACAGTGATTTAGGGATAAACTTATGTAGACTGCAGTCCTCTCTTTACTAGACAGTGGGTAGGGGACAGAAATATGTAGATGACAGTCTTCTGTCTACTAGACGGTTGGGGACAAAATTATGTAGATTGCAGTCCTCTGTCTGCTAGACGGGGTGGGGACAAAATGTGTAGATGACAGTCCTCTGTCTACTAGACAGTGGGTTAGGCATAAACTTATGTAGATTAAGTCCTCTCTTTACTAGACAGTGGGTTGGGGACAAAATTATGTAGATTGCAGTCCTCTGTCTACTAGACAGAGGGTTGGGGACAAAATTATGTAGATTTCAGCCCTCTGTCTACTAGACGTGTTGGGGACAAACTTATGTAGATTGCAGTCCTCTCTTTACTAGACAGAGGGTTGGGGACAAAATTATGTAGATTTCAGCCCTCTGTCTACTAGACTGTGGGTTTGGGACAAAATTATGTAGATCAGTCCTCTACTACTAGACGGTTGGGGACAGAAATATGTAGATTGCAGCCCTCTGTCTACTAGACAGGTGGGGGGACAGAAATATGTAGATGACAGTCCTCTGACTACTAGACAGTGGGTTTGGGACAAAATTATGTAGATTGCAGTCCTCTCTTTGCTAGACAGTGGGTTTGGGACAGAAATATGTAGATTGCAGTCCTCTGTCTACTAGACAGTGGGTTGGGGACAAAATTATGTAGATTGCAGTCCTCTGTCTACTAGACGGTTGGGGACAAAATTATGTAGATTGCAGTCCTCTGTCTACTAGACGGTTGGGGACAAAATTATGTAGATTGCAGTCCTCTGTCTACTAGACGGTTGGGGACAAAATTATGTAGATTGCAGTCCTCTGTCTACTAAACGGTTGGGGACACAATTATGTAGATTGCAGCCCTCTGTCTACTAAACGGTTGGGGACACAATTATGTAGATTGCAGCCCTCTGTCTACTAAACGGTTTGGGACACAATTATGTAGATTACAGTCCTCTCTTTACTAGACAGTGGGTTGGGGACCAAATTATGTGCCATAACTACAGTGAAGGTTGGCTACAGTACTTCAACGACTGTCTTTGGGAATATTACGTGTCGAGGCTCCAGTACTTCTCTTGGTGGGACTTTAGGACCACTGTCTGGAAACTAGGAGAACATTTTGTTATTTGTTGTTGTTCAGAAATGAATGTTTACCACGGAAGTCGAACCATAGTACTCATAGATCATAAATTGTTGGGTTGGAATCTGTGAACTGTAATAGATCTAAAACCTGTAGAGAAAACTTGGCCAGTTTTAGAGAAAACATGGCCAACTTTAGAGAAAACATGACCAACTTTAGAGAAAACATGACCAACTTTAGAGAAAACATGACCAACTTTTTAGAAAACATGACCAGTTTAAGACAAAAAATGACTAGCTTTAGAGAAAACATGACCACCTGAAGGCTGACCACTGCGTCCAAATGTGCTGTGCGGAATCATGACCTGTTGACATCCTAAGGACTCCCTACAGAAGTCAAATTTCACTGCTGGTCTTGCACATTCAGCTGGTTTGTAACTGGCTGGAGGGGAAAAAAAAGCTCTGCAATGTGGTGCCCATGGAGAAGTTACTTTGATACCAGGTCAGGAGGGAAGTCTCTACTGCAGCTTTATTCGGAAAAGCTAAAAATAAAGTCTAAATGTTTTGGGGTTGACTCCATGGCATCAAGTTTTATCCCTAGCTGTATCTGAGAGCACCAACTCCTTAGCTCCAGGGATGATCCCCTCCGTAAATAATTGCACCTGTGAACTGAATGATGCATTCAGTGAGACGAACCCTCAACCTTCCCAGCACTTTAAAAGTAAAAGTCCCTTTTCCATGCCTACAGGCATATTGGGCATATGTTTCTTTATTTATTAGACCTTTAGGCACTTGATAAGTGATATGGTCAGCATTTGGCTGGCCACCTTTGCTTCCCAGATCTTTACTTGGCACCCATTTAAGCTGAATTAGCCTTGAAGCCAATGTCATTTTTGAACAAAAGTCCGGGTCTGTGGAGTAAAAAATACACATGAAACTATATCGGAATATGGTCAAACTTGGCAGAATGGACAACACTGGCCTAAAGCAGAAGTTGCTCAAGAGCTGGTGCCATCAAACCTTTCCCTGCGCCATCAGCCAACACTACACTGTGACTTCTAGTTGGCCCCATGTCAAAGTTCATTTGTCTCTTCAATGAGACACCATCATCGTTTAGAGGCAACAGACTAGAATCCTAGAGTTTCTCGCTTGCTGGGCTTTGAAAAAAACCCGTCATGTTCAACAAGCATCCCTGAAGGGAGAGCTTTAGGTTGTAATTGTGATTAAGTTGTGTGCTTAGCATGCCACCAAGAGACCCGAGAATGACTCCTGCGGTGTTGATGCGATCAATGGAGACAGACCGGCAAGCCAATGGGCGATCCGGTTACCGATGACTGACGTTCTTGTAGCTTTCAATTGTTATATTGTCTTGTGTATCCTTAAACCCCTTATTGCTTTTTACCCCTAAGAGCGCCTCTAACTTTAAATGTTAAATTTATTTAGTAGCTCCAGCAGTGATGTATTTTAGGTTGTCCATGTGACACTTCCTCCAAGACAGAGGGCCGCCCTTTACTGGTATTTGATACAATGTTGGATGTTCTTGTGTCAGTAGTTGTATACAGTTGTCTCTTTTATCTTGTAGCTGGCTAGAATCATACTTTTTGTCTCGCTTCAGGTGCGCCACTGGAGGCACATCTATTTTTATTTTTTTGGGGAGGGTGGATATTTGCCATTGTTATGATACCATAAAGAAGACATTGGAATGGGGGGAAAAGTATTACATCCTAAAGTATAGAAGAATGTTGGGGATATGATCCTCAACCCCCTAATAATTTTCTAGTTGGTGTGGGCTTAAGTCTTGTTTAATTGCAAAATAATAATAACAATAATTGTTCATATGTGCTGAAAGGTAAATTATAATCACATATTTGAAATAATATGCAATAAATTTTTAAAATGTTTAAAAGGAGAATGACTTACATAGTGGGAGGGTGGGGGGGGGGGGGGGTGAGTGAGGGGGACCTCGCCTCCCTACAGGTTATGGGGTTGGGGGGGGGGGGGGGGGGGGGGGGGTTTCAGAGTGCCTATATTTGCAATAGTAATAGATAATTGTATACAGATATTCTTATAGTTGTGCAGTGAATACAACAGGTATACACCCATCTTTAGTTGAATTAGTAAAAGTGCCTGAATTTTTTTCTGACTTGGAAATCGACATAGTTTTTAAACAAACAAGTACCAGATAGCGGCGGTTCCCAACTATTTTGACGCGTTGCACATATGTTTCAAAGCAGTTTCTTTGGCGCAGCCCCTTAGGCCATCATACTTAGCCATTCAGTTCCAGGAAGGGCATGTGATATAATGTCTGTGGCAGATCCACTCAATTTATGTTGTACGTCAATAATTTTGGAGCTAGTGGCAGCACATACTACTTTCTGTTTCTTAATTTTAAATTTAATTCAGTTTTGCCCCTAGGTAATTAATTCACCTGGAGCCCTTATGGCTCCCTGGAGCACTGGTTGGAAACTGCTGCCAGATAATTTCAAGCATTGTCTAACAACTTGAGCTAAATGTAAATGACCCACCCGTTTTTCTGTAGGATGGAGAAACATGTTTTGTTTTTGCTACTTTGTTCTCCTCTTATAACGTTGCTAATCACTTTTATTTGTGATAATTTTAATACTATACTGTTAAAGGAAACACATAATTATCCAGTGGTGTGTTGTTGTTGTTTTTTTTTTTTAATTTATGAGAAAGCCCGTACTCCTAAGAACTGTTGATGACTTGGATACAAAATTTATTGGTTGAACTCTAAGATATTCCTGTGTGCAATTTAAACAGTTTCAGTCATTTAATTACAAAGATTTTGAATGTCAAAATTATGACTCTTTCACTAGCTGCGATTTTATTTTTGTTTATTATTAGAAATTGATTGGGGCTTCCATGTTAAACCCAGGAAGCTGCAGGCTCAACTATCAGATGCATAAAATAAATATTGTGCAGTCCCCTCAGTGTGCCTGTCAAACAGGACCACAAACACCTCAGCACATTCTGCAGAACTGCCCACTCTACATACTTACTTACTTTTACTTTTTCCTTCCACGTATGCCGCTAAGGGTTGTGGGGAGATGCAAGTTCCTGTCATAAGCAAGGCGGGCAGCATCTGATGTTCTGAGGCCATGCTTTTGGCAGGTTTCGGAGACCCCGTCAATCCACCGTTTCTTTCCCACTCTACATACAACTTCAAAAAAGACACCTGGCCTCAAAGAGTACAGTGTGCAGAGCAAGCTATTTGGAACCATGCAGGACCTGCTACTGACATGCAAGTTCATAGAGGCAACCCACTTGATGGTCTGATCTGAGCATACGAAACCGAACGCAAAGAAGAAGAAGAAGTAACCCAGTCTAAAGATGGGTAACAGACATGATCTGGGAAGTAAAGGCAGTCACTATGATCTTGACTACATCTCTCATCAAGTGCACATTGGTCTATACAGTTTTGGGCTAGTATACCTGAAGGCACAGAAAAACAGCCGTTTATCTTAAGAAATCATTAACATCATCATCATTTATTATTACTATGTTTCCACAAAAATAAAACCAACCCCAGAATAATCCTTAGCATCATTTTCAGGATGTTTTGGATATACATCCTACTTAATAAACATACGGCTATAGCCCCCCCCCCGTCACCCTGGCCAAGGCTTTGACAGGCCGTCTCAGGCTAAACCAGAAGGGTTAGCCTAGATCTGCCTATCCAAGCATGCAAAGACAGGATTTGGCTGAATATGCAGAGGAAATCAATACATGGTTCAACAGGCCTGATGGCTAGTACCATTAATAGAGTATTTTCTGAATGGCCAGTTGGAGTAATCTGAAGCCTAGTTTGCAGGAGTATTATCTGACAGCTGTGCTACCAGAGCACTGGCAGCAGGCTACATGGACAAGAAATGCTTATTTAAGGAAGTCTGTTGCTGAACATGAGAGCCTAGGGCTAATTCTTCTACAGGAAATAGAGTTGCAAGAAATTTAGGCCTGAATTCAGGATTGGGAGAGTTGTGGTGATGTTCCAGAACATGATGACATAACTGATTTGAGTGAATGTCCTGGTTTTTATACACAAATAAATGTTGATTTAAACACACAAAAAGTCTCAAATAATTGTATTTGACACCCTCCCCCCACCCCCTCCCCCTCCAGTGCATTTCTTGTGCAAACTTTAATGTAAGATCTGGTTTTATTTTTAGGGAAACACCATATAATTAACAGTAACTATTTGCATCTGAGACTTGGATCTTTTGGTGTATTGTGTATATTGTATGCTTAAATAATTGAGCAGTGTTCCGGCTATCAAATCCTAACATTTGACAACATATTTTTGTTTTATTTAAGATCATGTCATGTTAAAGTTACTTTTTTCTTCCCCCTCCTCCCACTTTCCATGTCTCTGCTACTTGGGCCATGACTTCTAGAAGACTTTATGCCCCAATCTCCTATGTTTGACAAACCGAGAATAGAGCAGATGGCGTATCTGTCCCACTCTGATGAGCAGAAGGTGCAGCAGCGCCGTAAGTTGCTTATATCAGAAGATGTCCCCCGCTTGGTGTTTTGATGTTCCCTACTTGGTGTCTTGATGTCACCCTAATTAGTCTCAGGTAGTCTCGAAGTCCCCAACTTGGTGTCTTGATGTCACCCCCCCCCCTTCCATTTAGTGTCTTGAAATCCCGTGTTTTGATGTCCCCTACTTGTTGTCTCGATGTTCCCCATTTAGTGTCTCAACATCCCATACTTGGTATCTTGATGTGAATTGCAGCATTGTCATTGTTCTCTCAGGTGTACTTTCCTGCATGTTGTGCCTTCGGTTGGTTGCCATTACAGGTGTGCTGTATGTTTTGTGTTGCTGCAAGAAATGCTTACTTGTTATTCTGTAGGTTAAATGTACCTTCATTCTTTACTTGATCCTCTTGTACTAATGCTTGCTGTTCTTGCAGTCGGGTGTATAATACTTATTTCTGTTGTACTTGGGGAGACGGGTTGGGGGGGGGGGGGGGGTGTGTGAAGGATAATACTTGTTCCTCTACTTCTTGGGGATACAATACTTGTTCCTCTTGTACTTAGGGATATAATACTTGTTCCTGTAGTTCTTGGGGATATAATACTTGTTCCTCTAGTACTTGGGGATATAATACTTCTTTCTCTAGTACTCGGGGATATATTACTCTTTCCTCTATTTCTTGAGGATATAATACTTGTTCCTCTAGTTTTTTAGGATATAATACTTGTTCCTCTAGTTTTTAATGATATAATGCTTGTTCCTCTTGTTCTTGAGGATATAGTACATGTTTCTCTTGTACACTAGTGTATAATACTTGTTCCTCTTGTACTTAATGGTTTGATACTTGTTCCTCCTATACTTTTAGGTTTTGTTCTTCCTATCCTTGGTTGTATGATACATGTTCCTCCTGTATTTAGAGATATTGTTCCTCTTGTACTTTATGGTTTCATACTTGTTCCTTCTGTACTTGTAGGTTTTGTTCTTCTTGTTCTTGGTTGTATGATACATGTTCCTCCTGTATTTAGAGATATTGTTCCTCTTGTACTGTTTTTCTTGTACTTGGGGTTATAATACTTGTTTCTCTTGTACTTCAGTGTATGGTACTTGTTCTTCTTGCACCTGGGGATATGATTCTTGTTCCTCTTGTACTTCGGGATATGATACTTTTTTCTCTTGTACTTGGGGATATGATACTTTTTCCTCTTGTACTTGGGGATATGATCCTTGTTCCTCTTGTACTTGGGGATATGAGGTGTTGTGAAGTATAATACTTGTTCCTCTACTTCTTGGGGATACAATACTTGTTCCTCTTGTACTTAGGGATATACTACTTGTTCCTCTAGTTCTTGGGGATATAATACTTGTTCCTCTAGTACTTGGAGATATAATACTTGTTCCTCTAGTTCTTGGGGATATAATACTTGTTCCTCTAGTACTTGGGGATATAATACTTGTTCCTCTAGTACTTGGGGATATATTACTCATTCCTCTATTTCTTGAGGATATAATACTTGTTCCTGTAGTTTTTGAGGATATAATACTTGTTCCTCTAGTTTTTAATGATATAATGTTTGTTCCTCTAGTACTTGAGGATATAATGCTTGTTCCTCTTGTTCTTGAGGATATAGTACATGTTTCTCTTGTACTCTAGTGTATAATACTTGTTCCTTTTGTACTTTATGGTTTGATACTTGTTCCTCCTAAACTTTTAGGTTTTGTTCTTCCTATTCTTGGTTGTATGATACATGTTCCTCCTGTATTTAGAGATATTGTTCCTCTTGTACTTTATGGTTTCATACTTGTTCCTTCTGTACTTGTAGGTTTTGTTCTTCTTGTTCTCGGTTGTATGATACATGTTCCTCCTGTATTTAGAGATATTGTTCCTCTTGTACTGTTTTTCTTGTACTTGGGGTTATAATACTTGTTTCTCTTGTACTTCAGTGTATGGTACTTGTTCTTCTTGCACCTGGGGATATGATTCTTGTTCCTCTTGTACTTGGGGAAATGATCCTTGTTCCTCTTGTACTTGGGATATGATACTTGTTCCTCTTGGACCTGGGGATATGATACTTGTTCTTCTTGGACCTGGGGATATGATACTTGTTCCTCTTGGACCTGGGGATATGATACTTGTTCTTCTTGGACCTGGGGATATGATACTTATTCTGTGTGGACCTGAGGATATAATACTTGTTCCTCTTGTACTTGGGGATATAATACTTTTTCTTCTTATACTTATACAATCAGACAGTTACTGGTACCATCAAAATTTTTACTCTTCGCTTGCTGCTGAAGTTGTGGAAGAAGCGCTTATGGGGGTGTCGATTCTTAATTCAAAATTCTTCTATACTTTAGGATGTAATACTTGTTCCTCTTGTACTTCGGGATATATTACTTTTTCTTCTAATACTTGAGGTCATAATACTTGTTCCTGTAGTTCATTTGGGGTGTAATACTTGTTTGTATTTTGCTTGGAGGTGTCATGATTGTTCTTCTATTTCTTTACAGTCTACTGCTTGTTCCTTTTGGGCTTGGGAGTACAACAGTTGTTCTTCTTGTTCTTGGAGGTATAATACTTGGGAGCCTCTTAGATTAGTAATTTGCTGTGTCCGTTTAATTGAACCATGCAGTGCTTGCTATTTTACTGATTGTGAATGTTTACATTTATCATTTTGCCAGCTCTGATTAACATTGGACCTAGTCTTTTGGGTCAGCCCAGCCTAAAATAAATACCAGGAAATATTTTAGAAAATAAAGGTGCTGTATTGATGCAGAATATATCATCTGCAGAGTATCAGGTGGTCTATATAAATCTGGGACTAGCATCATTTACCCAAAGCACTGCCGGGTGTGGAAGTGGGTTGTTTATCTTTCTTGTGTTCTTTGTTCCTATTTCGTTCCCTGTATGGGTTCTGGTAGCTCATTTTGGGAAGCAGCTGGGTTACAATAGCGTTGGTAGTCATGTCTATCCACAACCTTCTGTCTCGTGTACTTTCAGTCACTTCTGACACAGATTATCTTCCAAGCCATGATGTCAAACTGTCCAGCATCTTCTCTCTTGGTGTGCATCCACCTCCCTTCTCCTCCGACTTTTCTACCGTCACCATGTACTCCAGTTTTCTCCTTCTCATGAGATGACCAAAAAATGTAGATTGTTTCTAGCCTAAAGGAGTAATAGGAAGTGATCTTGGAAGAAAAGGAAATGATTCTGATATTGACCACATCACTCAAGGGCGGATTGGTCTGAAAAATATGGGTTCTTTACTTTTTCTTGTGTACAGAGTCCTACATCATTCTCTGGGTTACCTGTTTGGGTTCTGGGGCCATTGGGTGCTGCTGGGAGGTGAGTAGACCCACTGTCCCTTAGCAGGTGTGTTGATAAAGGCGTCTGATTAGGGATTTGCTGAAATGATGTGTTGGGCCAAAAGAGGCGTATATTGCAGCCTAGCTGTAAAACACAATGTGCCAATAGTCCCTTTGAGGGCAAACACAGAAAACGAACAGGATATCAGTTCTTCTATGTTGTGTCCTGCTTATATTTTAGTTTCAGTTGCTTGTATTTTGATTTTAGTTTTTATACACGACAGATTCTGTGGCTTAGGCGTTGTGAGCGCACCTCATAATTCCCACATGCTGGGTTTGATCCCAGCTGTAGGCAGGTTTTCTACAGACCATTTTGCATTGCTTTCGACAGTAGTGTTATTGAAAGCTGACTGACTGATGTTCAACCCGTCAAGGACATCATGCCGAGCGATATACACCTGGTGACACAAAGTACCACCATTTAGATAAAGACAGCTCCAAAAAACCCTGTTCAACCCATACATTGTGTTCTATTAGGGCCCCTGGCAACAGTCAGGATAGGCTTTAAGACAACACCCCAAAAAAATGCATCCCACATTGGGACGTGCTCAAAACTGGTATCGAAAGCTGACTGTTTAGAAAGCACTGCCAGATTACTAGGAAGGAAAAAAATGCTTAGTGAAATCATTAACACCCAGGCAGTTCCTGGGGCCAGTTCTGCAACATCCTACAAAAGATTAGAAATAACTTTTTTTTTTTTTTGGGGTGCATTTATAAATCTGAAGGTGTACATTTATTTTCATCTGCTGCATATTGTGTTTGTTGAAGCAGCATGTGCTGTTTCATGGGTTAACATTTTGTTTTCCTGTTTGCGTCCCTTATTTTTTAGGTTTCTGGGTAGTTCATTGCTTCAGAACATAAATATTACAGTGACTCTGGCAGTAACTAGGCAGACTCTGAACAGACTGTAACAAGATGGTTAGATTGCCATGGTCATTTGGCAGATTTTAACATAGGGGTTAAAATATGAAAGTCGTTAATCAGACTGAGACAGTATGGTTAAATTGCCATGGTATCGACATGCTAAGACAGAAGTTAAGCCAACTCTATGACAGAAGTTAAGCTGACTCCAAGACAAAAATTAAGCCGACTCAAAGACAGAAATTAGGCCGACTCTGAGACAGAAATGAAGCAGACTCTGAGACAGAAATGAAGGCGACTCTAAGACAGAAATAAGGCCGACTCCAAGACAGAAATGAAGCCGACTCTAAGACAGAAATGAAGCCGACTCTAAGACAGAAATGAAGCCGACTCTAAGACAGAAATGAAGCCGACTCTAAGACAGAAAGCTGACTCTAAGACAGAAATGAAGCCGCCTCTGAGACAGAAATGAAGCCGACTCTAAGACAGAAGTTAAGCCGACTCTAAGACAGAAATGAAGCCGACTCTAAGACAGAAGTTAAGCCGACTCTAAGACAGAAGTTAAGCCGACTCTAAGACAGAAATGAAGCCAACTCTAAGACAGAAGTTAAGCCGACTCTAAGACAGAAATGATGCTGAGTCTAAGACATAAATGAAACCGACTCTAAGACAGAAATGAAGCAAACTCTGAGACAGAAATGAAGCTGACTCTAAGACAGAAATGAAGCAGACTCTGAGACATAAATGAAGCCGACTCTAAGACAGAAATTAAGCCGACTCAAAGACAGAGATTAGGCCGACTCTAAGACAGATATGAAGCCGACTCTGAGACAGAAATGAAGCCGACTCTAAGACAGAAATTAAGCTGACTCTAAGACAGAAATAAAGTTGACTCTTAGGACAGAAATTAAGCCAACTCTAAGGCAGAAATTAAGCCAACTCTAAGACATAAATTAAGCTGACTCTAAGACAGAAATAAAGTTGACTCTTAGGACAGAAATTAAGCCAACTCTAAGGCAGAAATAAAGCCAACTCTAAGACAGAAATGAAGCAGACTCTAAGACAGAAATGAAGCCGACTCTAAGACAGAAATGAAGCCGACTCTAAGACAGAAATGAAGCCGACTCTAAGACAGAAATGAAGCCGACTCTAAGACAGAAATGAAGCCTACTCTAAGACAGAAATGAAGCCGACTCTTAATACAGAAATCCCCTGTGTGGGTTCCGGGGCCCTATTGTGGGGAAAACAAGAATAGACCCACTGCCTCCCCAAAAGCATGTCGTAAGAGTCGACTAATTGGGAAGTTTCCTTTGAAGTCGGAGTGCTTCTGCCGGAGAGGCAAGGAACTAACAGTCTGTATTCAAGAGAATGAGATCTGTAAAACTGATGCACACGCAACACACAGGTTCTGGAGCAGGACTGCAGTTCAGTAGTGGACGAGCAACCAGAACTTTCCGCCAGAGTGTGCAGCTGGTGAACGCGAAGAAGAAGAATACAGAAATGAAGCCGATTCTTAATACAGAAATGAAGCCGACTCTAAGACAGAAGTTAAGCTGACTCCAAGACAGAAATGAAGCCTACTCTAAGACAGAAATGAAGCCGACTCTAAGACAGAAAACCGACTCTGAGACAGAAATGAAGCCAACTCTGAGACAGAAATGAAGCCAACTCTAAGACAGAAATGAAGCCAACTCTAAGACAGAAATGAAGCCGACTCTAAGACAGAAATAAAGCCGACTCTAAGACAGAAATGAAGCCGACTGTAAGACAGAAATGAAGCCAACTCTAAGACAGAAATGAAGCCGACTCTAAGACAAAAATGAAGCCGACTCTAAGACAGAAATGAAGCCGACTCTAAGACAGAAAGCCAACTCTAAGACAGAAATGAAGCCGCCTCTGAGACAGAAATGAAGCCGACTCTAAGACAGAAGTTAAGCCGACTCAGACAGAAATGAAGCCGACTCTAAGACAGAAGTTAAGCCGACTCTAAGACAGAAGTTAAGCCGACTCTAAGACAGAAATGAAGCCAACTCTAAGACAGAAATGAAGCCGACTCTAAGACAGAAGTTAAGCCGACTCTAAGACAGAAATGAAGCCGACTCTAAAAAAGAAATGAAGCCGACTCTAAGACAGAAGTTAAGCCGACTCTAAGACAGAAATGAAGCCGACTCTAAGACAGAAATGAAGCCGTCTCTAAGACAGAAAGCCAACTCTAAGACAGAAATGAAGCCGTCTCTGAGACAGAAATGAAGCCGACTCCAAGACAGAAGTTAAGCCGACTTCAAGGCAGAAGCTATGCTGACAGAAAAAAATTGTTAAACTGATCAATCACTATATTGACTCAGACAATGAGTAACCTGAATTATGAAAGTGACACAGATACTAATACAACGAGCACCAGCTTAACTCCCCCCCAAAAAATTAAACATCTAGGGTGTCATAATTAATATGTCAGTGAATGTGTCCTTTTAGTACCCTCTTTTATGTTCAATGTGTTGTGTTTAGTGCATCCTCCCATTTCCGGCAAATGTTGTTACAACCTCTTAGTTGATACCAGTCTGCTTTTATCTTCTCCTTTCTTCTCCGCGTTGACTGGCTGTCAACTCTGGTGGAAAGTTCTGGGTATTCGTTCAAATCTGAACTTTAGTCATGTTCCAGTACTTGAGTTTTGCGTGCACGTTCATTGTATACATCTGGCTTATTTGTGTGCTTTCCTTTTACCATTTTCAATATATATTTCTGTTTGATGGGGGGGAGGGGGGGGGGGCACAGTTTAGAAACTCTAGTCATATTTTAAATATGCAACTACTCAAACTCAACAACCATATGTCTATAATCACTGCAGTAGGTTTGTAATGATCATTAGAGAGGCCAGATTTCTTAAATATGCTGTGACCAAATATTATAAGTAAGAGAGCACATCATGCTGTTAAATGAAATCAAGGGGCAGAGGTCATTCACATGTCAGTAGTTGTTTGGGACTTGAAAGAGTTAAATGGAGATCACAAACCAACCCTGGCATTTGTTGGAAGTTTGTGGGTTTAGTGGGTTATTAACGTAGAAATTTACTAGGTAATTAACCAAGTCGTTTACTGGGTAATTTACTGAGCAGTATACTATATTTGATTGTTAACTTTGTCATTTACTGGTTAATTTACTACATTACACAGTTAACTGGGTAATTAAGTGGGTAATTTACTACATTACACAGTTAACTGGGTAATTAAGTGAGTAATTTACTGGGTAATTTACTGAGCAGTTTACTATATTTGACTGTTAACTTTGTAATTTACTGGGTAATTTACTACACTACACAGTTAACTGGGTAATTAAGTGGGTAATTTACTGGGTAATTTACTAGGTAATTTACTGGGTAGTTAACTGGGTAATTTACTGGGTAATTTACTACACTACACAGTTAACTGGGTAATTAAGTGGGTAATTTACTGGGTAATTTACTAGGTAATTTACTGGGTAGTTAACTGGGTAATTTACTGGGTAAATTACTAATTTACTGCATAATTTACTGGGTCATTTGCTGGATAGGTTACTGGGTCATTTACTGGCTAATTTACTGGGTAACTAACTAGGTAATTTACTGGGCATTTTGCTGGGTAATTAACTATGTAATTTACTGGGTAATTTGGATAATTAACTGAATCATTTTATGTTCAGTAGTTTTATCATTGTGTAGTGTGTGTGGTATGACCATTTCTGTTACACCCATTGAGACAGCATAGGTTAAACATCATTGCAGCGGTTAGTAACTTCAGCATGTCTAAATTGTTACAGTTAGCTGGTGTTTTATTAATGTCAGCATATCTAAATTGTTACAGTTAGCTGGTGTGTTATTAACTTCAGCCTCTCAAAATTGTTACAGTTAGCTAGTGTGTTTTAATGTCAGCATATCTAAATTGTTACAGTTAGCTGGTGTCTTATTAACTTCAGGCTCTCAAAATTGTTACAGTTAGCTAGTGTGTTTTAATGTCAGCATATCTTAATTGTCACAGTTAGCTGGTGTGTTATTAACTTCAGCCTCTCAAAATTGTTACAGTTAGCTGGTGTGTTATTAATGTCAGCATATCTTAATTGTCACAGTTAGCTGGTGTGCGTCAGCATATCTAAATTGTTACAGTTAGCTGGTATTTTATTAATGTCAGCACATCTAAATTGTTACAGTTAGCTGGTGTATTAGTAACTCCAGCATGTCTAAATTGTTACAGTTACTAATGTGATGTAGTAACTTTAGCATGTCTAAATTGTTACAGTTAGTGATGTGTTAGTAACTTTAGCGTGTCTAAATTGTTACAGTGACTGATATGTTAGTAACTTCAACATGTGTTAATTGTTACAGTTACTGATGTGTCTCCATACATACTCTCTCTCCCCAGATGACAAACGCAATAGTTACCTCAGTAGTAAGTTTCAGCAGCACTTAGTACAATATCTCTTGTAGCACACGCTTTTTTGTATACAATTGGTTCAACCAAATTAGTATTTGTAGTCAACATATCACCTTTGTTACATGAGTGGCACATCACCGGCCAGCAGATTTTGCATTGCAGTTTTTCAGTTTGAATCTGCTGGCTGTAGTTAGTAATTTTGCACAGAAATAATCTTGCAGCCTTGTAGCCAGTAGTTATGGTTGTATGTTTTAGATGTGCTGATGTAGAGGCTGTTTGTTTGTTTAGTTGCCTATTAGACTGTAGTTTTATCTCTTTTTAGTACAGATAGTGTTTGTTTGCATTCACCGGCTGTAAACCCTGGCAAAAAAAGACCTGGCTGTTTGTCCATTTCTGGACTTCGGCTTTGTTCCAGGACTGGCTTTGTTACAGGACCTGAGTTTTGCGTGTGCATCCGTATGACGATCTTGCTTATTTTTATGCAAACTGTTGGTTCCTTACCTCTCAGGCAGATGCATTCCGGCTAGGAAGAAAATGTGCATGTTTTGGAGGCATTGGTTCTATTTTTGTTTTCCCCACAATAGGGCCCCAGAACCCACACAGAGAGGTACAGATAGTGATACAGATAATTGCAAGAGAAAGGGCAGTAATAACAGTAAGACGAATAATAACATCCAGAAATTTATTTTAACAAATGATTAATAAAGGCGAGAGGATGTATTTCATTGCACTGGAGTTGACTCTAAATGTGTTAGTCAGTCTTCACAGCAGCTAATAGCTTCCCCCCTAATAAGAGTATGGTACAAAGCACAGACTTAGAAGCTCCAGAGGCAGTCCTTATTGATGTCCAACAAATTTGCACCAATGAACTGAAGCCGAACAGTTAGAATACCGGACTAACAAGGGGGAGACCTGGATGTGATTCCTAGTAATTTCTCCTGGTCTCTGGGTAGTTAGATCTGACGCCGCTGTGTATTGTTGCGCACGTAAAAAAAAAAAGCTTTTGGCAGTTGGAAATCGAAAATAGTAGCCTAACGGCGCTGCCCGGGCAAATATTCGTAGTTAAAAATCTACCCAAAATATTTGAGAATCCTCGCCGGTGCAACAGAGTTCATGCGCTTCGCTGAGATTCTTCAGATTCAGGCCTGAGTTAGCAGTAGAGCGAAGCACTTATGGGTTACGCCCGTGTGCTATGATGTTGATCCATCAAATTAAACATAAATATTCCCACGCATGATCAATCCTATTCTTCAGTAGCAAGCAAAGAGTTGACCTGCTAATAGTTCCAAATACAAATTAATGAAAAATTCACCTTTGCTTTTCTTTTGGTGTTGAATGTCTTCAGGAATTTCTACCCTCACATTTTCCCCACTCCCCTACCTACCCCCTCCTGTGTATGGATTCAATGTCCATCCTGTTGCACTGTCCATTTGATCCCAGAGAGGGTTTTCACCACGTTCATTTTATCATAAGTAGCTCAATACCTGGGGAGTGGCAGCAGCTAGTCTATCGTTACTTTGTGCACCTAAATGTCCTATTCAGAAAATCCATGATAGCACCAAACAAGAAGAAAGCACACAATGTGCAACGGACTTATGAAGGACAAACTATAAAAAAACTGCCGGTTGAAGACAAAACTCAGTCTCTCCCAGAGGATTTGCAACCAACTAAAAATAAATACCTGCATGGTGCAGACCTGATAAGGAAAACTCTCAGAGGAACCAAGAAATGGTTCTTCTTATCAGAAATTCCTCTTATCCAGATAAAAGTGCAACCCACCAAAAAAATTGCTGGGGATAAAGAAATTGATTTTTCCAACATAAATTTGTCATCTTGGAGATTACCTTAAGCAGTCTGCACTGTAATTCTGGAGCTGCATTGGGGTTTTAACTATTTAATTAAGGCTTTACTGAAATCTGATTGTTTGGACCAAAAGATATCACAGTGTGTCTGTAAACCACAACAGAATATGACAGTTTAAGGATGAAAGCAGTAGTAGAAGAAAAAGACTTAAAAATTGACGCTAATGAGCACCAGGGCTTTATATAAAGAGAGTAATCAGTAACCATAGACAGAGTGAAACGATAGATGGAATACATTCCATGGTTCCTTGAAAATATGTATCACTTGACTCATGCCACGACCCAGTGGAAACTAATGATGTCCAAATGGCTTTGAAAAAGCCACAGAATTGACATGAAGACCCCCTAAATGCTACTGTTAGTAAATATAGTCATATTCTTAGTAAATCAGAAAAGTGACATTTACGGGGAATTGGAGCCTACCGGAAGTGCCAGGTTTGCCGCTCCTCGCTGCAAAAAGGGTTAATATGTTTGTAAAGCTGGTAATGTGTCATGTCTTCTGACAGCAGTCAGTGTAGACATAGAAGTTCTCAAATATGCAGACTCATATGATGATGATAGCTCACTGTGTTGTGGTAAACTTTTGTTTTCCTTTTTTTTTTTTTGGTCAAGTTAGATTTTCTTTTGTTTTGCTTCACATTTTGTTGTTTATGATTTAAAAACAGTTTTCCTGTTCATCAAGGAGTCTGTATAGAAACTATGTCTGACATGAAATGCAGTTGTTTATCTTTTTTTTTTTTTTTTACCCTTCCTTCCCTTCTACAATTTGAAGTCTTAACTCCTCTTTGAGTCCCAAGGAACGCATCGTACGTTCATAGGTTCCTACCTAGAAGCCCAATGAACGCATGATGCGCCGATTTGATTACTTTCTTTACTATCCCCTAAGCCTGTGATGATAAACCCCCTGGGACTCAAAGAGTTAAGATCTGAGTTGTGCCCATAGGGACACATCTATAAAAGTTTTGCCCTGTAATCACTGATAGGGTTAGCTGCCATGGTGTAGCGGCTAGACACTCAGCTGCGGATTGAAGGTCATGGGTTTAGGTCCTGATGAAGCCAGACTTCTTTAAAAAAATAACTTTGGCTGCCAGGTCGACCCAGCCTTCAATAGGTTCCAGGTAAAGTCCTGGGAAGTAAAGGCGACGGGTGTGATGCTGACCTCACATCACTCACATAGTGGCAATTGGTCTGTAAAATATAGGTCTAGCAAAGTATATCCCCGCCGTGATGCTGACCACATCACCCATCTTGTGCCGATTGGTTTATACAAATATAGGTCCAGCCCTATATGCCCTATACGCCTAAAAGCGTGGAAAAGGGACCTTTACCTTTTTTTTTTTTAAAAACTTACTATAAACCCAGTGCGCCTGAAAACATAGAAAAGGGTCCTTTACATTTTTTTTTATCACTGATTCAGACATCTTCCAGTCTGTCTCTTGTTATCTGTAACAGTATCTCCTTATTCCATGTTTTGTTTTATCACTGATTCAGACATCTTCCAGTCTGTCTCTTGTTATCTGTAACAGTATCTCCTTATTCCATGTTTTGTTTTATCACTGATTCAGACATCTTCCAGTCTGTCTCTTGTTATCTGTAACAGTATCTCCTTATTCCATGTTTGTTTTATCACTGATTCAGACATCTTCCAGTCTGTCTCTTGTTATCTGTAACAGTATCTCCTTATTCCATGTTTTGTTTTATCACTGATTCAGACATCTTCCAGTCTGTCTCTTGTTATCTGTAACAGTATCTCCTTATTCCATGTTTGTTTTATCACTGTTCAGACATCTTCCAGTTGTCTCTTGTTATCTGTAACAGTATCTCCTTATTCCATGTTTTGTTTTATCACTGATTCAGACATCTTCCAGTCTGTCTCTTGTTATCTGTAACAGTATCTCCTTATTCCATGTTTTGTTTTATCACTGATTCAGACATCTTCCAGTCTGTCTCTTGTTATCTGTAACAGTATCTCCTTATTCCATGTTTTGTTTTATCACTGATTCAGACATCTTCCAGTCTGTCTCTTGTTATCTGTAACAGTATCTCCTTATTCCATGTTTTGTTTTATCACTGATTCAGACATCTTCCAGTCTGTCTCTTGTTATCTGTAACAGTATCTCCTTATTCCATGTTTGTTTTATCACTGATTCAGACATCTTCCAGTCTGTCTCTTGTTATCTGTAACAGTATCTCCTTATTCCATGTTTAAAAAAAAAAAAAGATTTTCCTTCTAGCACATCTTTTTCCTCTTCTGTGCTCACCATGAAAAGTGCACTTGACATGTTGTATTGTGGGTTACCTCTAAGACAGTGGTTCTCAACCTTTCTAATGCCTCGTCCCTCTAATACAGTTTCTCGTGTTGTGGTGACCCCCAACCATACAATTATTTTCTTTGCTACTTCATAACTTCAGTGAATATGCTTTTTTTCGATGGTCTTAGATGACCTCTGTGAAAGGGTCGTTTGACCAAAGGGGTCACGACCCACAGGTTGAGAACCTCTGCTCTAGGCTGTGATATCTGCGCCATGACAGAAAACACTTTTAATTGCAGATAACCTTATTAGTCACCGTTTTACTATATTTTTGTTAGGGAGGCAGTGAGTCCTCTTCCTACCCGAGGGTCTCTGGTACCCTCATGAAGACACATACCCTTTTCAGAACATGATCTCATTCATTACTTTCCTTCAGTCTCTGTTGTTTTAATACTTCCTTTGCCTTTTGCTGTAATACCCCTCCTGTTTGTCCAAATAACCACATTTAATAATCTTCAGTTTTACCCTCACATTATTCATTCATTCCCCATGGTCCTACCTTACATCCTTTACCCATTAAAAACACAGTTGAACTCAATTACCAAATTTAATTACCAAATTTATTTTTAATTTTTAGCAGCTTTGTTGTAGTGTTAATGTTAATGTATTGTTTATGTATTCATTTGCATTGTTGATATAAAAACACAAATATTTGAAGTTTATTAGTTGGATATTTACAGTAAAGAGAATACTTCTAATTGCATGAGCAAAAAAAAAAAAAAAAAACTTGATATTATGTGCATCTGTAATGCCTGTATTATAATGATAATTCTATGCAGTATAATGAATGCATGTCTGTTATCTTTGTAAATGTTGATCAAGGAGTAGGAAACTTCCATTTATAAGATTTAATTATATCATTTTATAAACTAGTAAAGTTCATTAGCTGGAGCCTGCACAGTACAGAAGGACTTAAAAGGGTTGACAGAACACACTTTGCCTATGGAGATCTATACATGTTTCAGCGGCTCAGCTGGCCAGGCAAAAGGTCCGCAATAGAACACACACTGAAAAAACTTGATTATAGTTTAATCAGAATGTCTTTTTTATTGAAAGTCTCAAGGCGAAAGGGATAGGGGGAAATAAAAGGACATGATAATTAGTGATGGACTAATAATAAGTAGAGAACCTGAAGTGATGTACAGATGGTGAAAGATACCATGATCCAGTGAAGGTCTAACTGTGGAACTTGCTCAATTGTTAACAATTCAGAACCCCAAACAACAAATCTACCAGCCAGTATCTTTACCAAAAAAAAAAAAAAAATCCTGAGTAAGAGAAAATCAGAGACAAGTTGGAAAACAAATAATCACGAGAAAGATTTCCTCAGTCATCTGAACAGAACAAAACCAAGTCTAAATGTTTAGCTTGTGCACCGGACATTGCAGGCTGAACAAACACTCATATCAATTAGCTAGTCAAACAGGTCTCGGGAGTCAGCGTGGTGTAGGGGCTAGACTCTCGCCTGCACATTGAAAGGTCTTGGGTTTGGGTCCTGACAATAAACACACTAGGTAAACCTGATTAATAACTAAGCTTTTGGAAAACTTGGGAGACTTTGAAATGACATTCCAGTTTATGACCCACAGTGGATTAAGTGCATGACCAGAGATGGCTGAAGAAGAAGAAGAAGAAGAAGAGGACAGCCAGTGGAAAATACAGAAAAGAAGAATAAGAAGAGGCAAATGATTTTTCTTTGACCAGTTGTATATGTTTCCAGTTTTTCACTGTCAGAACTTTGCAGTTGAGGCCAGCAGCCACAATAACAACAGTCAAACACCTGAATTTGTTAATTTCAACGAGGCAGTGAATTCTGATCTGCTAAATTGTCTAGCCATTTTTAAAGTTATGCTCAGGCCAAATGTAAAAGATGTAACAAATGATGTAACGATATATTGTGTGTTGTTTGATTCATATGGACAGTAGATGAACACACGTAGTGTATTGATTGCAATGACAGAAGTGCATGCATGCACATATAACTACACACAATGAAATATGTATCTACATATATCTATATTTAATAACTAGCAAATTGGAAACAGCCAGACGTTTGACAATAGTATTTGAAACATTTTAATGGGTTGTGACTTAAAATGATTTCATGATTGTTTCAAATGTATGAAGCACTGTTTGTTTATAATGCTTAATGGGTTTCTGTGTTAAATGTTAGCTCTTTATAGTTGCACTTGTGTATATAGTGTTTTGTAGACAGTCGCACACACTTATAGTGTTATATATATATATATATATATATATATATATATATATATATATATATATATATATATATATATATATATATATATATATATATATATATATTATATACAGGTACTTAGTAAATATGGGGGTGACTGCAGCAGGCTAATATCAGGGAATTCTAGTGAAATGTGACTAAAAGGCTTAATAAAATGTTGTTTTGTGCACATTTTTCTGCTTCCCCATTTCGTTAAGCTTTTTAGTCACATTTCACTGGAATTCCGAGGTACTTAGTAAGCATGAAGCATACCTGTGGCCTTTTAAATTAACTTTGATTATTGAGACAGTAGTAGTTTGAGTTAAAGATTTCTGTGAACAACAAGACTTATTACAATTTTCTTTTATTCACTGACATAATTACATGGTATTGATAAATAATTGTCCTTCAATGTTTCAAGGCTTTACTATTTTATATGATGTTTCATATGCATTTTTCAGAACATCTTTTTTTTTAAAAATATGCGTGTATTGTTATATCTTACTCAAATAATCATTTGGGGGGGGGGGGGGGGGGGGTTTATATTGCATTGCCTTATCTTTTTGTCATATTATCTGTTTATTAACCTTTCCTTATCCATATCTTAGAATATCAACATTTTCTCTTTGTTTTTCACAGAAAAATAGTTATTTACAATGTATTGTTGTATTGGTTTATCAGTATCATCTAGTTTTCTCAGAGTATTATCTAGTTTTCTCAGAGTACCATCTAGTTTTCTCAGAGTGTCATCTAGTTTTCTCAGAATGTCATCTAGTTTTCTCAGAGTATCATCTAGTTTTCTCAGAGTATCACATAGTTTTCTTAGCGTATCATCTAGTTTTCTCAGAGTACCATCTAGTTTTCTCAGAGTATCATCTAGTTTTCTCAGAGTACCATCTAGTTTTCTCAGTATCATCTAGTTTTCTCAGTATCATCTAGTTTTCTAAGAAATATATTTGTTAATTGAATTGTTTTATCCCACTGCCGTGTAGGAGACGATAGCATGTCGCTGGAGAGAGGAGGCAGCACTTCCCCATTGGACATTTCTTTCGACAAGGTGAAGTCACACTTTCTAACTCTGTGTCTTTGTTGTTAACTATTTTTGATATGAGTCCCTTTGGGCCTGAGAATTTAGGACTGCATGGCTAGTTGGCCACAGTTGGATTATAGTATAGTTCTATTTGGTGGTTGAATGTTTCTAAATATGGTGTCCTTCTTCTTGTTTGTTGTTTCTAAGACATAGTGGTATTGATTGTATGTTTGGATTGTTTTGTGTGTGTAGTTTATGTATGAGCAGTTGGGATGTATGCTTTTGCTATGTTAACTGTCAGCTGCATTTTGTTGTTTATATTATTTGATCAGATAATAGATATGTTGTTCTTAATTCTTAAATTCTTAAAAGCTATATAAGTCCTATCTTGTTATATGGAAGTGAGTCATAGACAGTTGGTAGATTAGTGAAATTTTTTTTAGAGGCTTCAGGGATGTGGCGGACGGACGGGAAGGGAGGGGGGGGGGAGGGAGAGAGAGAGAGAGAGAGAGAGAGAGAGGGAGAGAGAGAGAGAGAGAGAGAGAGAGAGAGAGAGAGAGAGAGAGAGAGAGAGAGAGAGAGGGGGGGGCAGGGGGGGACTGAGGGAGAGAGAGAGAGAGAGAGGGGGAGAGAGAGGGAAGGGAGAGAGAGAGAGAGGGGGGCGGGAGAGAGAGAGAGAGAGAGGGAGGGAGAGAGAGGGAGAGAGAGAGAGAGAGAGAGAGAGAGAGAGAGAGCATGTAGGTTGTGACTGCATAAATTTAATAGGTAGTTTGCCTATGTAGGTTGTTGTCTAGCAAAGGTAAAAAAAAAAAAACAGACTTGAGAAAAAAAAAAGTGGGCTGTGACTGCAGAAATATTGTTTATCTCATGTTTCTGCCAAAATAATAATTTGCTGTAGCTACAAAACAGTATTGTCTTATGTAATGTAACACATGTTTGTGTAATGTGTGGCAGCACATACATACATACATACATACATGCATGCTCAGCTGTTAGAAGATCAGTGGTTCTCTGTCATTGGTGAACTCCCTGCAGTGGGAATCATAAAGTGTTATACATAGACTCTTTCAAGAAAACTATAAAACTTGTTGCTGTTTAATGCATGTCAGTGAAGTGGCCTTATTGATAGTTCTCATGATTGATCACACAGTTTATCTGTATCTTGATATTACCTGTAGGATGCTCTTGATGTCCTTAACAATTTGAGATTAGAAGTTAGCTATATTTTTATTGAGATCCGTGAGGATACAAGTGGACTAGATGTGAATGATGGATAATTTGATAATTAGTGAAAAGTTGGCTGCGGGGATGTGGTTTTGTAGATGAGTGACGAGAAGACCCTGGACAGATAAAAAAGATTAATGTAGATGTCTTGAAAGAAACTGACTCACAAAGAGAACTGACTGCCCACACCAGAGGAAGACAATCTACATTCTTTGGTCATGTGATGAGAAGGAGAAAACTGGAGTACATTGTGACGTTAGGAAAGTTGGAGGGGGAAAAAGGCAGAGGGAAACAGAGAGAAGATGCTGGACAGTTTGACATTATGGCATGGAAGATCAGTTGTTTCAGAACTGATTATGAAAGAAGAAAGTTAGGAATAGACATGATACTAGTGCCACATGGCATGGACTAGAAGAAGATGAAGAAGATGAAGAAGAAGAAGATGAAGAAGAAGAAGAAGAAGAAGAAGAAGAAGAAGATGAAGAAGAAGAAGAAGAAGAAGAAGAAGAGGAAGAAGAAGAAGAAGAAGAAGAAGAAGAAGAAGATGCATTTGGTAATTTAGCTAGAGATAGGAATTATATTGACGATTTAGGTAGAAAGGTATGGGGCATTATTTAAAGAGAATATCGGGTACAAATGTGTAATTCACTTAAATAGTCAGGATATAAAATAATTCATCTGAAAACAAGGAGATGAAACATTTTCTTCTTCTACGTTCGCCCTTAGAAGGCCAGCTGGCACATTGTATTGTGACGTACAGCTGCACTTCGATATCTCTGCCGTTGTGCCCACCAAATATAATGTCAGCAGAGGCTTAATTATTCACTTGTATTTGTGACCTGCTTTTTGAGAGGCAGTGAGTCTGTTATTTTATTCCCCCAAGTTTGGTCCTACAAGAAACTGCCGTCCCAATATGGAACACAGTTTTTCGTTATTTTAAAGCACCATCCCTGTTTTAGTTAGGGGCCCTAATATAACCTAACGGTTGAACAGGGTTTCTGGGACTTGTGCCCAGGTGATCCTCATCTGAATGGTGGCCGTGTGTGACACCGGGTGTTGGGGGCTTATTGTATGGTCCTGATGGGGTTGAACGATATACATATATGGGCCTGGAAACCCACGCAGTGAATACTATCTTACAAAAGGAATATAGCTACATAGGTAAATACGAAGTTACTCACGACAGTGTGATATAGGTTGTCTTGAAAGAGGTTTAACGATCTGGAAGTGTCCACATTGTACATGTTCTTGAGTTAAATGTTTATTGTTTAATTGTGATACCTTACTGCTTGTTTGTTGTTTTGATGCCATGTTTGCTGTTTTATGTTTTTGGCTGTTGTAACTTTGTTTTGCACCAAACCCCATTTCACTGTAGGAAGTGCAGCTTCGACACCCAGCCACTGACAGCAAGTGGCGCCAGGTTAGCCAGATGGGTGCCACCATGCATTACCCTTCCTACCTGGAAAACGGTCCGGACTATGAAGAAGAGATGAGATACTATCACGGTGATACTTTATCTCCCAAAGACAGGGTAATAGTTAAGTCCTTGCACAAGGCAGTATTTAAAAAAAAAAACATTATGTTAAACCTAAATTTATTTACTTTTAGACCCTAAGATCTTTAATTACAGAAATCATCATCATCCTTGTCATTATCATCATCATCATCATCATCATCATCATCATCATCATCATCATCGTAGTCTGCATGTTGTTGGGGCACCAGTTGCAGTTGACTGTCTGATCAGCTCCCTCTGCCTCTGTCACTGTGATACAAGCAATGGATTTGATGTTTACTTATTTGAGGCCTTTCCATTCTGCCAGATTCTGTATCCAAATGTTTCTTAGCCTGCCCATTCTCTTCTGTCCATCTTTAGAGCTGTGTAGCATCATAGCCTGTACAGAGCCGGAGTCTCCAACAATAAACTGAGAAAAATGGTAGGCACTTTTTCAGTAAATAATTTCATAAAACATCAAAGAATCAAATGGTTTGGTTAGAACGGAAAAGCAATCAGCCAGCAGCTAGAGCATACCTCATGAGGACAGCAGACTACAAGACAAGGGGCTGATCAAGAAAATATAGATAGATAGAGTAAAAAAGACACTAAAGAAATGTGATATGACATTAACACCAGCTGCACAACTAGCATAGAAAGATTCCCAGAATATCTTGCACAGAGAAGAGGAGAAATACTGACATCTTGAACGATCTGAACATCAAGAAAGATTGGCTAATAAACAGAATCCTGTCTTCGAAGCTAAAATATTTTGGTCATATAAAGTGCCACTACAGATTAAAAAAAAAAAAAAAAACCTACAGCCTTTCTTACGCTTCCTGTACCAACCTTTTCATATAAGTTCACTGAAACCCTAGCCTCTACAGCATTTCTTACACTTCCTGTAGCCACCTCCTCATATAAGTTCACTAAAACCCTAACCTTTCTTACACTTCCTGTAGTCACCTCCTCATATAAATTGACTAAAACCCTAACCTTTCTTACACTTCCTGTAGCCACCTCCTCATATAAGTTCACTAAAACCCTAACCTCTACAGCCTTTCTTACACTTCCTGTAGCCACCTCCTCATACAAGTTCACTAAAACCCTAACCTCTACAGCCTTTCTTACACTTCCTGTAGCCACCTCCTCATATAAGTTCACTAAAACCCTAACCTCTACAACCTTTCTTACACTTCCTGTAGCCACCTCCTCATACAAGTTCACTGAAACTCTAACCCATACAGCCTTTCTTACGCTCCCTATCCGAACCTCCTCATACAAGTTTACTGAAACTCTAACCCCTACAGCCTTACTTACACTCCCTATACCAACCTCCTCATATAAGTTCACTGAAACTCTAACTCGTACAGCCTTTCTTACACTTTCTATACCAACCTCCTCATATAAGTTCACTGAAACTCTAACCCCTACAGCCTTTCTTACACTTTCTATACCAACCTCCTCATATAAGTTCACTGAAACTCTAACCCCTACAGCCTTTCTTACACTTCCTGCAGCCACCTCCTCATATAAATTCACTGACAGCCTCACACCAGACAATCACTGTATGCTTGTCTTGTATATAGAATGCAAACGCAGACCAATCTAGAACAGACAGTGTCTTCTATTCGGGAGACTATTCTACCCTGGGTTCCAACCGAGATTCCCTGACACTGGAAGGTACCCGTGAGCGCTCTACCGGCGATAGCACTGCAGACATTTTCGGTGTTGATGATGATCTCAAGTATGTGCCAGATGATTCATTTTTGAGAAAGGTAATATTATTTTTTGAGAACAGATAACCTGTAAAATGAAACTAACCCACGTACAACAGTACCATCTTGTTTGATATCCCTGGAAGTAATTTTCATATTTGAATTGTTTGTGACAGTATTCATCAAGGTTTTCACCGCTGCGAACCACAAAAATAGGATACATGTTTCGCAGAGAGACTGACTGCTAAAATAGAAACAAATAAATGTAAGGTAGCATTTTAATTATCAGATGACTAAAGTCCAGAAGGGAGTGATGGTCTAGCGGCTAGACGCTTGCCTGCAGATGCACAGGTCGTAGCTTCAAATGCAGATGGTGCTGTACTTTTTCCAAAATAACCTTAGCTCCCAGGTTAGAGGTAAAGTCCTGGGAAGTAATGGCGGCCGGCCTGATGCTGAACGACATCACTCACCAAGTGCTTATTGGTCTGAAATGCCCAATGTGCCTGAAGACGTGGAAAAAGGTCCTTTAAAGTTCAGATATGGACTAACAACAAGAACTTTCTGCATGAATTTACACCGGTGGACACAAAGAAGAAAAAGAATGATTAAATCAACTCTTATGGAATTACAGTTTTTAGCGAGCGCGACATCTGTTGTTGCTTAGAGGTGAAATAATAATTTGTATCAGGGAGGAGCGTTGTGTCTCAGAGGTGGGCATTGTTGTTGGACTATCAGGCATACCATAAGAGGTGACTAACGAGAAGTTTGGTTGAAAATGGGAGGTGTGGGGCTAAAAGTCATAGATATTGCAGCCTGGCTTGAAACCTCAACACAAAGTCCCCACCACCTTTGTAAGGGTGAACAAGAAGAAGCAGAATTTCTGAGAAATCTCTTCACTGTTTCAGTCCCAAGTGAGTTTTCACACTATACATTGTAGCCTTAGAAGCTTTACTGGAAAGTAAACAAATTATGAACTTAAAGAAGTCAAAATGTATAATGTATGTTGCCATGAGGGAGAAAAAGTTAAATTGACAGCTTAGTCAGCATGGATCTGGCACCAGAATTGGACATGAAGTTAGGAAAAGTCGATTATTTAGTAAAAGCTTAACAAACTCATGGTGAGATGCTTCGTACTGAAAGCGGTAAAAGACTTTTTGGCAGGACAGGATGGATGAAGCTCCTATCTAAAGCTGTTGTGTACAAACTGGTTTAAATGTGTTTATTCAGTGTATCCCCTTATGTTGTTTTGATGTGCTACAGGCATGTATTGCTTCATATTGTTTCTGTGTTGCATGCTTCTGATATCAGTAGAAAAAAAAAAGCACACATTGGATATGCATGGTTGCATGTAGTTCTAGCTACTTAGTTGTATCTCTTTATGTATGTTTAATAAGAAGCTTTTTCCCCCCAGCCCACTAGGTACAGACTCAAAGCACTTCACAGTAGTAATACATTCTGGAGTTGGGGTTACTTTGCAGGGGTACATTCTAGATTAAGGTTACTCTACTTTAATATATTCTGGATTTTAGGTTATTTCACAGTGATGCATTCTGGGTTTTAGGTTACTCCCCAGTTGTGCATTCTGGATTGTATGTCACTCCCCAGTAGTGCATTCTGGATTTTAGGTTACTCCCCAGTATTGAATTCTAGATTTTAGGTTAGTCTACAGTAATGTATTCTGGGTTTTAGATTACTGCACTCTTATGCATTCTGGATTTTAGTTTACACCACAGTAAAAATGCAGCTACTGTTGGTTGTCTATGCGTCTCTGTAAGCCCAACTAGGATTGTTTGCCTTTGTTGTCCTATGTTCCTAACACCTTAATCTCTTTGCCAGTTGTCACAGTGATCTCTACCACCTTTTTAATGATAAAACTGTTGAACTGTAAATGTCTATTGGAACACTGATAATAGAGAGACAATCTCAGTTTGTGATGGATTTGTGAAAAGAACCATGTCTTATATATTTCAATAACACGTAAGTTTTGGAAAGGTTGCAAGCAGTATATTAAAGCCATTAGGTGCCATATGTTAAGTTTTGGAAATATTGCAGGCAGTGTATTAAACCTATTAGTTGCCAGATGAAATGGTTACCAGTGTTAAGCGGTAATATCCAGCGTAGAACAGGTAGACTGTTTTTCTTTTTTTATTACCTGGCTATACCCCATTTCTTTGTAGCAGGGAGACCAGGAAGTATATGCACGTCAGTCCTTCCACTATGGGAAAGATGCTCCAGAGCTGACTTCACCTGAAGCCTGGAGCAGCCTAGAATCCCCAGATAGATGGGACAAAGCTAATGTTTTCTATCGACCTCAGAGTGAAACCTCTTCTGGAAAGGAAATTCTGCCGGAGCCTGAGGTCACTGCCAGTGTCACCTACAAGCCACTGTATTCATCTTCTCCTAACGCGGCTAAAGAACTTCCTGTGCGATCCCCTACTGAAAGAGAGCAGGCCTCACCAAAACGTTGGGATAGCCTTCATGCATCATACCAGCTGGAATCTCCTGAATCACCAACTGTGACAGAGCCAGCTTTGCGAGAGCAATGGGACAGCATTGATGCTGCCAGAAAGATCAAGTCTCCAGTGACTGCCCCTACAGTTGAGAAGAAATCACCGGAACACTACGATTCTATTCATTCTTCCTACCAACTACAGTCCCCCGTTTCTCCAACTGTAAAAGCACAGATCTTTCCGGAAGACTATGATTCCACTGATGCTGCCTACAAACAGAAGGCTCCTGAATCGCCTTCTACAATTGAGAAGATATCCCCAGAGTACTATGATTCTATCCATGCCTCCTATCAGCTCCAATCTCCTGTTTCTCCAACTGTCAAAGGACGGATCTTGCCAGAAGACTACAACATTGTTGATGCCTCCTACAAAAAGAAGTCTCCGAAGTCACCAATCAAAGAGCAGTCGTTGCCAGAACGCTGGGACACTGCCAACATTTCCTATGAGGATACATCCCCTGTTTCTCCCATTAAATCTGAAGTCACGCCTGGACGTTGGGACACACCTGAAATTGTCTATCAGGGCCAGTACTCAGTCTCTCCAAGTACAACTGAACAGAACTCTGATTCTGTGACCTTCATGCCAGATGATTCTGTCCAGCCAGTGAACATCAAAATAATGGACAAAGTTCAAGTAAAAAATCATTTTTACACCCAGCGTACCATTTCCTTAGCCTCGGATTTAACATTTTTAATGCAGCTTTTTTCTCCCATGTATATTTCCAATATTAACTAACTCGCTGCTTTTGGCTAAAGGTGGTTAGTCCCTCTGATTGGAAATTTGTTTAATATTTTGAATCTTATATTATGAGCTTGTAGTTAGCTAGCATATTCTGATGGTTTTTTCATTTCATTGACATATGTTCTTTCATTTAAATATTCAAAAATACGTTCTTCTTTAATTAGCTTTGATTGAAGCTGCTATCTTGCTACTTGATTTCCAACTTTTATTTCATTTTACTCTCTGTTATTAAATCCTGTTCCTTCCTGCTAACTTAGTACCAGATACTGCAAGGACTGAGTGGCTATGGGCTTTAAATGAATACCTCAGCCTGTATTCTGCATAAGGTTATAGTTGAGAGGATCGACTTCATGGCATCAGGTTTTTACCATATGGCTCAGTCTTTCTGTTCAGAATGGTGAGTCATCTGCAGAATGTCCTTTAAAGCATGAACTCCACTGTACCAGAGACAGTGCCCAGGGATCTCCATAAAAAACAACACCTGTGAACTAGACCATATGTCTAGTTCTTTGCATGTGTGTAATTCTAAGAACCTCAAACATTAATTAATTACAGCCACTACTCATTAATTAATTACAGCCACTACTGTGAAGCGGCGTCCGTGGCTAAGGCGTTGCGAGTCCGACTCGTGAGCCAGCATACCGCGATCGAAACCCACTGCAGGCTGCGTGGATTTTTGTCGTGGTATGGGACGTCGCAGGTCGACCCAGCCTAAAATGGGTACTAGGATGGGCTGTCCTGGGAAAGTAAAGACAGCCGGCGTAATGCTGACCACATTACCCACAGAGTGCTGATGGTCTGTAAAAATATGGGACGCTCTGCCCATATGCCCGTTGCGCCGAAAGGCGTGAAAAGGGATCTTTACTTTACTTACTACTGTGAAACAAACCCGTGACCTTCAGAGTGCGAGCAAAGAGCTTGACCACTTTAATAAACCACCGAGAATCCCTAGAGGTATTGTAGTGAGGACTTGCAGAAACCAACTGTTGTTCTCAAGCCAGAGACAAAAAAATCCATCAGCTAAGCTCAGTCCTTTCCCCCACAGAACTGCAGGTTATACCAGTCTTATGTAGCTGTTACAGGTGCCCTAATTGCAACTTCTTTGCAGGTTGAACAGCAAATCTGGGATCTGCCTTGTTGGTCAGCCGTCCAGATCCAGATTTTTAATATTCTGAGGATAGTATGTTAAACCTTTGGGTAACAGTCCAGAAGGGACAGACTGATCGATCAGTTGATCTCAGCCAGGGGGAACTCCTAGCAAATGACAGCAACAGTGCAGATGCTGCAACGAATTATTGTTTGAGATTCTCACAAAGGCACACATGCAAAGAGTATGCTGTTAGAGTATGAATGGAAACGTGGAGAACAACTAACATAATTACTAACAAACTGCAAACATTCATTAAATTGTGGCTGTGCAGAATAGAGGAAAAGTATTGCACATGTCAGTTCACTTTACTGATTACTTCCTTCTTGCTAACTCGGTACCGGATGCTGCAAGCACTGAGTGGCTGTGGGTTTAAAATAAAACCCCAGCCTGTATTCCGCATAAGGTTAAAATTGAGAGAATTAACTTCCTGGCATCAAATTATTCCCATATGGCTCAGTCTTCCTCTGCAAAACACTTTTTAAAAAATCCAGGATTTTTCACTTTTTATGAAATGTGATAGTCCACTTCTATTACATATGATGGCTCACTATAATTATACACAACATTTCATTGTGGTTACATATAGTATTTTACATTTGTTATAAATTGATCACTGCCATGACATGTGATAATTATCTGTATAGAGAGTGGTAAATTACTTAGATTACAAGATAATTCATTTTGATACTCAGCAGTTCACTTTGATTTAATTTAAGTCTTTAAAACATGTGAATTACTTGTGGTTAATTCACTTTGGTGACCAAAGGTAAATTGTTGAAAAAAAAAAAATAATACAGTCACTTTATTTACTTTGATGACACCACCACATTAATGATGTGATAATTCACATTAACTGCACATATCAGTTTTTAAGCTTTACAGCTTTGTAAAGAATATGCAGCTAACTTATCAGATTTATTAATTGTTAAGAGAATCATTTGACAGTTAGCAGTCCTCCTTTTAGAGGTGTGGAGTTTTAGGCTTTGACAGTTACCAATAAAAGTAAGTTAATAGTAAGAGATCCCTTCAACAGTCCAGTGGCACATCAGGCATATAGGGCTAGACTCATACTTGTAGAGACCAGTCAGCATGGTTGACACCAGAGCCATTTTCCAGACTTGATCAACCAAAGAGCAATAAATCTGTAATCCATGAGAGAAAACTCCATCGCTGCCACTGTTAAAGATTTAAACTTGTAACTTTTGCATTGGGAAGTGAATGTACTAACCACTGTGATACTAAGGTCTTACCTAACATGAATGCATAGTCTACTTCTAGTCGGTGAATGCACCATATATCAGCACTAACATCTTTATCAGTACCTGTGTTATTGACTACTAACATCTTTTCTTTGTTGGCTTATACAGCTTCTTTATATTAGTGCTGCATTCTCTAGTTGTGTTTAGCAGGGAAAGATGCATCAACCGTTGGAGATGTGACATGTTCAAGTTTAACAATGATTAAATTAGGATAACAGAAACACCATTATATAGTTACCTATGTAAATGTTAACAAATTACTTTTAGGTGGGTAGGTAAGTTGTACACCACCAGGACACCACACAAGCGACAAACACCAAGTGACACAAAATGCCACCATGCAGATGAGGATCACCAGGGGAGAGGTCCCAGAAACCCGTTCAGCCTTTAGGCCATATAAGGCCCGGCTATATTTAGGACTCCCAGAAAAAAAGCCAGGGTGGGGCTTTAAAATAACTGAAAATTGCATCCCACATGGGGATGACTGTTGTTTCTGTTAGTATTATTTGTTACTATTATATAAAAGTGGACAGATGAGGTAAATGAGGACAACTGCAAAGGAAGAAGATGAAGAATAAGAAGAAGAAGAAGAAGAAGAAGAAGAAGAAGAAGAAGAAGAAGAAATTGTAATAAAAAAATATCTTATTTACACAGACTCACTTAAGATGAAAACTCAGTTAACATAACAAAATATTAATCCCAGCAGGGGTGTATGTACATGTAATTATTACAGTGTGTTAGTTCCTGGTCAGCACATTTTGTTAACACAAACTCTTGATTGTTGACCCTTTAAATTCATATCAACAAGGTTTTACTGTAGTTTTATTAACAATTTCCCATCTTGCGCTTGAGGGATAGGTGTAGTTTCTAGTATTGATCTTATCTTAGGGCTAATTTAACAATATACATTCAACTACGGCTATTATAAAAGTATTCTCAAATAGAAATTGTCTGGCAATATGATTTAATCTTGAGTTTTGAAATGTTGTGTTTATAGACACATGCATTGTTAGATTTGCTTATGTAATGTACGAGTGTGTGAATCTTCTTCTTTTGTTGTCTCACTGATACCAGTTTGTAGCCCAGTGACACGGTTTTTGTTTTTGTCTTGCACTTCTCGGGTGGCTCGGGTGATGGATTTTTCATCTTTTTGCAGGTTTCAGCTGTACTATTTATCCATTTCTTTCTTGGTCTTCCCCTCGTCTTCCTCCCAGTCATTCTGCTGTGAACAGTCTCATTTACAGTCTGGTCTGGCTTCATTCTCACTAGATGGCCGAACTATTTCATTCTTTCGTCAGTATAATCCAGACATAGTCTTATTCCAATTTTCTCTCTAACCTTGTCCTTTCTTATGTTGTTAGTGACCTTGCGGACACAAGGCATTTCTCATGTAGTTGTTTTTTTGTAAACAGCGTGCATGTAGTATCATGTTAAGTATTTACACAATACTAGTAGATATTTACAAAGATTTATGTAAAGAGTGTAAGTGCTTTATTCTGTGCTTTTAAAATTATCATTATTATTAAACTGTGTTACACATGTATGTTGTATTACGAATGAAAAGCCTCATACATACAGTGCTAAATTTAGGAATAAACTTGCTAAACAGCATATTGTCTCACAATCTATAGGGGCTTCAACAAATTCCTGCTTGTATTTTCTTCACAAATGCAATTTGCTTTTAAATATATTTTAAATCAATTTCTTTTTCTGTTAATATATTTTAAATTCAAAAAAATATTTCAAGTTGTAATTTAGAGTCTTTTGTATCATTAAAGTTAGTTGTGTATCCTTAACCAACTGTAGCATTTTGTGGCTGTTGAAGTTTGCTCAGGCAAATTTTACGTCCAGTAGTTTACCATTGCTGACTGAACAATCAGCTCTATACTGTTGAAATCTGTGGAAGACAAATGGCTGTAGCTGGGATCGAACCCGGTACCTCAGCATTACAAAGTGCATTCACAATGCCTAAGCCACAGACGCCGACTTTATAGCATTGTATAATATAACTGCTGTGGTGTTGCAAATACATTTTTAAAATTATGTTTTTAAATACAGATTCAACAACAGTATATTTCCATTATCCTTATATTTAAAGACAATTTTTTTGGGTAATGTTTTCTGAAATTAGCTGGTGTAATTTAAAATGGTGGGGGCCTCAGGGCTTTTTTATATATATCTTAAGGCCTTCTCAAGTCTAAATCTAGTCCTGATAACATACAATCAGTAGTTTAAATGGTATTATTTTTAAAGAAAAATGCTGTTAAAGTCAGTTGTTTAGATTGTGTTACTAAAAAGAAAAGAGCTGTTAAATTCAGTTGTTTAGATTGTGTTACTAAACAGAAAAGAGCTGTTAAATTCAGTTGGTTAGATTGTATTACTAAACAGAAAAGAGCTGTTAAAGTCAGTTGTTTAGATTGTATTACTAAACAGAAAGGAGCTGTTAAAGTCATTTGTTTAGATTGTGTTACTAAACAGAAAAGCACTCTAGTCATCATTAATAGTATGTTACTAAAGACAAGTGATGCTAAGCCAGTAGTATATATTTTACTTACTAAAATAGATGTAGTCATTTGTATTGTTTTATTAAAGA
>CAJHNH020002307.1:0-55000 GCA_905116865.2 Candidula unifasciata | reverse complement strand
GTTCTGTTTGCTTAGGGGTTATTGCCATCCCTCCCCCATCCCTCAGAAACAAAAGTGCCGGTATTCACCACATAGTATAATAAAAAGGTACCGGTACTCACTGTAGAGTATTTATTATATTAGCACTGAACATAAAATTATACCTACAGAGGTAGGGGTACTGCGTACCATTGGAAAAAGCCCTGGTTTATTGCACTGATACACTATCTCTTTCTTACCTTCTCTCTATCACTTTGTCTGTCATCTTGGTTCTTGTCCGCCCATCACATTTCCCTTACACTGTCTCTTTCTTACCTTCTCTCTACCACTTTGTCTGTTACCTTGGTTCTTGTCCGCCCATCACATTTCCCTCACACTGTCTCTTTCTTACCTTCTCTCTACCACTTTGTCTGTCACCTTGGTTCTTGTCCGCCCATCACATTTCCCTCACACTGTCTCTTTCTTACCTTCTCTCTACCACTTTGTCTGTCACCTTGGTTCTTGTCCGCCTATCACATTTCCCTCACACTGTCTCTTTCTTACCTTCTCTCTACCACTTTGTCTGTCATCTTGGTTCTTGTCCGCCTATCACATTTCCCTCACACTGTCTCTTTCTTACCTTCTCTCTACCACTTTGTCTGTCACCTTGGTTCTTGTCCGCCCATCACATTTCCCTCACACTGTCTCTTCTTCTTACTTCTCTCTACCACTTTGTCTGTCACCTTGGTTCTTGTCCGCCTATCACATTTCCCTCACACTGTCTCTTTCTTACCTTCTCTCTACCACTTTGTCTGTCATCTTGGTTCTTGTCCGCCTATCACATTTCCCTCACACTGTCTCTTTCTTACCTTCTCTCTACCACTTTGTCTGTCACCTTGGTTCTTGTCCGCCCATCACATTTCCCTCACACTGTCTCTTTCTTACCTTCTCTCTACCACTTTTTCTGTCACCTTGGTTCTTGTCCGCCTATCACATTTCCCTCACACTGTCTCTTTCTTACCTTCTCTCTACCACTTTGTCTGTCACCTTGGTTCTTGTCCGCCCATCACATTTCCCTCACACTGTCTCTTTCTTACCTTCTCTCTACCACTCTGTCTGTCTCCATCGTGTGTGTGTATGTGAGAGAGAGGTAGGTATCATGGACATTGTGTTTTACAGATGTGTGTGTGTGTGTGTGTCTGTGTCTGTATGTGCGTAAAGCATGTATGGCATGCAATATATATATATATATATATATATATATATATATATATATATATATTATATATAATATATATATATATATATATTTATATATATATATATAGAGAGAGAGAGAGAGAGAGAGACAGAGACAGATTGAGCGGTGGCATAAATATTGTGATATTTTGTCTTGAATGTGTTTTTATGTGTTTTCTATGAGTATGTGTGTGAGAGACACATAGAGAGAGATGTGTTTTGTGTGTGTCTGTGTGTGTTTTGTGTGTGTGTCTGTGTGTTTTGTGTGGGTGTGCATGTGTGTGTGTGTGTGTGAAAGAGAGAGATAGAGAAAGATGATATGGATATTGTTTTTGTGGTCTATGCATTTTGTGAGAGAGAGAGAGAGAGAGAGAGAGAGAGAGAGAGAGAGAGAGAGAGAGAGAGAGAGAGAGTGCAGTGGTATGGAGAATGTGTGTGTGTGTGTGTGTGTGGGGGGGGGGGGTTATGTGTTTTCTGTTTATATGTGTGTGGAAGGCAGAGAGAAAGAGGCAGAGAGAGAGAGAGAGTGTGAGATGTGTTTTTGTGTGTGAATATGTGTGTTCTGTGTGAGTATCTGCCCGTGCGTGAGAGAGAGATAGCATAGGTGTGTTTGTGTGAATGTGTGTTGTGTATGTAAGCATGAGAGAGAGAGAGAGAGAGAGAGAGAGAGAGAGAGAGAGAGAGAGAGAGAGAGAGCAGAGAGAGAAGTGGCTTGGATATTGTGTGTGTTTGAGGAAGAGATAGAGAGAGAGAGAGAGAGAGAGAGAGAAAAGAGAGAGAGATGTGACATGACTATCTGCTGGATCTTCTCATTCTTGCTGTCTATGAAGCCTCTAGAATAAATAGTATTGTAATATGATGGTAGATTATATATGTGCCCAGCTGAAGTACCTCATTGCAGTGAAAAAAAAAAAAAAAAAGCAAAATATACATACAATTAACATATGTGTGAGAAGTTGCTTTAAGCAAATCTGTCATCTGAATTCGCCCACATCCCCCCTGTCATGTCGTAGGTCTAATGTTCCCCCACCACCCCCCAAGTCATGTCGTAGGTCTAATGGGCCCCCACCTCTCCCCAGTCATGTCGTAGGTCTAATGGGCGTAGGTCTAATGGGTGTAGGTCTAATGGGCGGCTGCTTTTGTAGTAGGAGTACATTTGCCTGAGAGGCGTAGAACTAACAGCCTAAGTACAAATATGCCAGATCTGTGACATGGATGTGCATTCAAGAAACTGGGAAAAGACTATGTCCAGAGGTGTACGAACAACTTTCTCTGTGTTGAGGATTTTGTGTAACTGAAATCACAGATCCCTGAAGTTTGTCCATGAACCCCCATATTGGCCACACTGGTAGATACCTTTTCTTTCATGCCACCTGTCATTTTAGAGAAACAGTTATTTGTTTCAGTTTGGGTACTTTAAATTTGAATGTTAAATATGTTTACAACTTCAGCTATTGCTATTTTCCCGGTTTAAAGGTAACCTTGAAAAAATTAAATCCATATCTGTTTGGACTTTAGGGGGAAAAAAAAAAGACCTTGATTCCCAGGTTGACCCAGCTTAAAATGGGTAGCAGGTAATGTTCTGGGAAATAAAGGTGGCTGGCATAATGTTGACCCCACCACTCATCGGGTGTTGAATAGACTAACATTTTGAGTTTACTATCATATGTTTGATTTGCCACCGTCGTTAAAAGGGTCCTTTATTTTACTTATAAAATCTTGGAACTGAAATTTACAAATTAGGATCTTCTTGGAGACTGTACATTCTCTTCCTCTTCTTTATCTTCTTTGTTATATACTTTTATTAAGGTCGCTTTTGTTTATTTGTCTGGTTCAGTTTTTGCATTGAATTCTTTTCTTTCTTAAGAAAAACTTCTCGAATATTTGTATCAACAGTTTTCTGATCAGCTTTATGGTGGATGCCAGAGGAGGGGCCATGCGAGGATGTCGCCACCCTGGAGTTCGAATCATCATCCCTCCACGAAAATGCTGCATGCCGACACGAATCACCTGCCGTCTTGTCCGCAGAGAGAAACTCACCAAACCACCACCAATGTTGGAAGGAGAGGGTCTCGCTGCTAGGGTTCTGGAGATGGGCCCAGTTGGAACCAAATTTTTGGGGTACGTGGTGAGACGTATAGTTGAGTTAATGTAGAGTTGAAAAGACTGAGTAAATATCTTGCAAATGATCTTTGACTATCAAATGAATGATCTTTGATTGTCATGTGTCATCTTTAACTTTTATGTGATTTTTTTTTTAAACTGTCATGTGAATGATTCTTTGCTGTCATGTGAATGAATGATCTTTGACTGTCATTTGAATGAATAATCTTTGATTGTCCTGTTAATGATCTTCATTTGTCATGGGAATGATCTTTGATATTATGTAAATGATCTTAGTCACATCAGTTATCTTTGATTGTCATTTGAATGACATATAACTGTTATGTGAATGATCTTTGACTGTCACTTGAATGTCCTTTGACTTTCATTCTGAGTGAAATTTAATTGTCATGTGAATTAATACACCCCCCCCCCCCCCCACCCTTCCCCACCGTCATGTGAATGATCTTTGACTTTAATGTGAATTATCATTGATTGTATTTTATTCACTATCATCTCCACAGACCTGTACTGCTAGAGGTTCCCCACTTTGCCTCCCTGCGAGGCAGAGAGCGGGAAGTGGTCATCCTCCGCAGCGACAACGGAGAGAGCTGGTACGAGCACCCAACGCAGGCCACAGAAGATGCAGTCACAGAAGCACTGGGTGCCAGCATTGAAGGTGGGGTACATGGAAGCCAGGCCTCTGTGACCAGTCTATGGCGTGAGCACTCCCTGTTTGGCTTTTGATGTTTTGTAGCCTTTGAATAGCAAAATACCTCCTCATACCCATCACACTCAGAGCTTTCTAAACTGTTTATGTTGATGACATACTTTTTAGATAAACATAATTTTGCAACACAGTAATTTAGTATACCGGCAAGCTAAAGGTTACATTTTAACACTGTTTGCAAAGTATTCTGTTTAATGCTTTATGGGGGCACACCTTCACACTGCAGCTAAGGCATTATTGTGTAATGACACGCAGTTTGTAAAGTTTGGAAACTAATAGGAGGTTTACCTATATTAAAACAATTGATGTGAAAAGGATTCTTATTAACAGGGTAATTGGCACATTGTGTTATGGTTTACAGCTAGGCTGCGATATATGTGCTTTTCAGCCCAAAACATCTAGTTTCAGTGAGGTTTTAGGACATGCTTATTAGGGGATAAGCAGTCTGTTCCTCCCCCCCCCCCCCTTTTTCCCCCCTCCTTTCCCCCAGGCCCAGGAATCCACACAGGGTAAAGTCAGAAAGATTGACCTTTCTTGCAGTGAATTTTACCCCACATGGCTTGGTCTCTCTTCACACAGAGGCTAGTAACCTGCTGAGAGTGTCACATAATGCACAGACTCTGTAGCCCCAGGGACAGTGCCCACAGGCCTGTGTAAAGATTCCACTAGTGAACTGAACAATACCATCCATGAAATAACTTCAGGATGCGGGGCAGGTGGCAATAACAGCTTAGTGGTCTCATAGGGGGTCTGAGTGATCTTGAGGTATGGTGTCCGCCTTGAGTGCTGGATGTCCCGGGTTCAAGCCCCGGTGAAGGCCATAATTTTTTTTACGTGGACTTCTAGTAATTTCGCCTGGTCTCTGGGTAGTAAGATCGGACGCCCATGTGTATTGTTGCGCACGTTAAAAATTCCTTTGGCAGTTGGTAATTGAAAAGAGTAGCCTAACGGTGCTGCCTGCGCAAAATTTGAGTTAAAAATCTACCCAAAGTATTTCAGGATCCTCGCCGGTGCAACAGAGTTAGTGCACTGTGTTGAGATTCTTCAGATACAGGTTTGAGTAAGAAGTAGAACGGAACACTTATGGGTTACACCTGTGTGCCATGATGTTGATCCGTTGAATAAACATAAGCAGCTGAATAAAAATAAACATCTTAGCCACACAGACTCCAGTTTACCTGTAGTAGTTGATATTAAACTCTAGACGATCAGAGGTCACTATTTGGAGTTAAGTGAGGCCACAACTTATGACTGGCAACTCTGTGCCGTGAACCTCATTTCATAATGCAGTCCTTAGTTTTAACCAAGGTTTGATTGCAACCTTGGGCAGTTTTGAAAATGAATGTTTTCAGACAGTGGCACCAAAGTCTTACCATAGAAGAGATTGGGACCTCAGCACATAATATTCCCATAGTTGTTCATAGATACATTGCAGCCAGTCACATTATAAAGACTACACAATGTTTTTTCTGACCAAAAATACTAGACAAATAATAACAGTGCATACAAAAATTACAAGTGTATTCCTAATATTATCTGGTACTAATTTAATGACATTTATTAATTAGAGACAAAGGAGAATAGCAGAACAAAAGTTGGATGACAGAATTATAAATGTAAGCTTAGGGAAAGAACTAGTTTTCAGTGAATCAGAACATGACAATTACACATATAACCAATGCCCTTGCAAGCATAGCTCCACTTTTGCTGATACATGTTGTTCGACAGTCAAAGACACACATCACATTTGTGTTTTCACAACAGTGGTAGTCACACACACATATATATAAATAAAACTGGTTTTCAGTTTATATTAAACATTTTTTTTTATTTCGCTTGCGTATAGAAGCTTATCAGCCAACCTGTACTTTTAGAAAACCCCAAAACAGTGCAAAAAGAATGTTCTCTGAACGTCAACTCTTGTAAAAATAATTTTAGACATGCACTAACAGTATATTGCGACGTCCATGGCTCAGGCATTGCAAGTGTGACTCGTAATTCCAACATACCACGATTGAAACCCACTGTTGGCTGCGTGGATTTTCATCATGGTATGGGGCGTTGCAGGTCGACCCAGCCTAGATTGGGTACCAGGATGAATGTCCTGGGGAAGTAAAGACGGCCGGCGTAATGCTGACCACATTACCCACCGAGTGCCGATTGGTTTGTAAAAATATGGATGCTCATCCCATGTGCCCGATGCGCCTAAAGGCGTGAAAAGGGATCTTTACTTTCTTTACTTACTAACAGTATATGTTTGTGGTTAAAAGTAGTAGGCATTTTCAGGATGTAGGAAACTCAAAGTTTGTCTTCTTGGAGGTATTTGTTGTTTAACTGTGATGTATTTGTGGCACCAGTTTTTGTGTGTCTGCACTTTAATTATAAAGCAGCAAGTTTTTGCCACAGTTTGTGAACTTCCACTCTTTAAGCCCCACCTGAAGTTTCTAGCTAATATTTCAGGGAGTTAGAAAGGCAGGCAGTATTAAACTTTTGGGTTTACTACTTCCAGAGGGGCCAAACGGACAACCCTCTTGCAGGAAACAAATGTTTTCAGAGTTCTTTAGAGTCGCTTACTAAACATCAGATGTAAAAACAGACATAACATGATGACTGATATCATCATAGATAGTATGTTCTTTGGGACAGAGTTACATCCTGAACTTGAACCTGTTTATTGCAAGACTTTGTAATACCAGTTTGACTACTGCTGCTTTCTTTTCTTTTAAATCTGTCAGAATTAGAACTGGGAACCGGAATGCAAAATGTAGACACAACTTAACGGCAGTGGATTTTTCTCCTCTTTCCCCATGTTCTCCTTCTTTTTCTCCACTCCTCCACATCTTATTCTTTGCCATCATCATCATTGTCATCATCATCATCCTCTTCTTCTTTATCATATTCATCATCATCATCATCATCATCCTCTTCTTCTTTCATAATCATAATCATCATCATCATCCTAATCTTCACCACAGTCATCATCTTCTTCTTCTTTATCATAATCATAATCATCTTTACCACAGTCATCATCGTTACCAACTTCATCACCTCTACCACCACAGTCATCATCTCCTTCATCATCATCATCATCATCATCATCATATTCTTCACCATCCTAGTCTATGTCTTTAACCCCCCCCCCCCCCCCCCCCAATCATCCCTTTATGCTGCTGCTATTCCTCTTCTTCCTTTTACGTCTGCTGCACCTCCTCCATGATCACAATTTCCTGTGCATTGATCATGAACATGGCTCTGTACCAGATGTCTTTTCTCCCATGGCTCCATCTTAGTTTGTCCTCTATAGAGTTTTTCTTGTTGGTCAGTTTACATTCTTTGGCTAAGTCTGGACACCTCTGGAGGATATACCCTGGAATTCTGATTTGTTTTACTTTAAACAATTCCAAGGCACTTGTTTTTTCAGTTGTTACCTGTTTGTACTACTTTATTACCATTGTGTTGCATATAAACTTGATCATTATCGATCAGCAAGTCCGTTTTAGAACATTGCTCTCTTCATGGCACACCTGAAAGTCTCTCTTTCTAGCCAATTCTCCGGTCGTATGTGCTTTTATAGCCAGTATGTCTTTATTGTCCAGTATCCAGGTTCACAGAGGCCGGCCGGCCTCTGCCTTATTTTAGAGAAACTGCCCCCCTCCATCACTGTCTTCTCTAGACCACCATAGTGCTTGACGTGTGCAAAATACCCCAGCTTGTGGCAGAGGATGCTGTTTATGAGCCAGTTCTGAAACGTCCCTGTTAAAAAGCCACTTAAAAGTTGTTTTTTTTTTTAAACAGAGTAAGATAGATGTCATTTCATTTACTGGTGCTTTAACTCACCCACCCTCTCACATACAAACAAATTAAAAACAACAAAACAACACTAACAAATGTAATAAAATATGGCTAAACACTGAGGCTGATTTAAAAAAAAAGTTAGAAAATTTAAATTTTAAATTGTATTTATTTATTTAGTTATTAACTCTGAGAATTTGTTGAGTTGCTGAGTTGACTGTATTTTAGTAGTATATCTGTTACATTGAAAGTTCCATGATCCACAAAACTGTTACATTGAAAGTTCCATGATCTGTAGAACTGTTACATAAAAAGTTCTAAGATGTTTGGAACTGTTATATTGAAAGATCTTGGATCTGAAGAATTGTTACATTGAAAGATCTAGGATCTGTTACAATCACAGGCCTAGAATCTGCACAGCTGTTATATTAAAAGGTTCATAATCTTTAGAAATGTTACACAGACATATCCAAGATCTAAAAAAGATCTACTTTTTCTGTAGAACTGATTACATTCAAAGCTTTATGATTTGTAGAAATCTTTCACTTATAGTCCACAAGGATAGAAGATGTAGTTGTGACATTAATTCAGACTATGACATAAACAGTATAAATAACATTGTAGCATCTGAGATAATGCAGTTAAAATATTGCAGTCAAGAAATATGTGTCAGATAAGCATTTGTAGCATTCGCGGATGAGTTTATTTACCTATTTCTGAACATTCTGGTCATATTATGCACTCATTACAGTGTTGTTTTATTGTATGTGATTTCTTTCTTTCTTGTCCGCCCAATAATTATTAACCTTAAGCCCTAAAAAGCCTAAATCTAGTAAGTTGCGGTTGTGACACAGTCTCCGTAAATGCTAGTTGATCTACATTTCTGCAGCGACCTTTTCTAGGAAAGCGCAGTTAAATGCCATTGGTTCTGTTTGTGCCTACACAGCATTTCCAAGGGTTTTTCTCATGAATCAGTTGTTTAAAACTATCATGCCCTCAGAATTTCGAGAAGCCAGAATGATAGAGGTGATATGTGTGTGCATGCGTGTGTGTATGTACATATGTTTGTGTGAGCATATGCATTAGTGTGTCGATGTGTATGTGTAGACCCTGGGGGTGTATTCCATCTTCACCCTGCTCAGGTTTATTTATTACTCCCTTGATTTATCTTTACATATATTTTGAGGAAAAGATAATTGTTTACATGTAAAAAAAAAAAAAAAAATTATTAGTGACCTGTCTAAAATGGGTGGTGTTTTTAAAGAATTTGTTTTCAGGAATTCCCCATGACCCCATTTATTAGGCGTTCTGGGGTAGAAGGGTCAAGTCATTTTTGTCACATTGAATTTAAAAAAATTAATTTTTCTTGTTGCTTATATTGTGTGCCACCCATGTATTCTTACCCATGTTGTCTAGTAATTATGGAAAATTTGACAACTAGTATGAAGGTTTCCTTCCCACCTTCCCACCTTCCCTCCTTCCTTCCTTCCTTCCTTCCTTCCTTCCTTCCTTCCTTCCTTCCTTCCTTCCTTCCTTCCTTCCTTCCTTCCTTCCTTCCTTCCTTCCTTCCTTCCTTCCTTCCTTCCTTCCTTCCTTCCTTCCTTCCTTCCTTCCTTCCTTCCCTTCCTTCCTTCCTTCCTTCCTTCCTTCCTTCCTTCCTTCCTTCCTTCCTTCCTTCCTTCCTTCCTTCCTTCCTTCCTTCCTTCCTTCCTTCCTTCCTTCCTTCCTTCCTTCCTTCCTTCCTTCCTTCCTTCCTTCCTTCCTTCCTTCCTTCCTTCCTTCCTTCCTTCCTTCCTTCCTTCCTTCCTTCCTTCCTTCCTTCCTTCCTTCCTTCCTTCCTTCCTTCCTTCCTTCCTTCCTTCCTTCCTTCCTTCCTTCCTTCCCTCCTCCCTCCCTCCCTCCCCTCCTCCCTCCCTCTCTCCCTCTCTCTTTCTTTCTCTCTCCTTCTCTCTCTTCTCTTTCTTTTTTTCTTTCTTTCTTTCTTTCTTTCTTTCTTTCTTTCTTTCTTTCTTTCTTTCTTTCTTTTTTCTTTCTTTCTTTTCTTTCTTTCTTTCTTTCTTTCTTTCTTTCTTTTCTTTCTTTCTTTCTTTCTTTCTTTCTTTCTTTCTTTCTTTCTTTCTTTCTTTCTTTCTTTCTTTCTTTCTTTCTTTCTTTCTTTCTTTCTTTCTTTACTTCTTTCTTTCTTTCTTTCTTTCTTTCTTTCTTTCTTTCTTTCTTTCTTTCTTTCTGTTAACTTTAAAAAAATTAATAGTCAGATGTTTCATATCATATATCTTGGTGTCATTTTTTTTGTTTTTAAAAACTGGAAGTTACTAATACCACAATTTATTTTTACTGATAAAGAGTTTAACCTTATTTCTCGATGGATAAGAAATACCTAACAATTACGGTCCTATTGCTAATTTACTGCCAAACTTCTTATTAAATTAGAAATAGTTGAACTTTTAACTGATAAGAAAAATACCTTCATAGGAAATAGCTTCCAATTGCACTTACTATTTTTTCATCACATTTTGTACATTGGCTAGGAGTCTAGATATTTTTACATTGGTTGGAAGTCTAGTTATATTTACATTGGTTGGAAGTCTGGTTATGTTTACATTGGTTAGGAGTTTAGATATACTTACATTGGTTTTGAGTCTGGATGTACTTATATTTGTTGGGAGTCTAGTTATCTATACATTGGTTGGAAGTCTGGTTATATTTACATTGGTTGGGAGTCTAGATATACTTACATTGGTTGGAAGTCTGGTTATATTTACATTGGTTGGGAGTCTGGTTATATTTACATTGGTTGGGAGTCTAGATATACTTACATTGGTTGGAAGTCTGGTTATATTTACATTGGTTGGGAGTCTAGATATACTTACATTGGTTGGAAGTCTGGTTATATTTACATTGGTTGGGAGTCTGGTTATATTTACATTGGTTGGGAGTCTGGTTATATTTACATTGGTTGGGAGTCTGGTTATACTTACATTGGTTGGGAGTCTGGTTATATTTACATTGGTTGGAAGTCTAGTTATATTTACATTGGTTGGGAGTCTGGTTATATTTACATTGGTTGGGAGTCTGATTATATTTACATTGGTTGGGAGTCTGGTTATATTTACATTGGTTGGGAGTCTGGTTATATTTACATTGGTTGGGAGTCTAGTTATACTTACATTTGTTGGGAGTCTAGTAATACTTACATTGGTTGGGAGTCTAGATATACTCACATTGGTTGGGAGTCTAGATATACTTACATTGGTTGGGAGTCTAGTTATACTTACATTGGTTGGGAGTCTAGATATACTTACATTTGTTGGGAGTCTAGATATACTCACATTGGTTGGGAGTCTAGATATACTCACATTGGTTGGGAGTCTAGATATACTTACATTGGTTGGGAGTCTAGATATACTCACATTTGTTGGGAGTCTAGTTATATTTACATTGGTTGGGAGTCTAGATATATTTACATTGGTTGGGAGTCTAGATATACTTACATTTGTTGGGAGTCTAGTTATATTTACACAGGTTGGGAGTCTAGATATACTTACATAGGTTGGGAGTCTAGATATATTTACATAGGTTGGGAGTCTAGATATACTTACATTGGTTGGGAGTCTAGATATACTTACATAGGTTGGGAGTCTAGATATACTTACATTGGTTGGGAGTCTAGATATATTTACATAGGTTGGGAGTCTAGATATATTTACATAGGTTGGGAGTCTAGATATACTTACATTGGTTGGGAGTCTAGATATATTTACATTGGTTGGAAGTCTAGTTATCTATACATTGGTTAGAAGTCTAGTTATGTATTTTATAGATTGGTTAGGAGTTATACAAGATTTTATACAAAACTAATATTCTGTCATGATTGGATATTCATAGCAGTTTTTGACAAATCTGGATACTCACTTTAAAGTTAGTGTATCAGTAATGAGACGCTCACCCTGTCTGGAGGTACTGAGTTCAAATCAGCACAGGATGATTTGAACCCCCCCCCCCCCCCCCCCCCCCTCCAAAAAAAAAAAAAAACTTTGGCTCCTGGTTAACCCAGCCTAAAATGGGTGTCAGTAACTGCTTAAAAAGCGAAGGTGGCCAGTATATTGTTGTCCACATTACCCATCAAGTGTTAATTGGTTGGTTTAGCACCATAAGCTTGATCTGCTACTGGTGCAAAAAAGGGCCCCTTCCAAATCACTAACAGGAAGGTAGAAATGAATGTGAACACCATCATTATGTAGCAGGTCCTTTGCAAAACATCGCTCTGATCATGGACTGCCCGAAAGAAGCTCGGTCTCTCGCCAACTCTCCCGCCTCCTGTACTTTCATTTTCAAGGAGTCACTTATATCCTGTGCCCATCTTCGTGTCGGTCGGTCCCTGCCCCTCCTTCCTGGTACCATGCCTTCTGCTGTTATTTTTTCTAGTCCGCCATGGCACCTGATAGGACCAAAATAATTTAAACACTCCACTTAGTAAATTCTGTTCCTCCCTACTTTTTGTTTTTGTTTTTTTGGGTGTAAACTCCAGTTTCTACATTTCCAACCCCTTTCCTACACTCCAGCCATAAATACTCATGATGCTTTATGAATTCATGCCTCTTGGAAGGAGGGAGGGGGAGACCAACTGTCTGCACACAAATAGGCCAGATCTGTGAAATGGATGTGCATGCAACACCCAAGTCCTGGATTAAAAGTCCAGAAGTTGATTGATAAACATCCAAGACTTTTAGCTGGAGTTTAGTGAGGAAGTGCAAAAAAAAAAAAAAAAAAAAAAAAAAAAAAAAAAAAAAAAAAAAAAAAAAAAAAAAAAAAAATAGCATTTTCTGTCGCTATTCAGTTCGGACAAAAACTGTTATTGTTAAAATAGTTCTTTGAGTCTGTCTTCTTTGTTTCTGAAGACTGTCTTGTATCCTCTACACCACAGAGCTGGACAATGAGGAAGACCTCTCCAAAAAGCGGATCAAGCGTATCCTGACAACAGACCTGCCGCAGTACTTTGCTCTGGTGACCCGTGTGACCCGAGTCAAGCAAGAGAGCACTGTGATTGGCATGGAAGGAGGGGTCCTGAGTTCGAATGTGGTGCCACAAGTGCAGGCAGTGCTGCCGGAAGGCACACTCACAAGGCCTATTCCTGTTGGACTTCAGGTAAGAAAGAAGATAGCCTTATGAGAAAACATGTGGTATGCTGTGTTAAATTGATCTGCTTCAGTTTTCTACCCCATTTGTCTCAGCTCCAGTGATCTATTTTTATTTTTATTAAAAAAAAATTTTTTTTTTTTACATTTTGGTGTTCAGTTTATATCTGACATTTATAACTTATCTCTGATCAACATATTCTATTTATCTATAAAAATAAAAAATTAAAATTAAAATTAAAAATCTGTTTTCTATTTTTAATTCAAATTTCTGTGCCTGTTTTTTTCCTTTTCTTCTTTCAGAATCTCAGAAAGATAAATCAGTAATTCATGTGTCTCTGATCCACATGTTTTTTAAATATTTGTCAAAGACTTATAAATCTATAAAACATTTGTCTCTACTCTATTTATCTTCAACCTCTTTATCTGGAATCTATTTATGTCTGATCAATATTGTTCTATTATATTTATCAAAAACTTACACGTCTTTAACCCATTTGTCTCTGCTCTATTTATCTTTAACCTCTTAATCTATAATCTTTTTATATCTGATCAACATTATTCTATTATATTTATCAAAAACTGACACGTCTTTAACCCGTTTGTCTCTGCTCTATTTATCTTTAACCTCTTAATCTGTAATCTATTTTTTATCTGATCAACATTGTTCTAATATGTTTATCAAAAACTCATAAATCTATAAAACGTTTGTCTCTGCTCTATTTATCTTTAACCTAATTATCTGTAATCTTTTTGTATTTGATCAACGTTGTTCTATTATATTCATAAAAAACTTATAGATCTGTAAAACGTTTGTCTATGCTCTATTTATCTTCCACTTCTTTATCTGTAATCCATTTTCCTGTGTCCTACATGTTTCTATCATATTTAGCTCTGACCTATATTTTTAAAACTATTTTAATCTGTTCTTTATGTCCCTATTCTTCTTATTTCCTATTTTAAACTTAGTTATCTATGACCCATTTGTTTCACGTAAATTTGGATATCCTACTAGCATATTTTTCCATGCGAAAGACAATATGTTTCCCAAATTTTTGAAGTTTAAAATCTTCTTCTTCTTTGCATTTGCCGGTTGTAAACTCCTGTGGAAAGCTCTTGTTGTTTGTCCACTTCTGGACTGCAGTACTATTTCAGAACCTGATTGTTACGTGTGCATCCGTTTGACAGATCTGACTCATTTGTGTGCAGACTGTAGGTTCCTTGCCTCTCAGGCAGATGCACTCCGACTACTAAGGAAGCCCCCAGTTAGTCGATTTACGACATGCTTTTGGGTAGGCAGGGGTCTCTTCTTGTTTTCCCTATAATAGGGTCCTAGAACCCACACAGGGAGTTTCAAATCTTATACACAGAATGTGATTAAAATATTGTTTTCTTAGTTTTAGGCTTAAATAATAAGGGTCATCTTATACTTGGTGGGCTTCTTTAACATAGAAAAATACGGTAATTCTCTGCAACACCCATGCTGCTTCTGCATGTATCACTGTCTGTGTTTATTAGGCACAGCCGATTGCTCCGGAGCTGGTTGCTAAACTACTGGGTAACCGTGTAGCAGTGAGTCCTATTGTCACAATAGAGCCCAGACGACGCAAGTTCCACAAGCCTATCACACTGACCATCCCCGTTCCCCGCGCTGCCCAGAAGGGAATGATCAACCAGTATGGTGGCGACCGACCAACCTTGCGTCTGCTCTTCAGCCTTGCAGGTAGGCGGTCAGTCTCATCAGCCATGTCATTCTGAACTTGCTTTGATCATCATCAACACCGTTAAATTCTCTATTATAAACATCATGATCATTATCGTCATAGTCACCACCACCAATCACCACTACTATCATTATTGTTAAAGTCACCAAGAGTGCTTGAGCAGCATCATTATCATCATCATCATCATAAACCACTTCTGCCATTAAGCGTCGTGGTATGAAGGCCTAGAGTGTCTTTAATGTTGTCGATCCATCATCAACACCAAAATTATTACATCTTTTTTCTTGAAAAAAAAAAAAAAAATTACCAGTACTCCAGAGTCTAAAAAGCTACCAGCATTCACCACAAAAGTGTCTCTCTCTCACGGTAGAACTGACAAAAATGACACCTAAAAACAAAAAAGGTACCGATACTGTGTACCATTGCATACCACCAGAAGAAAGCTCTGTTTTTTATTATCACAATCAGCATAACAGACAGTACATCAAGATCGTTATTAACTTCATCATTGCCACTACCTTCATCCTTTTTGTCAGCAAAAAAAAAACTAAAAGCATAGTTACTGTTTCACTCCATCTGTTATACATACCATGAACTAAAGCTGCTATTTCACCTAGTAGTTTTTAACAAGATAGACACTATTTTCTGATTGTTTTAACATTTTGTTTGGTCAGTATGTTTGAATAATATGGGCACTAATTTACAGAACATTGTTTATACACATCAGCACTTATTACACATTGTTAAAATAACATTGTTTGCATACATTGAGGGTAAACTTACTATCACTGTACTAGATATTCTCATAAATGTCAACAAAACTTACCCTGACCCCATTACCTAACATCCTCACACTCCTTTGCTTGACATCCTGTGCTGCATCTAGGTAACTCCCATGGCCGAGGTAAAGATGTAGTTCAGTGAATCACTGTTTTTTTTTCTTTGCAACTCTGTATCCTGTTTTTTGTTTATGTGTGTGTGTGTGTCTTCACTGGCAGACACTGTTCATCCCAGCAGATGGACATTAGAGATATACCTGCACAACTTGCATGTTCACCATTGTTTGCATCCTCACTGTGTAGCTGCTGGAATAAGGCTCACTTTCTTGCACACAATCCTAAATTATCCTAACAATTAACAAGGGAGCATGCATAAAGTACACTTGGGTGCTTTATTAATATCCCGCCCCAAAGAAGGGAAACCACAGGTCATGGGACAGTCTAAAATTTTAGGGGGTGATAGATAGCTGCATACAGTTGTGGGACCTAGGCTGCACTCTCTCCTGAGACGTAGATTGGTTGGGGTTAGTGCCAGTTCTAGATGTTTTGGGGTCGTTAAAATCATCAGAAACCCGGGAAACCCAGTCTTACCACCCTCTAAAATGTTGGACTGTCCTGTGACGTCATCTGGGGTAGGATATAAATAAAGAACCTACACTTAAAATGTACAAAGAACAAACATGATTTTACTATTTAAATACAAATTTGTGCCATCTTCACTTGGAGGTTGGCTGTAGTGCATTGACTGGTATCTTTGGGAGTGTTAACATGGTAAGGCATCAATCTCTCATGGTGCAACTCTCATATTACTGTCTGAAAGCCATTAGAACAATGTTTTTATTGAAGAAGATCAATACGGGCATCACCTTATCACTTAAAGCCATCAGGAAAAGCCTGATGAGATTTGTGAGTTTTATCTGTCAAAGAGATGAAATCAATATATAAATGGTGTATCTTTTTTTTTTTTTTAATCGATCACCGGCTGTGAATTCCAGTGGAAGGTCCCGGTTAATCGTCCGCTTGGACTTTTGGCCTTCACCTGGACCTGATTTTTGCGTGTACAACCGTTTTTCATTTCCCTGCCTCATGGGCAGCTGTACTCCGACTTCGAAGGAAGGCGTCAGGCCTATTTCTAGGGTGACTGTGGCCATTGTTTTGTGTGGGTCGAGACGTTGCCTGATTTGTGTGGTGTCCACTTTGTCTCCTTCTCCGCAGGTATTGCCCCCGGAGTACCCCTTTTGGGGCAGCCCCCTGTGGAACAGTTAGCCCTCAAGGGAAGGCAGGGGCAGATCATAGGCAATCTCCGCCATCCAAGGAGGCTTCCATGCATGCAGAGCCGGCACATGGCGCTCTGGTTCTGGGCTCACCCAAGGAATCGTCACGTCCTGCACATGCCTGCTTAACCTCACAACCGTATCAGGCCTCCCGCTCGACAGGGGCTGCGCCCTAAATGGTGTATCTGAAACCTGTAAAAAGATTAACAATTGCATCCATCACCTGAGCCACCCGAGAAACAAAAGACCAATATAGAAAACCAAGACACTGGGCTACAACCAGCTATCAGTGAGATGACAAAGGAAGAAGAAGAAGAAGAAGAAGGAGGAGGAGGAGGAGGAGGAGGAGGAGGAGGAGGAGGAGGAGGAGGAGGAGGAGGAGGAGGAGGAGATAGAAAAAGGAAGAAGAAGAACTAAGATAGGGACTTGAAGAAATATAAGTCCAAAACACCAAGAAGCTAGAACTGTGGAGAAGATAAAAATCTACACCATCTGGTAAGGTACATGGTGATGATTATTATTTGTTCAGACAGCTTTATAGAAGTCTTTGTTGACATGACATAGTATCTCTGTGTGGGGTTTTGTTTTGTGCCATTGCCAGATTGTGCATGTTTTTGTTAGAATTGACACATTGTAACTAACTTTTGTAGTGATTTAGACTGGCACACTATCTTAGCATGCTTAATTGTGAATTATTGAACTCCCCATACATGATCTGGGTCCTCTGTTAGGGGTTTAGGGATGGAGGGAGGGAGAATAGACACACTGGCCTCTGATAAGGTTACAAAATAGAGGTTTCCTGAAATCAGATGTTTTGAACTGAAAGGCAGAGATATAACAGCCTAGTTTTAAACCCCAGTCCAATGTGCTAGACGCTCGCCGCGGATCGGAAGTCGTGGGTTCGCTCCCTGGCAGAGCCGGTCTATTTTCAAAAATGACCTTGGCTCCCAGGTCGACCCAGCCTTTAGTGGGTACCGGGTGCAGTCCCGGGAAAAGTAAAGGCGGCCGGGGTGATGCTGACCACATCACCCATCTTGTGCTGATTGGTCTATAAAAATATGGATCTAGCCCTATACGCCTAAAGGCGTGGAAAAAGGTCCTTTATTTTTTTTTTTTAACTTACAATGTGCCAACTGCCCTTGTAAGGATAATCACATAAGAAAAAGTGCAAACACTGTCCACTTTACTTTTCTAGAAATGGTTCCCTGTAGTGGAATTATTCATGTTGTTGTGGTGGGCCTGGAGAGAAGGGTGATGGGAGGCACAGTTTCTGGAAAGAGGCAGACCTCTTCAGACACTGAAAATGCATTGGCTATTTTGAAAGCACACAGGGCTGGAGAATCGGCTAGAGAAAGAGGGACTTTCAGGTATGCCTTGACGAGAGCAATGTTGTATAAAGGATCACCAGAGATTTTTATGGGAACTCCACATGTGGGTTCTGAGGCCCAGTTTCGCAGGAATCAAGAATAAACCCACTGCTGTCCCAACAAGCACGTCATAAAAAGTGACTAACTAGGGGTGTTTCCTTTTGACATTATAGTGCATCTGTCTGAGAATGATTGTAGACCACGGAGGCAGACCAAGAAGACGATGGAGAAATAATATCCAGACAGACCTGCAAACACTTGGTGTCACCAACTGGAAAGAGAAGGCCTACCAGAGAGATGAATGGAGGCGGGTGATATCTGCAGCAATCTGAAGAAGATACAGACCTCAAGTCCTGGATCAAGACCCCAAAGTCCAGAAGTGGATGTAGAGCCAGAACTCTTCATGGGGGTTTACAGGCCAAATGGCCTTTCCATGTTGAAAAAAATGGTTCTCTGTACCCTCAGTCATAGGGGTCATAGGGTCACAACATTTTAGACCGCCAGGGAAGTGTACTCCAGTTAAGCTTCACTCTGTTCATTTTTATTGATTAACCCCTTTACATATCTTTAAATATTTCCAAAACAATATTCAGATATAGAGATAAATAAATTAAAAAGTAAAAACAACAGTAATATTGACCTATGTAAACTGGTAAGTCAGTACATTCAAATATCTGGGAACAGTCACATCATCAGATGGAAAATGGAAAAGCAGAAAAGCAGAAAAGGTCAAGCATGTCAGAAACTGAAAAATATCTTATGCACTATGTCACTCTTAATTAATGTCAGAAAGAGAGTGCTTAAATGTTACATAGAACCTGTTTTGCTATGTTGCGTGAATTTTGGAATGTCAGTAAGCAAATTAAGAAGAATTTGGAAGCAACAGATATGCGGTTTCTGAGAATAATGTTACGAATACCTTGGACGGCCAGAGTAACTAACAACGATCATTTGAAAGAAGCTAATGAAATTAGATCTCTATAAACAACAATAAGGAGATAAACACTGTACTTTGGCCACATAATGGAGAAGAGAGGCATTGGAAAACATTGTGACAACTGGAAAGATCAGTGGAAAGAGGTGTAGAGGCAGACCAAGTGAGATGAGCTGGATGGACTGAAATGATGGCATGAAGGGATATCATCAAGAGAAGCAGGGATCGTGATCTGTGGAGATGCATGAGCGTCTATGCCAGTTGGCAGGGCACATGATTATGATGAAACTGGTTGTTTTTTTAATGTTTTTTTTTCTGGGGATTTTCACAGTTCATAACCTACTATTCAGTGTTTCTGGATGACAGGGTTAATATGGTTCACTTGTTTGCACTTTGTATATTTATTCATGAATATATTATGTAAGTTATACATTTATATTTGATAATCTTACAAATATGTAGACAAAATCAGCAGATGGGTTGTAAGAGAACGTATATTTGTGTGTGTCTAACAAGAATACATGATACTGTGTTTGGGAATTCATTACACCCTACCTACCGTACATTGCTACATATTTAAAGCAGACACAGTTAGGAAGCTGGAGGTATTAAATTTGTGAACTTTGACAGATGTTACTTGTCTGTCTTATAATTCAAAGTTAAGAGGAAAAAAAAAAATGAATTTTTTTGTCTGTTGTGGTTTTTCTAGGCAAATTTTACATTCATTAGTTTGCCATTGCTTACTGAACGGTCAGCTCTCTGTACCTCTGGAAACCAACGCAAGACAAACTGTCCACAGCTGGAATCGAACCATACCTAGGCATTACAAAGCACGTTCACAACGCCTAAGAGACAGACGCCAACATATATATTTATATAAGGATAATTATAAAGTTAGGACACAATAGAATAAATAAAATGATTAAACAGAAGAAGATACCAACCATGTGTTAGTAGTCATCAGTCTTGGTTCCACATTGCTGCAGATTGCTGCCTCTTAACTGCTCCTATCCTGTGCTAGTGAAAATTGCAATTTCCTTCATTGTCCAGTTTTAAACCTGGTGAAAAACTTGTCAGTCCCAGCAAATTCTTAAAGCTTACGAAATCGAAATTCATAAGGCAGCTGTCAGATATGCCAAAACTAATCACCAGATTTGCAGCTCACACCAACAATATATTTTTGTTTAGTTATTTCTCATTTGCGGTGATGATTACAGGAAGTTTTCCCAGAAGGAGGAAGATCACAGAGGAGTCTTAAAATTCATCTGTGTGATGACCAATCACGTTAAGTAAAGCAGACACATTTTTTATAGAAAATTTTGTCATTATTTCCAGAGTAGAAACAAGACACCACTTGCTGGCTACTGAAGAAGGGGATGAGGCATGTCCCAAGTACATGATGTCAATTCATTGATTGATTGATTAATTAATTTTTTTCCACAGCGGATCCGAACCCAGCAGTGTGGGAGGATGTCACAGAAAGCAAACCAATGACTTTGGTGGATGACTGTGTATCCTTCACAACAACAGTCTCTGCCAGGTAAGACTTCGACATTGTGTGTGGGAAACTGGTGTAGGATCATGAAAGTGCATAAGGTAAATTAACTGGTGAAAAATCGAGTTCTCCCAGCTGGCTGTGATTGAAGCACACTTGTTCAAAGAATTTGCTTAACAATGCTTTGAGCAAGCATTTAATTCTTTTAATTTAATTATCTGTCTCTTTGCATCTCTCTCTCTCTCTCTCTCTCTCTCTCTCTCTCTCTCTCTCTCTCTCTCTCTCTCTCTCTCTCTCTCTCTCTCTCTCTCTCTCTCTCTCTCTCTCTCTCTCTCTCTCTCTCTATTTCTCTATTTTTGTCTCTCTTTCTGCTTCTCATCTCTCTCTTTATCTCTCCATCTCTATGTCTCTCTCCATTTATGTCTGTCTCTCCATTCTTTGTCTCTCTGGGTGTCTCTCTGTCTCTCACCTCTATCTGTCTTTTTATCTCTCTGTCTGTCATCTATCTATTTCTCTCTGTCTGTCTCCATTTCTCTGTCTCTTTCCATCTCTCTCTCTCTCTCTCTCTCTCTCTCTCTCTCTCTCTCTCTCTCTCTCTCTCTCTCTCTCTCTCTCTCTCTCTCTCTCTCTCCATTCTTTGTCTCTGTCTCTCATCTCTCTTTATCCCTCTGTTTACCTCTCCATCTCTCTGTTTCTCTCCATCTCTCTCTCTCCCCTCATCTCTCTTTCTCTCATCCCCCCCCACCCCGCCCCCTCCTCCTATACTAGAGTAGTTATTTCAGTCAGCTAACCATATATGTCTATGTACATGCGATCAATAATCCTTTCATTGATGCCACCATCAGGTTCTGGCTCATTGACTGTCAGAATGTTTCTGAAGCTTCCCAGATGGCCTCTATCCTCTACCAGGAGGCAGTCACCGTCCCCTACATGGCCAAGTTTGTAGTTTTCGCCAAGCGTGACTCCCCAGAAGAGGGCAAGCTAAGAATCTTCTGCATGACTGATGACAAAGATGATAAAACTCTAGAGAAGCAGGAGAAATTTTTCGAGGTGGCTCGAAGCAGAGACATTGAGGTGAGTTCTTTAGGTTCTTCACTGTGATAGTTATTGTCACCTATAGCTGGGACGGACCTGTTCATGTTTCTAGGCTCAGGATTAAAGTAACTTCCCTTGTCATTCATGCCTCCTTAGGTCGTTGGACCTCTCCTGTGTTACGAGTGTGTTATGATATGGCTTGGTTTGGCATTCACTTGGTTTATGGGAGGTTGTGCTGTTGTGAGTCTATTTGCAGGGGGGAAGCACCGCAGCCACAATGATTCTTGGCTATCGAATCTAGGATGTTTTTTTGTATTTCTATGCTCATTGGCGGTGCAACACCTCCTCCCCCCCCCCCCCCCCCCACCCACCCCTCCACGAGAGAGAGAGAAAGCAGTTACAAAGAGTGTAGGAATGGACAAAATATCGCTGTTTCCATACTCCCGAACCGTTGTGCAGGTAGCAAAGGTTGAAAATAATCGCACAAGTGAGCAGTAAGAAGATGATAAAAGAGGCAATGGTTGCACAGTTCACAATAAGGAAAACATGACTTCCTTGCAACATAGGAGAGGTCCAGCGACCTAAGGAGGCATGAATGACAAGGAAAGTTACTCGTGATTGATGTCTTTAATGTGATATTTACGTCAGTTGTGGTAGAGATGTAGTGATGACAAATATATGTCCCCTGTAGCAGCGATCTGTAGTGATGACTTCTCTAATGCGATATTTGTTATGTAACCTGTAGCAGGAATGTGGAGTGATGAGTTCTCTAATGGGATATTTTTTATGTCGCTTGTAACATAGACATAACGGTGATTTCTTTAATGTGATATTTGTATGGCATTCATAGCATACACACAGAGATGATTTCTTTAAGGTGATATTTGTATATCAGCAGACACAAAGAGGTCATTTCGTTAAGATATTTTTATGTCAGTCAAAGCAGACATGAAGAAGTCATTTCTTTAATGTCATAATTGTATATCATTCATAGCACCTACATAATGGTGATTTTTTAAAATGTAATATTTGTATGTAATATTTGTGTGTCCATCGTAGCAGACACGTACAGGTGATTTCTTTTATGTGATATTTATATTCCCCCATAGCAGGAACTTTAATGTGGTATTTGTATGTTGATTATAGCCGAGAAGTAGAGGTGATTTCTTCAATGTGCCTACCATGGCCTCGCCAGCAATTCAGTCCGCTTGTTCATACCCTGTTGGTAATTCTGTCAAAGCAGAGGTCCTTGCACACAAAATCCTGCCTTTAAACAAAAAATGTGATTCCAAAGAGGAGAACGAAAAGAAAAATCCTTGCACACAACAGCTGCATGTCAACTTCAGGGCATTCAGAGAGAACCGCTTGCCCTGTACAGTGAAAGTTCGGGACCAGGTAGGAGGGGGGCGTCTGTGTGGGATTTGTTCCTATGCTACACTAAAGGACTATTCAACTAAGTTTACATGAATGTTGAATTGAGAATCGACAGCTCAGCACTCGGGACACCCCATAAGTGCTCGGTCCCTATCTTTAGCAGCAAGCCAAGAGTTAAAATTCTGATGGTACCAGTAACTGTCTGATTGTATATCCGTCTCGCCTTTGCCCTGAGCGTCGAGTGTTGGCCAGAATCCCCTTGTAACTCCTGGCAGTGCCATTCTCCTCAGACCGTAATTATCTATCGGTTGCTCGGCACTGTTCACTCTCTCCCAAAGGGCCCTCACAACATCCAGCTTGTCATGCATCAGTTCCCCACCAAGTGGTGCAGAACTGGCCAGTCTGTCTGCCTGCTCATTTCCCAACACACAGGCATGACCTGGAGAAAATTCAACTAAGTTTGCCCAGGAGCCAGAATGTTGACAAATGTTGATCATCATGCACCAGAGGTTCCATACCAAGCAGAGAAAGACCATTAAAAACATACAATTGGCACATGGTACAATTGGCACATGATCCGTGGGCCACTTGCTAGGCCTCTGTGGGCCAGATTTGGCCTTTGGGCCACCAGTTGAATAGCCCTTGTCTAGTTGATGTGATATCGTGTGTTGTTGAGGGATGATTAGTCCGGATAGCATGTTCTTTAGCTGAATGAAGCAGCCCTGAATGTCCAGCTCTGCAGAAGCATGCAGGACCAGTAGTCCGTGGGCCACTTGCTAGGTCTCTGTGGGCCAGATTTGGCCTGTGGGCCACCAGTTGAATAGCCCTGATCTAGTTGATGTGATATTGTGTGTTGTTGAGGGATGATTAGTCTGGATAGCATGCTCTTTAGCTGAATGAAGCGCCCTAAATGTCCAGCTCTGCAGAAACATGTAGGACCAGCAGAAGACAGTTCACTTGATAAAATCACTGGGTATGAGGAAGACATTTGCAGATTTAGACTGATTTGGGGTGAACAGTACACACACATTGCTTATTCTTATTCATTGGGTTGCATTGTATGTGGTAGTAGTAGTAGCAGTACCAGTAGTAACAGCAGTAGTATTAGCAGCAGTAGTAGTAGCAGAAACAGCAGCAGTTAGTAGTAGTAGTAGAAGCAGCAGCAGTTAGTAATAGCAGCAGCAGAAAAAGTTAATATTAGTAGTAGTTGTTGTAGTAGCAACAGTTAGTAGTAGCAGAAGCAGCAGCAATTAGTAGTTGTAGCAGAAGCAGCAGTAGTTAATAATAGTAGCAGTAGCAAATATTAGTAGTAGTAGCAGCAGCAGTTAGTAGTGGTAGTAGAAGTAGTAGTAGTAGTTAATAATAGTAGTAGCAGCAGCATCAGTTAATAGTAGTAGCAGTAGGAGCAGCAGTTAGTAGTGGAAGTAGAAGTATTAGTAGTTAATAGTAGCAGCAGCAGCAGCAGTTAATATTAGTAGTAACAGTAGGAGCAGCAGTCAGTAGTAGTAGAAGCAGCAGTTAGTAGTAGCAGCAATAGCAGCAGTAGCAGCAGCAGCAGTTAGCAGTAGCAACAGTTAATATAAGTTATAGTAGTTGTAGTAGCAGCAGTTAGTAGTAGTACAAGCAGCAGCAGTTAGTAGTAGCAGCAGCAGTTAATATTAGTATTAGTAGTGGCAGCAGCAGTTAGTAGTAGTAGTAGTTAATAGTAGTAGTAACAGCAGCAGCAGTTAATATAAGTAGTAGGAGCAGCAGTAAGTAGTAGCAGCAGCAGCAAATATTAGTAGTAGAAGTAGTAGTAGTATTAGGAAAAAATATATTGTTTTACCTATCTGAGTTATAATTATGATATATAGTTTGTTTTTTCTGTATGGATGTTGGATATTTAGGCTTGTCAATTACTTTTGAATGTTTACTAGTGAAAAAATTGTTTATTAATTGAAACAGATTGTGCAAGTATCGCTTGTTATCTTTCTTTATGATTGTAATCAACTATTTTTGGCGGAATCTATCGTCGCCTGGAGATCCCCTATATCCTTCCAAATTAACTTACAGGGCTCGAATTAAATAAGTCTAGGGGAATTATAACGGTTTCTGAGTTCTGGAAAATAGAGGAAGGAGAATACAGAAAGTTAAAGGATAGGGTGAATCCCCGAAAATGTCCTAAAGAAATTCAGAAAACCACCAAAGTCAAAACTTTGTAAATTTAACTCAAATAAATTGCAATGAACAATCTTTAGTCTACCTAAGAAGTAAATTTGATACGATGAAATCGATAAATGGAATTTCTAAACCACAACTGTATTGATAAAATACTGATATTGAATTCAACAATTTTCAAATTAACACAGAGAAAATAAATAAATGTATCATCACGGCACCACATTAATTTATACAAATATTCAGTAACACTCAGCTTTACGATATACGGGATGTGTCCAACTGCAGCTTCTCTGGGAGGAATGTACAAGATTCTGGCTGCGACTGTTATAGTCCTCGCCTAACTGCGACATTCATCTGTGAGATCTCGGTTGTTCATTCTATACCGTCTGGTTCCCAATTCACAAGGTAACAGGAATGGCAGCTCACGATCCACAGGTAACAGGGATGGTGGTTCCCAATTCACAAGGTAACAGGGATGGTAGCTCACGATCCACAGGTAACAGGCATACAGGAAAACGGGAATACGGGAACCTGAGGAATACATCATTCAGCCCTGTGTTGAGCATTATGTCGACACATCTGGGGCAGGTAGAGGTGTTGCGGTGTCTGTGGTGTTTTTCAGAGTTAAAAGAAAGAACAAGGTTCATATGTTGTCTTTCTCTACAAGTAAATCAAAATTATACATCTCCACCCTGTTATAATATGTTGCTTTATACCTATCTAATTTATGGCACGATCATATAAAACTTGACATCATTAAACGGACACACATTCGCCTGCGGATTGGACAGTTATTAATTCGAGTCCCAAAACCCAGGTCGACTTCGCCTTAACAGACGCCAGTTATAGTCATGGGGAGTAAAGGCGGCAGGTGTGATGTTGACCACATCAACACCTAGGTACCACTTGGTCTATAAAACATAGGCCAACCCGATATGCCCACAAAGCTGACGACTTTTACTCAAATTATATGTTGCATAATATAATAAACATAAGCAATGTAATGTATACCCGACTGATGATACCCCATGGCACAGGATAATGGTTTCCACTATAAGATCTTTAGGTCATTTCTGTCGCTTTTCAACTCATTTTGATTTCAACAAATTGCAATGGGTAACAAACCTATGTTCTTCTGGTGCTTGTCAAAAATGTCATTATGACATCACTGTGTTCATCAGCACCATGATGTCCCATGCTTAACACTCTTGACATTCTTAACAGCAATTTTCAACAGTTTACAAGACAGTGACTGGGTCATTGTAATTTCTGTCACACTGTAAAGAGTTTCATGTGAAGGCCCTTCATGTATTGCTAGTCAGTCATTGCTTGCTTGTCATGCAGGAACAAGAGGCTAGTGCCCGCATTGCCTTCATGAAGGAGCCAAAAGTACAGAGAGGGGAAGCCCCACAGACTCCTATCTGTAACCTCAACATTCGCCTTCCAGATATGGTGTTGGTTAGTAATATTCTCTTTTCTCATGTAATGCTTGTGAAACACTTGCTGTCTTTTATCTGTGTCTGACCTTTCTGTCTATGATCTGTGTCCTGCATTTCTGTTTGTGATCTGTATCCTACATTTCTGTCTGTGATCTGTATCCTACATTTCTGTCTGTGATCTGTATCCTACATTTCTGTTTGTGATCTGTATCCTACATTTCTGTCTGTGATCTGTATCCTACATTTCTGTCTGTGATCTGTATCCTACATTTCTGTTTGTGATCTGTATTCTACATTTCTGTTTGTGATCTGTATCCTACATTTCTGTCTGTGATCTGTATTCTACATTTCTGTTTGTGATCTGTATCCTACATTTCTGTTTGTGATCTGTATCCTACATTTCTGTCTGTGATCTGTATCCTACATTTCTGTCTGTGATCTGTATTCTACATTTCTGTCTGTGATCTGTATCCTACATTTCTGTCTGTGATCTGTATTCTACATTTCTGTCTGTGATCTGTATCCTACATTTCTGTCTGTGATCTGTATCCTACATTTCTGTTTGTGATCTGTATCCTACATTTCTGTTTGTGATCTGTGCCATATCTATCTGTGAACTTTGTCCACTGTTTATGTCTATGAACTGCTCCATACTTCTCTATCTATTTGCATATACATATATGCGTGCGTGCGGTGTACGTCTGCGCATGCATTTTACCATCCATGCTTTTGTGTTTTTTCTTGATATTCATAATATGCATATTGTTTCATGAACAAACCATGCTTTATTGATAAAATACAACTGCTGTGTGAAAGATGGGTGTTTTTAAGGGTCAAATGTAAGACGGGCCTGAGTGCCCCAAGTTGTGACCTTTTGAAAATAAAGTTTGTTTGTTCATTCTGCATTTCCCCCCACAACCCCCCCGAAAAGATCACTTGATGCATTGTTTAGTAGTTTACAGCTTGGCTGCGGGGGATTTCTGTCGATGAACTGAGTCATACATTTCTGTCTTTAAACTTTGTTATATATTTATGCCTCCAAATTGCACCTATTTAAACATGTTTTCTGTGATTTGTCTAAATGTTTATCTATGAATGTGTTTTCATTATGTCTACATTTAATCTATATTTGCAGTCTGAATCGGGTGAGCTGAACTCGGACAAGGCTGCTGAATTTCGTAAACGTCATGATTTTCTCCGTGGCCAGGGTCTTGGTGAGTACAACAGGCCAGATTCTTCTCAAGGCTAGTGATATGTTGACATGTATTAGAGCAGTTTAAAAACCTTGTGGTTAAGTTTGAGCTGTCTAAATAGTTTATAATCACTGCCTGTATTTGTCCCTGTATCTCTTACATGTTATACTTTCTCTGTCTTGGATATGTTTTCTCTCTCTTTCTTCCTCTTTCCCCTCATTGTATGTCTCTCTCCCTCCCTCTCTCTCCCTCCCTCTCTCTTCCTCTCTCTCTCTCTTTCTCTCTCTGTCACCTCTCTCTCTCTCTCTCTCTCTCTCTCTCTCTCTCTCTCTCTCTCTCTCTCTCTCTCTCTCTCTCTCTCTCTCTCTCTCTCTCTCACTGTCATTTTCCTCCCTCCTTAACCATGCTCTTGTCCATACTCTCTTCTGTCAGATTTAATCTCTTACCTATCTTGGATTTGTTTCCTTTTTCTCTCTTCCCCTTTCCCCTCTCGGTCTGTATGTCTCTCTCCATCCTTCTGTCTTTAGCACTTGTGGGCACACATGCACACACTTGTATGCACACACGTGCATGCATACAAACATGCACGCTGCACACACACACACACATGCACACACATCCACTGCCGCAGGGCATTTACTTACAAAAGAAGTATAAACAGAATTACTTTTAGTGTGTTCTCTTCTGTAACTAATGATAGCATACATTCCATATTCATGCAGTTATTCAAGACTCAGTGCACAAAGCGGAGATGAAACTTTCGGACGTAGCAGATGCAATCCAGGGAGACTGGGTGGTACTTGCACAGCAGCTTCACATCTCCATCTCTGACATCAACCACATCAAGAATGACTACAACACCCCCGGGGACCAGGCACTGGCCATGCTGCACTTGTGGGTCCAGAAAAATCCTGACAGAGTCACAGGTGTGCTGGAATAGAGATGATTGAGGGATGATTGATAAGATTTTATGAGGGATTATTGATGAGATTGTATGAGGGATGATTGATAGGATTTTATAAGGGATGATTGGTGAGATCGGATGAGGAATAATTGATGAGATTGTATGAAGGGTGATTGATGAGATTTTAAAAGGAATGATTGGTGAGATTGGATGAGAGATGATTGATGAGATTGTAGGAAGGGTGATTAAGATTTTATATTGGATGATTATTGAGATTGCATGAGTAATGATTGATAAGATTGTAGAGGGTTGATTGATGAGATTGTATGATGGATGATTGATAAGATTTTATAAGGGATAATTGATGAGATTGTATCAGGGATGATTGATGAGATTTGATGAGGAGCAATTTATGAGCTTGTATGAAGGATAATTGATGAGTTTGTATAAGGGATGATTGATGAGATGGTATGAGGGATGATTGATGAGATTTTTTATAATAGATGATTGATGAGATTTTATGAGGGATGATTGATGAGATTTTATAAGGGATGATTGATGAGATTGTATAAGTGATAATTGTTAAGTTGTATAAGGGATAATTGATGAGATTGTATGGGATATGATTGATGAGATTGTATGAAGGGTGATTGATATTTTATAAGGGATGATCGCTGAGATTGTGTGAGGGATGATTGATGAGAATTAAAACCACTTCATTTTATGTTTGTCACATGGTGCTCTTAGCCAGTTAGGTTGGTTTGTATCAGTTCTTTGAGGGCCTCTTCCTCCAGAATAGATTCACTGCCTTCCTAAAGGCCTAAAAGGTGACTAGTTAGGGATGTTGGCTTCAAATTCAAAGTACATATGCCTAAGTGACGAGAAACCAACAGTCTGCACACAAAATAAGCTAGATCTGCAAAACAAATTGTGCATACAAAACAAGACCAAAATCCAGAAGTGGAAGAACAATCAGAACTTTGTATTGGAGTTTACAACCGGTAAAAAGAAGAAGAAAGAAATTTGTTTTTTGCTGCTACTGACTACTGAAGGATATCGAAAAATAGACATGGACCTAGGGTGGCCATAAGTCCAATTTTCGCCGTGACGGTATCGTTGTTAAGGCAGGCCCAGACTGTTCCATCGATACTGAGCATCGATTGGAACAATGGAATTTGATAGTTGTTGAATACTGGCGGGTCGGTCTGGGTCTACCCAAAAAAAAAAACAAAAAAAAAAGAGTGATACTGTTCTGATGAGATGGTGACCCTGTGTGGACCAAATGCTTGATTTTAATCACCATCCCACAGATAACCAGCTGGAGAGTGCCCTACGCAGAATCAACCGTGATGATGTTGTCAGGAAGTGCATCCACAGTGTGGTTAAAGTTGAGGATGAGGAGGAAGCTGCAGCAGCCAGAGCAGAGATAGAACAGTCAGGTGAGAATGTTGTACATCTTTATTTATACTGGTCCGAATCTGTTGCTGTCTCTGCGCTCCCAACCCCTTTTTGTGTGTGGTGTGCTCTGTGGGTTCCAGTGACAAGTCATTCTAGCTGTACTATATTAGTTTTTGTTGAATGTCCTGTCCAGGGCCAGCATCTTTTTAACTCACTGGAATCTGTTTCTCCTCCAGAGCTTCACATTATTATTCTTTCATCCATTATTCCTGCACTGTAGAGGCACTAGTTAAGGAATTTATTTTTAGTTTATTAACATAGACTTGCTTAAGAAGAATACTTGGTTAACGTAAAATTTTTTTTTAGCCCTAGCAGGATGTATTATTATTCTTCCCTTTTATGCACACATTTTTTTTTTTAACTCGAACACTTCATTTTCCATTTCCTGAGAGTTCATATTAGCAGCATTGTTTTAGCTCAGTATTCTGCTTAATCCTGTGCTTAATTTCTTTCGGCTGGGATTTTTTCACATGGACTTAGACTTCTAGTAATTCCCCCTCTGTATGTATTGTTGCGCACATAAAAAAAGCGCTTGGCAGTTGGAAAACGAGTAGCTTAACAGCGCTGTCCAGTTGTTCAAACCTCAAACCTCTTCAAATTTGGGGTACATCTGCCCAAATATGGGTAGCCATGGTCTGCATACAAAAACCAGATCTGTAAAAGGAATGTGCTTGCAAAACTCAGGTGGAACAAAACCAAAGTCTAGAAGTGGATGAACAACCATAACTTTCTGCCTGAGTTTACAACTGGTGAACTTTAAGAAGAAGAAGAGGAAGAAGAGTGATTAGTGATTAGAAAGGATTATCATCACAGAACTACAGACACATCCATAGGTGCTCCGATCTCCTCCTCAAGTGTGAAAATGTCGGTCCAGGATTTCAGCTTACGCGACGGAGTACGTGCATTTGAGCTGACATCTTTTTCAGGAAGAAGAGTGTGTGAATCCAACCTTTTGAAGTGGTAATCACTGGAGCAGACATCTATAGAAGTTGTGCAAATATGTAATTTAAGACCGAAAAATTGCAGAATGTAAAATATTAGAACGTTACCATATCCAGCAACAAAAAGTACATACACAAAAACTAAATTCTTTTAATTGTATTTATATATGTTTAGTTTTATTGCCTGATTTATAAATTTATATCCCCCTTGTGGGTTCCGGGGCCCCATTGTGGGGAAAACAAGAATAGACCCTCTGCCTCCCCAAAGGCATGTCATAAGAGTCGACTAATTGGGGAGCTTCCTTTGAAGTCGGAGTGCATCTGCCAGAGAGGTAAGGAACCAACAATCTGTATTCAAGAGAATGAGATCTGTAAAACTGATGCACACGCAACACTCAGGTTCTGGAGCAGGACTGCTGTTCAGTAGTGGACGAGCAACTAGAACTTTCCACCAGAGTGTACAGCTGGTGAACGCGAAGAAGAAGAAGAAATTTATGTGACCTTATTAGTATAACTTCTTTTCCTCTTCCCCCTCCAGTATTCTTTCTAGAAGGACAGTTGGCATATTATGTTGTGGTTTACAGCTAGGCTGTGATGTCTGCACCTTCCAGCCTAAAACATCCAATTTCAACAAACCCCCTAATTAGTTACCTTTTATGACATGCTTGTTAGCGGGCAGTGGATCTCTTCTGATTTCCCAAAAATAGACCTGGGGACCCACATTGGGTCAGTACCAGGCTGAAATGAAAGGAAAGTCTCTCACCGGTTTGACTGTAAACCTGATTCATTAGTGGAGTGAATTGGAACTCAGTCCTTCAGAGGTCTTGCAGTTGACTAACCATCTAGGCTGTTCCCGGGGTTCACCCAGCCTCTAGGAAATGGGTACCAGAGTTGACACTATGGGATAAACAGAGGAACGTCACTTTAGCTACGGAGTTACGTGGGGACGGCGACACAGGTGGACAATTCTTATCAGCTGTCCGTACTGGTGGCAAAGCACTAATAGTTTATAACCGTGTGCAATGACGCTGGCTCACATCTCCTGACTTTACCTTTACCTTTAATCTTATCTTGTGATTATTGGCTATTGTCACAACCCTGTGAGTACAGTCAGTGGCGGAATGTACCACACCGTAAGGTGTGGTGCCGTGTTTGAGGGGTGGTGACATCCAGGGTTGACACAAAGATCAGGGCCCGACCGTGACTGGCAAGGGTCCCGTTCTGTGATTGCACAGCGAAACCAGCGCTCAGGATAAAGCAAGAAAAAGAGTGAACCGTGTTGTGGACAAAAATCCGCAACACGATTACGGCTTTTGGGACTGAGCTGGCACGTGAACGGGGTCAAGAGACACGGGGATAGAGAGAACGGGGGGGACATTCGGTGTGCGTCGGTCAGGAAGAGAGAGACGTTTAGCAAGACAGTTATAGTATGAGAGTTAGGATATTTCTGTTAGTGACTGGATAGTTTATGTACAGTGTTCTGTTAGGATAGGATAGTTCTTGTGTAGAGTATTTATGTACATGTGCTGTGAGAGAGTGGCTAACCTTGGCACTCTGACCCTGTGCTAGACAGAGAGGCTGTGACAGTTTTGATTGGGTCAGCGTGGCGATAGAAAAAAAGAACGTATCTCGCCGGGCTGTGGTTTGTACACCAGGAGATTACCTGTAGCACGTACTGGGGGACGAGGCGGTTGTAAAGCCCGTTCGGCCAGAGGGTCCAGGCAATAGGTGGCCATACAGCGGGAAGTCAACTGTCTATGTATTACCTGTACTTCCAATAAAGATTGTCGTGTGTGCTCTGTGTGCGTTCGGGTTCAGTGTGTGTTAAAGGTTAGTCTGTCTGTCATAGGCCCAGTTACGAGCCACGGACCAGCAAGGTCACCCAGAGGTCTGTGACAGCTATAATGTTTTCCATTGCAGGTTATAATGCATTCAAAACAGACCGAACCAGGGCATTAGACTCTTTGAAACGTGATATGTCATTGGACGTGCAGTACGATGAACAAGACATGATTAAGGTGAGTAGCCAGAGTTCTGTTATGTGAAACAGCTTCTCACACAAAAACAGCTGTGAAACAGCTTCTTATGCATAAACAACTTTGAAACTGCTTCTCACACATAAACAGTTATTAAGAAGGAAGTTGAGGTTTTATAATTTAATAGTTACAGACAAATTGTTAAAGCTACACTAAATAAAACTGTGTTAAAAAGATGCTGTTAATAATCAGACTGTCACAGCAGTTTAGACAGAACAGTGGTAACTATTTTAGTTGGCACAATAAGTACATAACTGTGAAACAGCTTATCACATTTAAACAACCTTGAAACAGCTTTTCACATATATAAACAGCTGTGAAACAATTTCTTACAAACAGCTGTGAAACAGCTTCTCACATGTAAACATCTGTGAAACATCTCACAGAGATACAATTTGGGAAAACAGCTTCTACATAAACAACTTAAACAGCTTCTCACATATAAACAACTGTCAAACAGCTTCTCACATATAAACAACTTTCAAACAGCTTCTCACATATAAACAACCTTGAAACAGCTTCTCATACATGAACAACTACATTGGGAATTAAGAATGATCAGGAGTTCAGTCATTCAGGTGCCATCTCCACAGTAAAAGTTTGCAGTGGACCTCCACCCTGTCTCGTCATGGTTGTACACACTCTCAGACTGCCGTTTGTCCATCTCTTGATGTTGTCTACCTCCTTGTGCCACCACAGCGGTTACATACAGTCTTCATTAGTGTATGCCTGGGGGCCGCGTTAGCGCAGTGGACAGGAGACTAGGTTTCAAATTTAGCTGCAACTCACTGCAGCCCACAGCCGGTGTTCGAAACCAGGCGGTTCCCGGGGTTCAGCCAGCCTCTAGGTAATGGGTACCAGAGTTAACACTATGGAGTGCTGCGCAGTGCAGACGGCGGACAGTTTCTTGTCAGCTGTCCGTTTCAGTGGCAGAGCACTTGTGGTTTATAACGTGTGTAGTGATGCTGGTTCAAATCTCCTGACTTTCCTTTTTATTCTTAAGTGTAGGCAGGCCTGCAGAAACATGCTTATAGAATTGCTTAGCACACACACATAGGAATAGTGCTATGATTCCAGCTGCCTGAAGCATGACTTTTAGGTCATGCTTCTAAGGGCAGTAGGTCTTGTATTTCCTAAATAGGGCCTGAGAACCCACATAGGGAAGTCTTTCAATCAGATAAACCAGTTGCTCAATCAGTCAGCCGGTTCTTATTTACAAATTCATATTTAAAAAAATAATGTTTATGTTGTCTGGTGACTACAAATACAATAGTTGTGTTTATTCAGTAGTGTAATAATTGTGTGGCAAACTGTCTAAATAAACTGATGTAAGTATTGTCAGACATTCTCTTAAATCATCATCATCATCCTATTGTGCAGTTACATGTCACATAAGACTCACAGTCTAGTTCTCCATTCTGTTCTGTATATTCTTTCAGGGTGTCCCATAAGAAAAATTAAGTTATCACCAACACCTTACAAGTATACGCTTATACATATTCTTTCGCAGTGGAGGACACGCATTGAAATATATTTTGAAGGTTTGAGGTTTAAACAATGCATCAACATGGCACAGTGGTAGTAACCCATAAGTGCTCCATTCTTCTTCTAACTTAAGTCTGAGTCCGAAAAAAGCTCAGTACAGTGCACAGGCTCTGTACCACCAGGGAGATCCTGAAATACTTTGGGTAGATTTTCAACTCCAAATTTTTCCAGGCAATGCCGTGAGGCTACTCTTTTTGATTTCCAACTACCCTGGGATTCTTTTACGTGCGCAACAATGCACACTGGCATCTGATCTCACTACCCAGAGACCAGGGGGAATCACTAGAAGTCTAAGTCCACATGAAAAAATCCCAGCCCTTACTGGGGATTGAACCCGGAACCTCTAGCATTCGAGGCAGACACCATGCCTTGAGACTACGCAGCCCCTTAAATGTGTATTAAGAACTGTCATAGTCATGTAGAGCATATTATATAAATAAAAAGGGTTTTCATTTGAAAAACTTTATTTTTTACATTTTTTTTCCTGTTAGGAAACTTTTGGGACACCTTGTACATAATTCTGTGAAATACAGTGAGAAATTAACCTCTTATATCATTGCCAGAGTTTTCACTGTTTTATTTTATGCCTTGCTTCCATGACATACCTGTCTGCTCACCACACAGAATATGGGTGAGATGCAGGTGAGAGGATTCATTGTTTCATGTTATTCTAAACAAAACAATGAACAGTAGGTGCACACATTCACCTCGGTGTTTGCTTCCTTCCTTCACTTTAGCCCACCATTTCCCGGTGTTGGCTTAGTTTGTTTGCATGATTACTATGTCCTTGCTAGCTTTCATTTTTTTTTTTTTTTACACCCCCCCCCCCCCCCCCCCCCCCCCCCCCCCCCCCCCCCCCCCCCCCCCCCCCCCCCCCCCCCCCCCCCCCCCCCCCCCCCCCCCCCCCCCCCCCCCCCCCCCCCCCCCCCCCCCATTTTCTTGTTTTACCCCCCCCCCCCCCCCCCCCCCCCCCCCCACCCCCCCCCACCCATCCCCCCCCCCCCCACCACCCCCCCCCCCCCCCCACCCCCCCCCCCCCCCCCCCCCCCCCCCCCCCCCCCCCCCCCCCCCCCCCCCCCCCCCCCCCCCCCCCCTCCCCCCCCCACCCCCCCCCCCCCCCCCCCCCCCCCCCCCCCCCCTCCCCCCCCCCCACCCACCCACCCCCCCCCAGGCTTAGATTTGTGAGTAGAAATAAGACCTGGTGCCCTCTTATGTTTATTCCTTCTTCTTCTCATCCTCAACCTCCTCCTCATTCTTCTTCTTCTTATTCCTCTTCCTCATCCTACTCCTCCTGCTCCTCTTCTTCTTCTTTTTCCTCTTCTTCTTCTTCTTCTTATTCTTCTTTTTCTTCTTGATCTTCTTATTATTATTCTTCTTTGCATTCACCAGCTGTAAACTCTGGTGGAGCGTTCTGGTTGTTCCTCCACTTTTGGACTTTGCTCTAATTCCAGAACATGAATTTTGCATGCACACTTGTTTTACATATCTAGCTTACTTCTATGCAGACTGTTCTTTCCTTGCCTCTCAGATTTTTACAACATGCTTGTTAGAGTGGCAGTGGGTCTGTTCTTGTTTAGCTCCCAAAATTGTGCCCTGAAACCCACACTGGAAACTCAGGTGGGAAATGTTTCTCTCTCTTTAGTGTTCACCTGTTATAAACTCAGGCGCAATAGTCTGGACTTTGGTCTTGTTCCAGAACTTGAGTGTTGCATGTACTTCCATTTTACAGATCAGACTTATTTGTATGCAGACTACTGGTTCCCCACCTCTCAGGGAGTTGCACTCTGATTTTTAAGGAAACACCTCTAGTTATTCGCCCTTGATGAAATGCTTGTTAGAAAGGTTAGAAAAATGGAGGGGTGGGGGGGGGTGTGGGGGGGGGGGGGGGGGGGGGGGGGGGGGTTGTTGTTGTTAATCTTTCCCTCAATTTGGGTCTCTGGAATCATTTAAAAGCTATGTGATGATATGAAACCTTGTGGTCTTGTACTTTTGCTCTGCTGTCGTGGGAAATATGAGAAATAATGTTCAGTTATTTTCAAGAGAAACAATAAATAGACCCACTGCCACCTAACAAGCATGTTGTAAGAGGTGACAGATTAGGATTTTGCTCAAACTTGATTTGTTTTGGCTGACAGGTGTAGATATCACAGCCTAGCTGTAAATCACAACACTTTGTGGCAACCAGCCTTAGAAGGGTGAATGCAGAAGGAGAAGATGCTGGATCAACTCTGTGTTGTTGTATACATGTCATACCTTGACCAGAGGCAGTCATGTTGAGACAATTAATTGTTGTCATTGTTCTGTCGAAACTGCTGTGGCGTTTCCTTGGAAGCAAAACCTGAGAGCAATATCACTGGAATGTCTTTGCACTGGAACTCACAGGTGCATAGAAATAAAGGCAGATAAATAAAAAAACATCTGGAGCAGGGAGCTAGAGGGTGAAGTTAAAAAGAAGGGGAGGACATGGACCGAGCTGAATGCAAGAGCGAAGGATAGAACGACTTAGCGTGAGTTGGTCAAGGGCCTGTACTCCATTGGGGATAAAAGGAAAAAAAAATTTTTTTTTAAAATATCAAGAAAGAATAGTGTTTATCAAATAGTTTATTTTTTATGTTGAAATTTTGTAGAATGTAGATTTTTCTTTCTTTCTGGCAGTATAGCTAAAATATATCTGCAGCCTTCAAGTTTGAAATCCTTTATTGACTTGTTTAGTTGGTGTCGAAAGGCCCATAATTCATATTTATGAAACGAAAGATGCATGTTTTACAATCTTTGGTGTTTCTGCCATAGGGTCTTTGTGCTGTTCACTTTTTTGCATTGCTAGAGCCAGCCTTTTTACTGACTTTTTAGAATAGTGTAAATTGTCTCATTGTTCAGCACGCACGCACACACACACACACACACCCCTGGATGTACATATATAATAAGAGAAATGTATGGGCAACTATTAGTATCAACAGCATTATAAGACAAAGAAAACTGAACTATGTTAGACACATCCTGAAAAGAAACAAGCAGAGAATCAGTAAACAGGCTCTGAAATGGGAATTAAAGGAATTGACGAAATAAGTATGTCAAAGCGAACATTGACAGGAGAAGCCAAAGGTGCTCTACTGGATTCCATCCATGATATGGAAGTAGTAGCACTGGAAAGAACAGAGTGTGGGAATTGACTGTGAGCTCTGTCTGTGACAGTGATACAATAGGACAGTGCATGAATGAATATACACACGTAAGTGCATATATATATAGACACACACACAACTAGGCCCACACACACGTATGTGCATATATACACACACGCACTCACACACCTAGGCCCACACACATATAGTATAAAGTAGCTAGCACTTGGTGGTGTAATTTGTTAAGATTCTTGATGGATTGTTTATGTGACATTAATGTAATGGAGAATTTGCTGGTGTTTTGCTTAGAAATGCCATATACCCACATTAAGTGGTTTTGTTGTTTACTTAAAATTATAGAATATTCTCACACTACTAAAACTACTAGAAATAACTAGAATCTAAAGATTCTAAGAATACAATGGATTAAAAAAAAAAAAAAAAAAGGTCTACTGTCATCCTTAGGGTTCGAACGAACTTTACTTTCACAGGGTCAGAAATTTGTCACGCAGGTCTTATATTCCACCCTTCCAAACACCCATCTTTCACACAGCAGTTGTATTTTATCAATAAAGCATGTTATATTCATATGATAATATGTATATTGTCAATATTAAAAAAAAAATTAAAAAAAAACAAAAACAATAGAAAGATCTGAACATCAAGGAAGATTAGCTGGCAAACAGCATCTTGTCTCGGAAACTGAAATATTTTGGCCATATCAAGCGTCATGGCAGATTGAAAAAAAAAATAATAGTCGAAAACACGAAACCAGAAAAGAGAGGCAGGGGCCGACCAGCATGAAGATGGGCACAGGATATAAGGGACACCTTGGTTAGTAAAATGCACGAAGCAGGAATGCTGGCAAGAGACACACGTTTTTGTCAGTCAGACAATGATGAAAGTGACATTCTGCAAAGGACCTGCTACATTATGATAAGGATAATGAACTCAAAACTTTCTCTCAAGATTGAAGTTCAGGTCAGGAGAAGCAACTTCACTGTCCCTGGTGTATCCTGTATAGCTGTCTCTCTCTCAGCAGAACGACTAGCTGCATACCGTGAGCATCACACAGAACGCAAACTCTGTAACTTCATTGTGGACTCTTGAATTAGGAATCATCATCATAACACTCAAGACACTCCCATAAGCACCCAGTCCACATCTTCGGCAGGAAGCGAAGAGTTCCAATTACGATGTAACTTTAGAAAGTTTAAAATGAATTACCTATAGCAGGCAGGCAATACTAGGTTGACCGTTTACTTCCAGTCGTCATCATAGCACTCGGGACACTCCCATAGGCACTCCATCCCCATCTTCGGCAGCAAGCGAAGAGTTCCAATTCCGATGTAACTTTAGAAAGGTTCGAATGAATTACCTATAGCAGGCAGGCAATACTAGGTTGACCGTTTACTTCCTGCACTGCATCGAAAGAATATTTTCTATGGATTGTTACTATTTTGCCAGGTATAAGACAACCCCTTTTTTTTAAAGCCCAAAATTAAGAAATAAATATTTTGAAAACATTCTGTGTAAAAGACGACCACCAATTTTAAACTGAAAAATTTGGAAAAACATAATTTATACACAGAAAAATACAGTACTTAAGAGTTTTTTCATTTACTTAATTTGCGCAGGGCCGCCTAATTATTTACCTGAGCAAGTTCTTCTATCACTGTCCAGCAGCTGTATGGAGGGCATAATTGAGGGTTTAGGTGGGTTATAGATCCAGCTAGTTGTTGGAACTTTTCTTTCTTTCCACAAGACACTGGCCCATTATGGTGTAAGAAGGCTTGGCATTAGCCCATATGGAGTAAAGGACCCTTTTCCACACCTTCAAGCGCATTGTGCATTTAGTATTATAACTACATTTTATAGACCAATCGACACTTGATGGGTGATGTGGTCAACATCACACCAGCCGCCTTTACTTTCCTGGACTTGGGAGCCAAGATCATTTTTGAAAAATCCAACTCCCTTTCAATTTTAACCCATGATCCTCGGATCTGCAGGTGGATGTCTTGCTGCTACACTTTTAGGCTCCCGCGTTGTCCCATAATAATACTAATGAAGAAAAAGATACCTGGAACGGGCCCTTCTGTTCGCTTCATAAAAGGTACTTTTTAGTGTCTCTGATATTTCTGCGGTCCATCTTCTGCACGGTCAACTTCTGGCTCTGTTACTGCTGTATCTGTATAGCATTGCGCCCTGTCGGATGCCATTCTTGTTGCATGGCCAAATCTTTTGATTTGTTGTCTACCTATAAAGTTAAGTATTGGTTCTGTGCCGACTCACCTCCTGATATCATCGTTCCTAAGTCAATCTTTCCTCATTACACCTAGCATAGTATGTAAACATTTCATTTCTGTCGTGACTATTTTCTTTGGCTTCTGAAGACAGTGTCCATATTCGACATTATAGCGTAGTGTTTGTGAGAATATTGTGTTGAACAGTGTTCTTTTAGTTTTCCTATTCACATGCTTGCATTATCAAAATTGGTGCCATTTGGCCTGAAACTTGATTGGCTTTATGACATATTTGTTGGATTTCTTTATTAATTCTTCTGTCTTCTGAAAAAAATTCTCCAGATGTGTAAAATCCTTCGCTTGCTTTGACTGTTTTTCATCAATTTCAAAATTAGCTATTCTTTATTTGCTGGAGAATGTCATCACTTCTGTTTTGTCTAAACTGATCTTCATATCATAGTTATCACATTCTGAGTGGAGTCTATTAATATGCTCATGTAGTTATACTTCTATTGGTACTATTATTGCCTGGTCATCAGTGAAAAACAGTTCATTCAGTAATTTTCCGATGTTATCCTCTTCACTGGTGTTAGCTGATTTGCAAATTTATTCACACTGGGTAAAACCTGGTTTAGTGAGACAATTCTGTTATCGCTAACCACCTTTGAAAACTGACAGATGACTGTACTAATGAAACTGATCCTGGATGTTGCAGGAGTCTGAATCTCTAGCCGAGGACAGTCCCACCAGTCACAAAAGCCTGTCGGAAGATGTGCCGTATGAGGGTAAGTACCTTAGATGTTGTTCCGTCAGCTCTCATGTTTTTTTCCCCCATGGTTCATGTAGCCTGGTCTGGCTTGAGGTCTAACCCATTCCAGAAATAACATCTTTTGACATATGTTCTGTCACTCCTATTTATATATTTATTGTACATTTTCTTAACAACTGTGGTGGCGCATTGGCTGCTAATGCATATGATCCAGGGGTCAAGCCCATCGTGATGCAAGGTTTGTTTCTGGACCACATCACCTCTGGAAAAATAACATTATAGAGAATAGGTAAAGACCCTTTTTCTGCAACTTGATGTGCTGTTATGTATGTGCTGCTAGCTATGTTAATTTATGGATCAATCGGAACTTGAGTCTTTCAGCACCAAACAAGTCACCATTCATTTCTTGGTGTTTCCAAAGATATACAGGATGTTTGTAAAATCTTGCTACACTTTGTACTTAGAAAAAAAAAATGTGAAAAAAATTAAGTACATGGCGCTGTGAAAAAAATATTTGCTGTACAGTCTTGTAACAATATTCAGTAAATGGCTGTCGTCTGCTGGAGTATTTCTTTGCACTGAAAGCAGAATGATGTTATCAACAGAAAATGCAGATGTTAAATTAACTTATCTGAGGTATTAGCTTAACCACTTCTGCTCTATAGTGTCTCTGTTAAACTCCTTTAGACTTAAGTATTTATTGCTTTTGAGCTCAAGTCCTCAAGATACTGGGAGTTAAAATAACAGTTGCTTGGGACTAAAAGGTTAAAGATTCGTTAAAGATAAGTCACCTTATCCTCCAGGAGATATCCTCATACATGTATTAAGCAGGTCTACCTGGATAAAACGTTCATCTTATGAGGATTTAAACTAGAACCACCAGGTTAGCGGGCAGGCGAGCCAGCTGTTGCACCGTTGTTGCTCCCTCTATGTAGGGGTCTTTTTTCTTCTTGAAATTTCTGATTTATTTGCAGTACATAGAATTTCTGCTTTATACATAACTAAAAGAAATACATTTACTTGTAAATAATAAAGTGCAGGTTTTTAACCAGGCTGTGGTTGTTATCTCATCTGTGTCACCATATCAACATGATACTAACCTTTTGCTGGTGTGTTTGCTCTATCTGCCATAATAGATTGTGATCTGGCTTATTATCCACTAACTTATGAACTGTTCTTTGTTGTATTTCTTGAGTTATTATGTGTGTTTGTCTTGTAGTCAACTAACTTGTGTACCATTCCATGATGTATTTCTTGTCTTGTGTGTTGTTGTCTTGTAGTCAACTAACTTGTGTACCATTCCATGATGTATTTCTTGTCTTGTGTGTTGTTGTCTTGTAGTCAACTAACTTGTGTACCATTCCATGATGTATTTCTTGTCTTGTGTGTTGTTGTCTTGTAGTCAACTAACTTGTGTACCATTCCATGATGTATTTCTTGTCTTGTGTGTTGTTGTCTTGTTGTCAACTAACTGAAACTGCTTTGTGTCGTAGTTCTTGTGTGCCATCATGTGTATTTTTATTCCTTGTGAACTGTGTCGTTATGTAGTTCTTGTAATCAACTAACTTATAAACTGTTCTGTGATGTAGTTTTTTTAATCAACTAACTTATGAACTGTTCCATGACATTGTTCTTTTAGTCAGCAGACTTTAAAACTGTTCCAATATTTAGTTTTTGTGTCATTGCGTGTTTTCCTTGTGCTCTTTCTTGTCTTGTGCTCGTCTAAGGTTTCACATACAGTGTGGATATTGATTATCACACTAATTTTATGTTTTTTAAGCTGAGTTTCTGTGTTTGAGAGAAAAGAAAAAAGGAAGAGAGTGACGGGGGGGGGGGGGGGGGGGGGTTGGGGGGGGGGAATGTCTTTTAAAAAAAAAATCAAACCTTCCAACCAATCATCAGTGCCAACCTCGCGCCCTCACTCAGTCAGTGAGGATACAGTACAGGTTGCAGTCGACATTCGCCGACCTCCGGCTGAAGCCCCAAAATCTCCTCAAGAAGATGAGGCAGAAGTCCGCCGAAAGAAAGAGGCTTTAATGGACTTGGTTCAACAGCTGGATCGTTACAACGAGACAGCTGAGAGTCACTTTGTTCGGCAAGGTATTTCTTGGAGATATGAACACTGTCAGCTTATTACACAACCTGTGTTACATGGAGTGATTTTTATTATTTTATCTATTTATTTATTTGTTGTTGTTGAGTTTTTCAAGTTTACATCTTTGATGTTGTAAAAAGAAATTGTAAGACAGCTTTTTTCAAAACAGTGTTTTCCCATTGTAAATTTAAATAATGCAGACACAAACAGTACATTGTAAAATGTATTGCCTGGCAAACTATGTTTTGTAAACAGAAAGATTTTGTGATCAATTCGAAGTTACTGTGGTAATCACTTGACTGATTTTGAATTTCTGGCGGATAAATGTACAGCAACTAGACAAAGTGGTTTATGCATTTCAGCAAGAAAATGAATCTTTTATTGCTTTATTAAAAATTGATGTAACTCGGTAATAATGCACCTGAGGTACAGCGAAATATGCCTGGCAATAAATTGTGCAGTGTATTGTTTGTGTCCGCATTATTTTAAAAAAGTAGATGTTGTGAAAGTCAGGTCTGTTCAGCTCATTTTACTCAATGGCTAAAATGTTGAAAATGGGGATTATCACGGGGCCGGAGGGCTGAGCCACAGTGTAGAAAGATCATTATTAAATATGACTGGAAATGATCTGCAGGCCACTTGCTAGGCGTCTGCGGGCCAGATTTGGCCTGCAGGGCCATCAGTTGAATAGCCTCAGTGTTAATAATGCTAGGTTGAGGCACATGTTCACAATAGTTGTTGCATCAGGTAGGGCCTAATTTAATGAGGCAAACAAATATTGTTTATTGTTTTTTTTTTTAGTTGCCTGTTGTGATTACATATTTTATTTTTTTAATTTCATTTGAGTCATTTATGTGTTTATACGCACGTGACCTATTCTGAATCATTGCACTGTTTAGTTGTGCCAGTGGTTGATGTTTTATTGCAACACTAAGTGCACTCCACAGGTTTGAATTGTTTGCCATGTTTTCTATTAATGTTGGGCATTCTACATAAAAGGCGTAGCAGCAACAGCTGTAGTAGTAATTGCAGCAGCAGTAGTAGTTACATCAGCAGTAGTATAGTGGTAGTTACAATTGCAACAGTAGTGGCAATTGCGGCAGCAGCAGCTGTATTTGTAACTGCAGCAGCAGTAGTAATGTGGTAGTTAAATTAACGGCAGTATTAGTGGTAGTTACAACAGCAGTAGTAATTGTGGTAGCTGCAGTAGCAGCTTTAGCAATAGCTTTAGTAGTAATTGCACAGTAGAGGTAGTATTAGTGGCAAATACAATAGTAGTGACAGTTTCACCAGTAGTAAGAAAATGTATCAAATTGTATAACAAAGCGCCACTGAAACTTCATCGACCATGCACTCAGAATGGATAAGACCACAGACTCCTCCTATCAAGCCCTTGTATGGACACCGGAAAGGAAAAGAAAAAAAGGGAAGACCAAGAGAGACCCACCGTAAAACCATCATGAGGGAAGGCTATAAAAAAAAAAAGTTATTAGCACCGGCCTAACATCCAAGACCTAAAACAGGTGGCTGCGAACCGCCAGACACAGCGAGCTATTACCTCCGCCTTATGCGCCGCCCTAGGCTCAGGAGGAGAGACTGACTAACTAACTAATATTCATCATGTTTCTCACTTATTTGACTTTTCTTCAATGTCATTAATTGTTCTCCAACTTTCACCGTCAAATGTTAAAATTGAAATAAGAATTGACAATACATAACTATACTGTACACATCCTATCACTTTCCATTAATGTATTCTTAACGATTGATTTTGGAAAACTGCCAGTTACTGCCTGTTTTATACCACTTTTGCGGTGTAGGGGAGGGTGGTCTTTGAGCCTGAGGATTTACGGCCGCGTGGCTAGTGCAGTCGCCACGACTGTCCTTTTATTTTGCCTCCGATAGAAAAAAAATCCCCAGCCTTGCCGAGGATTCGAACCCGGGTCTCCCGCTTGAGAGCCCAGCGTGCTAGCCGCTCCTCAGGTAATGGTTTCACTATGTCCTTTTAACTTCTGCGGATCCGTTGTGGTGTAGTGGCTAGTCGCTCACTTGCCGGCTCGAAGGTCTTGGGGTCTCGAAACTCCTGTCGATGTGGATTTAAATATTTTTTTTTTTAAATCGCGCTTGCCTCCCATGTTGACCCAGCTTACGATGGGTACTAGGTAATATCCTGGGAAGTAAAGGCGGTCGGTGTGGTGTTGACGGCTTCACCCACTGAGTGTCAATAATTTGTCTAAAATGTGGCTGACTAGAACGCCAACGTGGTTCCCGACAGTGATTGTAAATCATGTTTCGTGGTCTGATGCATTTTACCGATCTGATCGATGTCACTGGGGGCCACTGACACACACACACACACACACACACACACACACACACACACACACACACACACACACACACACACACATATATATTCCCAGTGACTGCTGGCTTTGACTTCCTGTCACCTTCAGAACAGATAAGATCACAGGGAAGCTGTTTACTGTCGGGGTCTTTGTGGGCTGTCAGCTGTCAGGGGGTGGATGGCTCAGCAGCACTGGAATGAGCAACAGCTTTTGTTAGACTGCAGGGCTTTAATGTCATACAGGGATTCTTAAAATACTGGGGGGGGGGGGGGCACGCGAAGAAAAAACAATACTGCTGTGTAACAATACTTGGAGGAAACTTGACAGACCGGACCGGAAGTAGACATTGTGAGCTTTACAAACCTGTTCTTCCCCCCCCCCTCTTCTTCGTCTTCTGCTGCTGCTCATGCTCCTCATCCGCCTCCTCCTCTTAGGAGGCGAACAGTTGGGGAATGAGAGTGTGGCACTTGCCTGTGTTCTCAAGGTGGTGTAAAGAATTTCTGTCAGCTACTAACTTAGTGCATAAGTTTATGTCAATTCTTAACTCAATGTTGAGGCCTGTTAAAAACGTCTTATTTCAGCTACTAACGTAGTGCATAAGTTGAGGCCGGGTAAAGACTTCTTATTTCTGCTACCAACGTAGTGCATAAGTTGAGGCCGGGTAAAGACTTCTTATTTCAGCTACTAACGTAGTGCATAAGTTGAGGCCGGGTAAAGACTTCTTATTTCAGCTACTAACGTAGTGCATAAGTTGAGGCCGGGTAAAGACTTCTTATTTCTGCTACCAACGTAGTGCATAAGTTGAGGCCGGGTAAAGACTTCTTATTTCAGCTACTAACGTAGTGCATAAGTTGAAACTGGGTAAAGACTTCTTATTTCTGCTACTAACGTAGTGCATAAGTTGAGGCCGGGTAAAGACTTCTTATTTCAGCTACTAACGTAGTGCATAAGTTGAGGCCGGGTAAAGACTTCTTATTTCAGCTACTAACGTAGTGCATAAGTTGAAGCCGGGTAAAGACTTCTTATTTCAGCTACTAACGTAGTGCATAAGTTGAAGCCGGGTAAAGACTTCTTATTTCAGCTACTAACGTAGTGCATAAGTTGAGGCCGGGTAAAGACTTCTTATTTCAGCTACTAACGTAGTGCATAAGTTGAAACTGGGTAAAGACTTCTTATTTCAGCTACTAACGTAGTGCATAAGTTGAAACTGGGTAAAGACTTCTTATTTCAGCTACTAACGTAGTGCATAAGTTGAAGCCGGGTAAAGACTTCTTATTTCAGCTACTAACGTAGTGCATAAGTTGAGGCCGGGTAAAGACTTCTTATTTCAGCTACTAACGTAGTGCATAAGTTGAAGTCGGGTAAAGACTTCTTATTTCAGCTACTAACGTAGTGCATAAGTTGAAACCGGGCAAAGACTTCTTATTTCAGCTACCAACGTAGTGCATAAGTTGAGGCCGGGTAAAGACTTCTTATTTCAGCTACTAACGTAGTGCATAAGTTGAAACTGGGTAAAGACTTCTTATTTCAGCTACTAACGTAGTGCATAAGTTGAAACTGGGTAAAGACTTCTTATTTCAGCTACTAACGTAGTGCATAAGTTGAAACTGGGTAAAGACTTCTTATTTCAGCTACTAACGTAGTGCATAAGTTGAAACTGGGTAAAGACTTCTTATTTCAGCTACTAACGTAGTGCATAAGTTGAGGCCGGGTAAAGACTTCTTATTTCAGCTACTAACGTAGTGCATAAGTTGAAACTGGGTAAAGACTTCTTATTTCAGCTACTAACGTAGTGCATAAGTTGAGGCCGGGTAAAGACTTCTTATTTTTGCTACTAACGTAGTGCATAAGTTGAGGCCGGGTAAAGACTTCTTATTTCAGCTACCAGCGTAGTGCATAAGGTGATGCTGGGTAAAGATTTATGTCGGCTACTAACGTAGTGCATAATTTGTGGCCGGGAGCTGTCCTGATGCAGCGGGTAGACGCTAGCCTGCGGATCTGATAGTCGTGGGTTCAGATCCTGATGGACCTTTGGATACCGTCTTAAATTGGTACCTGGTAAAGTCCGGCAATAGTAAAGGCGGACGTCTTGATGCTGACCACATCACTCACCAAGTGCCAACTTGTCTATAAAATATAGGTCTAGCCCTGAAGGCGTGGCAAAGGGTAATTTACTTTACTTTCAAAGTTGGGACCCTATGATTCTTTGGGAGATAAAAGAATTAAAAACAATATCTTTTTTCCTTCCCTGGCTGTTATCCAATGGCTTATTTAATCGCCGGTGGGACTCTAGGAACATGGGTAGTTTAAGCTGACCATCTCAGGACAATCCCAGGTGCCTGTTGAGTCACCAAAGGGCAGTCAAAACGGCTACCTCGGACAGACGTGACCTACATTCGTATGCGCGGGTAATGATGTAGCATAAACAAAAGAAAGGAGAGGTGTCTCGACAGCACAGCAGTAGCGTACGTCATCTTCAGCTTATCCACCGCCCATGCTTCCCTGAGCCTTGGGAAAAGAGGATTACAAAGTTTCGAGCATCCGTAACTTGTACGGGTTTTAAACTGATATCTGGACTTGCCAGTTAATAACGCATCGATTGGGCCTGTCTTGACATCTGTTGCGACCGAGTCTAGTTTGTCCTGGTGTTGTTGTACATGTGCTGTCTTGTGGACGTACATACAGGCCTTTGTAATATGTGGGTATAGTGTAAGATAGTTTAATGATGTGTGTGTTGTGAGGCAATTGTTCACTACAGGATAAAGTAGTTGAAGAATGTGCATTTTCAAAACAAACCCCAAAAAACACACACACACACACACCTACACACACACACACACACACACATATATATATATATATATATATATATATATATATATATATATATATATATATATATATATATATATATATATAATTACAATAGTACACTATCGTATACAATCGTACCAGATTGTGCGTGTTTATGTTTTAGTTGAATGTAATTGTCAACTAGGGAATGTGGTAGTTAAAGGGGTTGTGTTAACTTAAAGACGAAAAGTTCGCCCTTAATTTACGGGGTGCATCCTATGTAGCCTGGTCTCTCTCAGCAGACCGACTAATTGCCAGTGTGGCTCTGTTTTGGTAATTGTTTATTATGGGATAAAGTTTTTGACAGATGTGGTTGATTATGGGAATTGACGGATGTGCGGGTTGTGAAGTAATTAATTGTTCACAGTGTTATAAGATAGATGAGTGGTGTGAATTTTTGTAAGGTAATAAGTGTTGATCTCCTTACCGATAGGTTGTGTTATATGTTATGCGCCGAATATGATTTAGTTATACACCTCACTCTAATATCTATGCTGTACACCACCTTATATCTTCGTGTGGGTTCCGGGGCCCCATTGGGGGTGAAAACAAAAATAGACCCAATTCCTGCCCAAAAGCATGTCGTAAGAGTCGACTAATTTGGGAGCTTCCTTCGAAGTCAGAGAACATCTGCCTGAGAAGCAAGGAACTAACAGTCTGCATGCAAATGAGTCAGACCTGTAAAACGGATATCCACGCAACACTGTTTCTGCAACACGACTAGAGTCAAGAAGAGGACGAAGAACCAGAAATTTCCGCTGGTGTTTACAGCCGGTGAACGTGAAGAAGAAATGAAGAAGACACCACCTTATAATGATTGCGTTTTTTACGTGCTAATAATATGTGTGTTACGCGTGCGTTTGAAGGTGTGTCACGCACGTGGCCGTGTATTTATAACAGCGATCGATTGTGTTTTGTGATTCGAATTCATACCCACAGTTGCCACGTGTGCCTGAATGAATTAACCGAGCAGTGACATCGGGCATTACAATACGGGCGGTCTCCTTCCTTAGTAGCCAAACAAGAGCTGGATTGAGTTGACTCAAGAACAGACATCAAAGCACTCGGTGCATTTCGCTAAACCTCGATCCCAATCTTTAGCAGCCAGCGCAGAGTTCGAAAACCAACGGTGCCAATGGCATTGATTATACGTCCGTGTTGCCTTGCCTCTAAACCAGTCATGCTAATAGTACCAGTTTGTCTGTGCTGATCAGTGTTTCAGGTTTCCTTCCTGTCTCCCCTGGATGCAAATCTTGATACTGATTCCAGTTCGGCGTCACTGTATGATCCTGTGAGTGTGTGTTGAAAGCTAATGTTGGTCTTCCTGTCGATAGGCATCTTTCCCCTCCATCATCATCGTCAACTTCAGTTTTGGTCCTCATGCATTCTGGGATCATTTACTCGCGACAGAGATATTGTGTCTGAGAAAAATGCAAAAGAATAGAATGGGGGGGGGGGGGGGTACATCAACACAAAAGGAAGTCGTGAACGTATTAGAAACAATTAGACGTATACAATGTTTTTGACATGAGAAGGAATTATTTCGAGATTTGGAAACAACTGGCAAGGTTGATGGAATGAGAGCAAGAGGAAGGCAAAGATAAATACCTGGATGACCCGGCCAGATGGATGCGGCGAGACAAAATCATTGAACTGACTGATCCGTGATTTTGGTATTCGTGTGAGATGGCAAGGCATGACGACCCTACGTTCACCGGCACGGCACATGATGATGATTATTATTTTGAGAGAGAGAGAGAGAGAGAGAGAGAAAGAGAGAGAGAGAGAGAGAGAGAGAGAGAGAGAGAGAGAAAGAGAGAGAGAGAGAGAGAGAGAGAGAGAGAGAGGGGGGGGGGTGTAGTCGCTATTGGAAGGAATGGGGTTGAATTACTTTTCCGTTCTCTAGGGGAAAAAACAAAACTGGCCATTGTCATCGCGTGGGGATGCTAAGTGTTTTTAATGTCATCAGTCTATTATGTTCATCTTGGGCTTCCTTTTCTCTCACATCATATCGTTTAGGTGTAGCCCCTATGTTGCGGCTGCATCAAGCTCCAACGGTTGCAAACTGGTGCGCCGACACAAAGCAAACAGCTGAATAGGGGTGGGGGGGGGGAGGGGAAGAGGCAGCCCTGTTACACATTGTCTAGGGAAAAGACGCAAAGGGGTCTAAACCTTGGGTACTTGAGTAGGAGTAATATTAGTAGTAGTATACCAAACGAGAACAAATATATTTGAAATAATACGAAATATATAACAAATACTGGTACTTTTCTTTTTGTTTATCCCCTCTTGGGGACTCCGAGTTTTCGTGGGGATTTCCCGGGGAAGTGCATTTAAAGGGGGTTAGTGTTAGTGGAGGAAATATATGTTAATGAGGAAAGATTGGAAGTGGTGGAAAATTTCGAATATCTTGGGTCACTGGTTACCAACAATGGTGACACAATGAAAGAAATTAAACGGCGACTATCAATTGCTCTTCAAAGACTAAAACAACTGAATAAATTATGGAATTGTACAGATAGAATTACAAAGGTCAGATTTTTAAGAGCATGCATCTTTCCCATTGCAACATACGCCTGTGAGACCTGGACACTTACTAAACAAGCGGAACAGCGCATAAATGCATTTGAATATAAATGTTACAGACAGGTTCTAAGAAATATCTTGGGTAAAGAAAAGAAACAAATGCATCCATACTTCAAGAGCTGAATATTGAAGAGGGTTGGCTAGTAAAGACAATAAAACAAAGAAAATTGAAATATTTTGGTCACTTGAAACGTCATGGAAGTCTAGAGAGAACAATAATGGAGGGGTATGTGCCTGGAAAGAGAGGAAGAGGAAGGCCAAGGAGAAGATGGGTGCAGGATGTGGCAGATGATCTCCAGATGGGTGTATCAGACGCAGGACATCTTGCTCAGGATAGGAAGGTTTTCCGGAGGGTTGTTATGGCAGCGAGGTTCCGCGAGGGACATGCCACTGAATGAATGAATGAGTGTTAGTGGGTATTCCTAACACCTCCGGGCAAGTCCCTGCGAAATCTCGGAGCTCCCGAGATGGGTTGAATAAAAAGAAAAAGGAACCCCCCCCCCCCCCCCCCCCCCCCCCCCCCCCCCACCCCCCCCCCCCCCCCCCCCCCCCCCCCCCCCCCCCCCCCCCCCCCCCCCCCCCCCCCCTCCCCCCCCCCCCCCCCCCCCCCCCCCCCCCCCCCCCCCCCCCCCCCCCCCCCCCCCCCCCCCCCCCCCCCCCCCCCCCCCCCCCCCCCCCCCCCCCCCCCCCCCCCCCCCAAAAAAAAAAAGCTTCTGTACACCGTTGGAGGGAAAAGGACCCACTTAAAGTTGTTACAAATTTCCAGGAAAAACGGGGGAGGTGGCAGGGTGCGGGGGGTCCTACAAATGGCCTAATCCCTCACTGTTTCGTCACCGCTAGCTATAACAGATCGGTGAAGCAAACAACAGCCAAATGTCGATCTGGCGTGTACTGTTTTTGTGTCAGAAGAGTCCGCGTTTTTCAGTCTCGGGGATTGTGGACACGCATGACGGCCACTTGCAGGGGGAAGGGGCGGGGATGTATCGCTTGGGGCAACACTGCAAAGGTGTCTATGTAGATAGGTATGAAATATTGTATCTTCATAGAATATATGTGTAGCTTAGTGTGTTGTGTACATGTGTGTACAGTTAAGGTTGTTAACTGTGTTTAGTTCAGGGTGTCATTTGATGTGGTCTTTTGTGAATGGTTTCATGGGAGAAAAAGGGGGGGGGGGGTTGCGTTTAGTGCATGGTGTCATTTGAGGCTGTTTGTAGGTAGGTATCATTGGAAGGTGTGTTCAGTGCAGGGTTTCATTTGAAGCCGTTTAATTAATGGGTTCATATCATACTGTTTAATATAGGACACCGTTTGATGCTTTTTTTTTTTTTTTCATCGATCACCGGCTGTGAATTCCAGTGGAAGGTCCCGGTTAATCGTCCGCTTGGACTTTTGGCCTTCACCTGGACCTGATTTTTGCGTGTACAACCGTTTTTTATTTCCCTGCCTCTTGGGCAGCTGTACGCCGACTTCGAAGGAAGACGTCAGGCCTATTTCTAGGGTGACTGTGGCCATTGTTTTGTGTGGGTCGAGACTGCCTGATTTGTGTGGTGTCCGCCTTGTCTCGTTCGCCGCAGGTATTGCCCCCGGAGTACCCCTTTGGGGCAACCCCCTGTGGAACAGTTGGCCCTCAAGGGAAGGCAGGGGCAGATCATGGGCATTCCCCGCCATCCAAGGAGGCTTCCATGCATGCAGAGCCGGCACATGGCGCTCTGGTTCTGGGCTCACCCAAGGAATCGTCACGTCCTGCACATGCCTGCTTAACTCACAACCGTATCAGGCCTCCCGCTCGACAGGGGCTGCGCCCTCTGGAAGTCAGCGGGGAGCAGCCCGTTGGTTTTGGACTTTTGTGACCACACAGATAGGTACATTAGCCCGGCAGAATTTCACATCCTGAATCAGGCATATCGTTATCAGTTTTGTCACAACACTCGGGCGAGTGGGGTCTTTGGGTGTGGACATTCGGCCTTTTGCATTGCGGTGCAAATTTTGATGGTCAGATTTTGATCCGTATGATCTAGTTTTGTCGGACATTTAGGCTTAGCCATCCGATGGATGGTTGCTGTTGTGGTGTATGTACCACAGCGCGGTGACGACGATACTGAGGGTTAACCAAGGATGTACGTGACTGGCCAGCCTATGGATGGTTGCTGTTGTGGTGCACCTCAGCGCGGTGACGACGACACTGAGGGCCAACCGAGGATGCACAAGGATGGCCAGCCCATGTATGGTTTCTGTTGTGTTGCACCTCAGCGCGGTGACGACGACACTGAGAATTAACCGAGGATGAGCATTGAGCAATGTTCTCTTTACTCAGCAGTCTTTTAACCAAGGGTTGTGATTTTAGCTGTACTTTTGTCGAACCTACTCATGTTCCTAATGAGTTTTGATAACATTTTTCACCCAAGCGTTTGGGGGCGGGCTGATGAGAGCCACAAGGACACATCACCTCTGGTGGCCGCCAAACTCCGAGATCCCCTGACAGCTCTGTTAATGCTCATTTAAGACATTATCCGTGGCGCACGACGAGGACGTGCTGTAGGGGTCTTGCGTGAGGTTCCGTACAACCAGGATAGTAAAGGACTGGCGCCCGAGTGACGTACGGAGTATCTCCTTATACACATCATATTGGACTTAACTTCCCCTCACGCCTGTGACATAGATCACCGCGCCACCGTTTGATGCTGTTTAGTGGAGTTTTTTTTTTTTTTTAAGGGCTGTCTGTAGAGGGAGGTTTTGAATTGTTTGCAACAGTATAATTAAGACGGTGCTTAGTGTCCAGTACTGAGTGTCATTTGTGACTGTTTGGTTGAGGTCGTGTTTAGGACAGGGTGTCACTTGAAGATGTTTTTTTTTTTTAAAGCCTTTATTATAGCATTTATGGCAGTTTAATTCAGCGTGCTATTGAGGCTGTGCTTATGACACGGTGTCTTTTGAAGGTGTTTTTACTCCAGGGTGTCATTTAAAGCTTTTTTTTTTTAGTGCAGCGAGTCGTTTGAGATTAGGTGTGATGTAGACATGATGTAGACACGGGAATAGTAGGAAAGCACGCATGTCCTACTCCACTTTTGTGAGGATTTATCTTGAGCTGTGGTTACCCCTAAAGGCAGCTATCCTACATCGCTGGGGTGAGTACGTATTTGCTCGTTTACATCCACTTCACTCGCACAGACACACACGTTGAGTTACACTACTGCTGCTAGCGTTAACTGCTATACAAGGACATAACCTAGACACTAGACACAAATATAGACTTTCTCTGGAGTCATATCAGAGCATTGAAATCTAAGAAAACATACAAAGATTGACCATAAGGGTACAGAAATTACGTATGAGAGAAAGAAAACGATACGTTTATAATAAGTATGCTACTGAACAGTTATCATTGACACCTTCTGGTTTTTTTCCCCGCCACGCACCTTCTGACATGTAACTTAGTATTTATGTTTTTTTCTGGGACTGTCCATGTCTGGTATTGATAGCACAGAGTTGGTACGAACAGCATATGCCTCATGACTGATAGCATTACAGTCTTTAACAAGTCACATTTCTGACTGCCGTGTCCACTTGCGCTAAGCAGAACTTTACACACCCACTGTTAAGAATGTGGTACACCTTGTTAGTTAGATCAGCATAGAATTGTATTAGTGTTGCTACTTGCTGTAGCCTGAATGTTTTTTCTATATGCATGCTTCTGTGTATTTTTTTTTTTTTTACTTTCATATATTTTTAGGTGTTTATGGTGGTGTTTATATATATCTTGATATCGCAGACATCATATGTAATTTTTATGTGTAACTTTGTTTTCTATCTTATGTATTTGCATGTACAATTATAAATCTACACCAGAATAAAGGGAACTTGGCCTACTTATTGTCGCATTTATTTGTTCTCCTTAGTTTTTTTTAAATCAAACATTGCACTTGTCCTTTCAAATGTCCTTACAACATACATTGTTTTTATTTTCTACCTTATTATATTTATCAAGCAAATAGAATAGTTGTTATTTAAACAAAAATAAAGAACCTATTTTCATTTTAGGTAAAATGTTGGCGTTTGTACTTTGGCATTGTGAACGCCCTTTGTAATGCCGGGTGCGATTGCAGCTGCATGCAGTTTGGCAGCAGACCGCCTTGTCTTTATTTTGACAGTGGTATTGATAGCCAGGCGCACAGAAAGTAAACAACAGCCAAACATGCTTTGGTTGGTTCTGCAACATCCTGTAAATGATACGCAACTAACTTAGGCATGTAATGCTGACCCCCCCCCCCCTCCCCCACCCCCCCCTTTCCCCCATATTGATATCGACCAATACGAACATAATGGATAATGTGGTCACTATCAGATCAGTCACCTTTACCTCCGA
>CAJHNH020002306.1:112500-114659 GCA_905116865.2 Candidula unifasciata | reverse complement strand
CTTCTTATCTGGTGTCTCCTCTTGGTGTCATCTCTCTCTGATTTGGCCAGGCGTATTTCGTAGGAGAGCGAGCTTTTCCACACAACGTACTTTAGACCACCATTTATAGTTTAAAAATTTTGAGTATTTTATTTTGCCAAAAAGTACTGAAAACAGTTTTTGATTTTGGATAGTTCCGAAATGTGAAAATTTTCCGCGTGTGACCTTATAGTTGTCTTCCTGTAATAAGAACGGGTTAGTCATGTCATGTATATGTGTGTGAAAGGTTGTGTGGAGCCTTAAGCGGGTCAAGCCGTCATTTGTTAATGTGTGATCGGGTTGTGTCGGTTTGGGTTGATAGCTAAGCTCCGGTGTACGTAAATACCATATACCCGGAGCATCCAGCTCACGCTTTGAGATCCAAATGTTCGGCGATGAGAATTGCAGTGGCATGTTGGGTGACGAACTACCTAGTGCTATGACCTATGCTAGGTTAAATATTAATTTCTAAAACGTATGGTGCAATCTTTACATTTTTGGGACACATTGTGTGTGGGCTCAAGCTGTACCACAGACATGTTTCAATATGGCTAATGAAAAACACTTTTGTTTTCAGTCGTCCCCATGTGGGATGCAATTTTTCGTAATTTGAAGCCCCACCCTGGCTTTTGTCGGGGGCCCTGAATATAGCCGGGCCATAGTTAATGCCTAACGGCTGAGAGGGGTTTCTGGGACCTCTCCACATGTGATCCTCATCCGCAAGGTGGCACTTTGTGTCACTGGGTGTTTATCGATTGTGTGATATCCTGGTGGAGTACAACAAGAGAGAAAGAAAGAGAGAGAGAGAGAGAGAGAGAGAGAGAGAGAGAGAGAGAAAGAGAGAGAAAGAGAGAGAGAGAGAGAGAGAACATTTTTGTAAGGGGTGCCCATGCAACTGGTTATGCGTTTTATAGTACACTTGTTCCTGTACCGAGGTGATGTCGTCATTTGGAGGTAACAGGTTCGATTCTCGGCGTGGTATCTATAGCTTTCGATTTGTAAAGTTGTGTAGTATGTCTTTCTATCTGCCTGTTCCTTTCTATAAGTGCTGGTCATTACCTGTCTATTTGTTTATTAAACTCCATAAGCATGGAGCTGCGTGGTCTTGAGGCATGGTTTCTGCCTCGAGTGCTAGAGGTTCCCGGTTCAATCCCCGGTAAAGGCTGGGATTTTTTTCACGTGGACTTGGACTTCTAGTAATTCCCCCCGGGTCTCTGGGTAGTGAGATCGGACGTCCGTATGCATTGTTGGCAGTTGGAAATAGAAAAGAGTAGCCTAACGGCGCTGCCAGGGCAAAATTTTGAGTCTAAAATCTACCCAGAGTATTTCAGGATCCTCAATGGCGTTACATAGCCTGTTCTGAACTTCTTGGGACTCAGACATGAGTTAGAAGAAGAACGGAGCACTTTTGATTTACTACCCGTGTGCCATGATGTAATCACTTGTTCAAACCTCAAACCTCCATTTCCATGACCATGTTTAAGAAGACAGAGACAGGAAGGATTCGAAGAAAATGGTTTGAGTCGCTGAGGAAGTGTCGTCTGATAGGAATTAGTTTCATTTTTGTGTGTGTGGCAAGTACACTCTGGGGTAAGAAGGAATGGACGAATGGATTGGCTTGTTGGCCGGGCTACAGTAGGCGCATGAAAAGCAATGGACAGGGTCGACATTCTCAGTGCTCTCAGGGAGGCATGACGAGAAGATGATTCAGGCACGACCGGCTCCAACTGTCAAGCCGTGCTGCTGACGTCACCGGGTCGGGCTAACGATGCGTTGACGCAGCGGTTCTCAAACAAGAAATACACTTTTTTCGACAGTGGCGAGGGAAGACAACTTAAATTTTAACGTTTAAATATCTTTATGCTTTCTTTAATAATTACAATATTTTTAGCCGAATTTTCTTGATTATTGCCTCAGCGGCCCTGGAATTCGCTCACGGCACCACAGGATGCCTATGCACCCAATTTAAGAACCACTGCGTCAGCAGCACGGCCCGTCAGCTGGAGCTGGTCGTGATTCAGGAGACGACTTTGAGTGGGCAACACTTACAAGACTACAAGAACTTCAGGTCAAAAGAAGTGTCGCCAAACATGAACATCATACGGGTAGCAAAAGAAGAATAGTAAACCAACACAAAACTG
>CAJHNH020002306.1:0-107500 GCA_905116865.2 Candidula unifasciata | reverse complement strand
ATGTTACTATACTGTCTCCCTGAAAATAAGACCTACCCCAAAAGTAAGCCATAGCTCGATTTTTTCAGGATGCTTTTAATATAAGCCAGTGGCTCTCAACCTTCCTAATGCGGCGACCCTTTATTACAGTTCCCCATGTTGTGGCGACCCTTTATTACAGTTCCCCATGTTGTGGCGACCCTTTATTACAGTTTCCCATGTTGTGGCGACCCTTTAATACAGTTCCCCATGTTGTGGCGACCCTTTATTACAGTTCCCCATGTTGTGGCGACCCTTTATTACAGTTCCCCATGTTGTGGCGACCCTTTATTACAGTTCCCCATGTTGTGGCGACCCTTTATTACAGTTTCCCATGTTGTGGCGACCCTTTAATACAGTTCCCCATGTTGTGGCGACCCTTTATTACAGTTCCCCATGTTGTGGCGACCCTTTAATACAGTTCCCCATGTTGTGGCGACCCTTTATTACAGTTTCCCATGTTGTGGCGACCCTTTATTACAGTTCCCCATGTTGTGGCGACCCTTTAATACAGTCCCCCATGTTGTGGCGACCCTTTATTACAGTTGCCCATTTTGTGGCGACCCTTTAATACAGTCCCCCATGTTGTGGCGACCCTTTAATACAGTCCCCCATGTTGTGGCGACCCTTTATTACAGTTCCCCATTTTGTGGCGACCCTTTAATACAGTCCCCCATGTTGTGGCGACCCTTTAATACAGTCCCCCATGTTGTGGCGACCCTTTATTACAGTTCCCCATGTTGTGGCGACCCTTTAATACAGTCCCCCATTTTGTGGCGACCCTTTAATACAGTTCCCCATGTTGTGGCGACCCTTTATTACAGTTCCCCATGTTGTGGCGACCCTTTAATACAGTTCCCCATGTTGTGGCGACCCTTTAATACAGTTCCCCATGTTGTGGCGACCCTTTAATACAGTCCCCCATGTTGTGGCGACCCTTTAATACAGTCCCCCATGTTGTGGCGACCCTTTAATACAGTTCCCCATGTTGTGGCGACCCTTTAATACAGTTTCCCATTTTGTGGCGACCCTTTAATACAGTTCCCCATGTTGTGGCGACCCTTTAATACAGTTCCTCATGTTGTGGCGACCCCCAACCATACATGTATTTTCCTTGCTACTTCATAACTTCAGTAGATATGTTGTTTCCGATGGTCTTTGGTGACTCCTGGGAAATGGTCATTTGACCCACAAAAGAGTCGCGACCTACAGGTTGAGAACAGCTGATATCAGCTCTACCCCCCCCCTCCCCACCCACTCACCCCCACCCCAAGGCTATTATTTAGAATGAGAGACCTGTTACTGGAAATATGACGGAGAGAAATCAGCGTAGAAATATTGTGAAGCCTGGTTTGCATGAGGTGTTGACTTGAGTAGAGAATTCATGGAACAAACCGAGGAAATTCAATCCGCAGGCTAGCGTCTAGCCGCTACACAACAGCCTCTCACGATCTTTTGGTATATGCCGTCGAATATTCCACCTTATAATAACAAAAAAAAAAACGTGACTGCTGGTAAAGCAGACAGACCGAGAGATGGCAACGACGCCAGTCACCTCTTGATGCTAGACCACAATGTGAAAACCAGAGGCCTGTCTCTCCTCAGTTTTCCTGTTGAAAGCCCATATTTTCACTATTTCAGTGACAAACATCTCACCCGACATTTCTTGGTTATTACAAAGTTTACACAATATTCTTGCTTTCTTTTACCATAAACAGATTTTATGTTAACTCTTTCTAACTGAATTATTAGCAGTGTCTGTGTTAAATACTTTCAGACCAAGCAGTTGATGGTTTTCAACTCAACTTTGGGATGAAAGGATTTAAGTAAGTGGCTTGGGACCGAAGAGCTGATCCAGTTGGCACTCAGTGGATGGTGCGTTTCAAAAGTTATGCTCTAAGACTTGAACAAATATCTCGAAAATTCCAGCAAGGAACAACACACATTTTTGCATGTAGCTTTAGATTTCCCAACTCCTGATGATTTTTATAGTTTACAGTTGCACGGGTGCAGCTGTTTTTTTATAAAGCGGTAAGTTTCTTTGATCTTTGCTTGACTAATAATTTCGCACCCCTTTAAAAAAAAAAGTAATACTCTAACTAACCCACACTTGGAGATTTTTTAGAAATCAATTCACGTATGCAGTGATGCCTGGCGGTTATTTTGATGGTCTATCACGCATACAATAAAAAATTATGTAAATCTAACTCACGGGAGACTACTGCTGGTGATGACCACCTGGGAGTAAAACGCCGATAAAACGTGCGAGTTTGATATTTTTGGAAAAGTTCCCGTTATTCAGTTCTTTGCTTTGATTCGGTGTCCGGTTTTTTATTTCACGTACGACAAAAAAAGGCAAATAGAAAATTTCATACTTGTTTACATGTTTAAAAAACTTCTTACAAGGACATACTTATTAACAGGCTGTGTCACAACTTATAGAATAGAGGGCTTTTGAGCTGAAATGATATACAAAGGTTTTCAGAATATCTTAGACCAAAAAAAAAAAAAAAAAAAAAATGGGAGAAATACTGACATCTTGAAAGATCCGAACATCAAGGAAGATTGGCTAATAAACAGCATCCTGTCTCGGAAGCTGGACAATTTTAGTCATTTCAAGCGCCACGAATAAGAAAAAAATAATAGCAGAAGACATGATACCAGGAAGGAGGGGCAGAGGCCGACCAACAAGAAGATGGGCACAGGATATAAGTGACTCCTTGAGTATGAAAGTACATGAGGCGGGAGAGCTGGCGAGAGACCGAGTTTCTTTCACGCAGACAGTGATGGGAGTGACGTTCTGCAAAGGACCTGCTACACGATGATCATGATCACAACTTGTAACAACTTACACCTAACGGTTACTGAGATACAGCTTCTTTAAGTTGGACACAACTTATGAACAGACTGCAGCCAGGTAATCGATCCCTTATTAGCTTTTTAGTGAATTAATATTCTGCCAGTCCTTCAGTTACTTGGTTAGTATGTTATTCAGTTACCTAATCGGTTAATAAATCTGAAAGTTGATTATTGAGTCAGACATTTAAGTAATTAATCGTTTAGTTAATACGTATGTCAGTTATTTAGCCGAATAGGCTGTCAACCATTGTGTTAATTAATTTGTTATCTATTCAGTCAATTAACCGGTTTGTTGGATTATAATCAGTCGGTCAGTTAGTTAAGCAGTCAGTCCATCAGTAAGTATGTTAGTTTGTAAGCTAATTGATTTGCTTATTGGATGTTCAGTTAGTGAATGATTCAGTTTGTTTGTTTTTCATTTTTCAGTCAGTAAGCCAGTCAGTAAATTATTCTGTCAATCAGTTAGTCTGCAGTCAGTCAGTCAGCCAATTAGTCTGCAGTCAGTCAGTCAGCCAATTAGTCTGCAGTCAGTCATTCAGCCAATTAGTTAATCGGTCAGTTAGTCTGCAGTCAGTCTAAAAACATAAAAAATGGCACATAGACTTACCAATTTAAAACCTATTTATAAATCAACACTATCCTTACACGACTTTCCTCCACAAAGTTCCAACCACCTGTTTAAAAAAAAAACTAATACAAATTCAATAAAAAAACTCATTAATCCTATTTACAGCCTGAATACGAAGGTTTAGAAAATTCCCTAACATCCTTTTTCACAGCAAACATACAAGAGCCTAGTTTCCATCTATAGCATGCTTCTATAACGTGACCATTCACAATAGTCCCCTGCAACATGTAAGCTATATCCAGCTCTAATCCAGCTGTCACACACGAGGGAGCTGGTTGTCTGTTATGCAAGTTTGGTGACAATGTCATCTTTCTCGAGCACGATGCAATCAAGGAAGTTGTTTTAAAAAAAAAACTAGCTTTTGCCCATAGATTCCTTACTTATCTGGCCTACCCTCTAAGTTTTAGTGTTTTTAAAAACACAAATTAGGCAGTATTTCATGTACCATCTGCAGTCGAACTAACATAAACATCCAGTGATATTCACGAAAATGGGGAACGATACACGCTACGAAATAAACTATGTAATATTATTCATTTCAAGATAAACTTTACTCCTCGACCGGCATCTCCATTTGAGTTGATTCAAGAATCGACATCGCAGCATCCGGGGCATTCCCACAAGCGCTCCGTCTCCGTCCTCAGCAAATAGCACAGGTTCTCAGTACACACACACAAATATAACCTAAGGGTGGTTTCTGTGACTTCTCCACGGGTGATCCTCGCCCGAATGATGGCACTTTAGGTCACCGGTTGTTTATCGCTCGTTTGTGATGTCCTGGTTGGGTAAAAAGGCAGTCACAGCTTGGATTTACGCTGTAAAATACACGTGACTTACGATGACATCATTCTCGCCATGTGTGTTAGTATATTTGTTTCTGTAGCAAGGCGCCTTCGTCACTTGGATGTCACAGGTTCGATTCCAGCCATGGGAGTTAAAGCTTACGATTTGCATCTTGCCTAATGTGTCCTCTTATCTCTCTACTTCTTTCTGTAAGTGCAAATCAGACCTTGTATATTTGTTCATTACATCTACGTCCTCAGTGGTTCCTTGTCTGTTCATTTCCTTAGCGTTCTAATGGACTTAACCAAACATGTAGGTAAGTTGTCAGAAAAGGTATTTAATATAACAGGTAAAAATGCACTGTGCCTAGGATACGCCATCTGAAGTGTCTGGAAAAAAGCAGCTTCCGGCTAATGTGCCTAAGGTCAAATCTTTCATGCGTGACTGGTTTTTATATAAGAGCTGAGGGTGCGCATTGGCTGGAAGGCTTGCCTGTCAGCATGGTCGTCGTTAGTTCAAATTCCTAAAGAAGCGAATTCTCAAAATTGGGGGTTGGGGGGGGGGGGGGGGGACGTAATATGACAGAAGAAACCTATGTACACACTCTAAAGAGAGGAGCCACTTACAAGAAAAAAAAACAGCAACCAACGTGTAAAGTGATGATGGCGAGGAGGAGAAAGACGAGGAGGAGCAGCTTGATGATCAAGTGTTTTCTTTTTCTTCTTCTTCATCTTCTTCTTCTTCTTCTTCTTCTTCTTCTTCTTCTTCTTCTTCTTCTTCTTCTTCTTCTTCTTCTTCTTCTTCTTCTTCTTCTTCTTCTTCTTCTTCTTCTTCTTCTTCTTTTCTTCTTCTTCTTCTTCTTCTTCTTCTTCTTCTTCTTCTTCTTCTTCTTCTTCTTCTTCTTCTTCTCTTCTTCTTCTTCTTCTTCTTCTTCTTCTTCTTCTTCTTATTCTTCTTCTTCTTCTTCTTCTTCTTCTTCTTCTTCTTCTTCTTCTTCTTCTTCTTCTTCTTCTTCTTCTTCTTCTTCTTCTTCGTCTTCTACTTCTTCTACTTCTTCTTCTTCCTCTACTTCTTTTTCTTCTACTTCTTCTTCGTCTCTTCTTCTTCTTCTTCTTCTTTACTTCTCTTCTTCTTCTTTCTTCTTCTTCTTCTTCTTCTTCTTCTTCTTCTTCTTCTTCTTCTTCTCTTCTTCTTCTTCTTCTTCTTCTTCTTCTTCTTCTTCTCTTCTTCTCTTCTTCTTCTTCTTCTTCCTCTTCTTCTTCTTCTTCTTCTCTTCTTCTTCGTCTTTTCTTTCTTCTTCTTCTTCTTTTCTTCCTTCTTCTTTTTTCTTCTTCTTCTTCGTCTTTTTCTACTTCGTCTTCTTCTTCTTCTTCTCTTTTTCTTCTTCTTCTTCTTCTTCTCTTCTTCTTCTTCTTTCTTACTGCTTCTCCTTCTTTCTTCTTCTTCTTCTTCTTCTTCTTCTTCTTCTTCTCTTCTTCTTCTTCTTCTTTTCTTCTTCTTCTTCCTTCTTCTTCTTCTTCTTCTTCTTCTTCTTCTTCTTCTTCTTCTTCGTCTTCTTTCTTCTTTCTTCTTCTTCTTCTTCTTCTTCTTCTTCTTCTTCTTCTTCTTCTTCTTCTTTCTTCTTTCTTCTTCTTCTTCTTCTTCTTCTTCTTCTTCTCCTTCTTCTTCTTCTGCTTCTTCTTCTTCTTCTTCTTCTTCTTCTTCTTTCTTCTTCTTCTTCTTCTTCTTCTCCTTCTTCTTCTTCTTCTTCTTCTTCTTCTTCTTCTTCTTCTTCTTCTTCTTCTTTCTTCTTCTTCTTCTTCTTCTCTTCGTCTTCTTCTTCTTCTTCTTCTCTCTCTTCTTCTTTTTCTTCTACTTCTTCTTCCGTCTTCTTCTACTTCGTCTTCTTCTTCTCTTCTTCTTCTAACTTCTTTTTCTTCTTTCTTCTCCGTCTTCTTCTACTTCTGTCTTCTTCTTCTTCTTCTTCTTCTTCTTCTTCTTCTTCTTCTTTCTTCTTTCTTCTTCTTCTTCTTCTTCTTCTTTCTTCTTCTATTCTTCTTCTTCTTCTTCTTCTTCTTCTTCTTCTTCTTCTTTTTTCTTCTTTCTTGTTCTTCTCTCTTCTTCTTCTTCTTTCTTCTTCTTCTTCTTTTTCTTCTTCTTCTTCTTCTTCTTACTTCTTCTTCTTCTTCTTCTTCTTCTTCTTCTTCTTCTTCTTCTTCTTCTTCTTCTTCTTCTTCTTCTTCTTTCTTCTTCTTCTTCTTCTTCTTCTTCTTCTTCTTCTTCTTCTTCTTTTCTTCTTCTTCTTCTTCTTCTTCTTCTTCTTTCTTCTTCTTCTTCTTCTTCTTCTTCTTCTTCTTCTTCTTCTTCTTCTTCTTCTTCTTCTTCTTCTTCTTCTTCTTCTCTTGGTGTTCACCAGTTTTAAACTCGCCGGAAAATTCTGGGTTTTCGTCCACTTCTTATTCTATAACTTGAATTTTGCGTGCACTTGAATTTTGTAGATCTAGCTTATTTGTATGCAGAGTGTTGGTTCATTACCTCTGGTTTATTTACGATTCATTTTCTGTGAGATTTATGTATTAAACTGTAACACATCTTCAGTTGTTGCCTAACTTTTTGTGTTGAGGATACAAGAGAAAGGAGAGTTAAGAAAAGACCGTTTTTTCCGAATGCCATAGTGAGAGTTAAATTCTGCAAAGAACTCGCTGCGCGATATGTTTATTCTTCGGTCCATTTATCGGCAAACAGGAGGCCGACAGCTTTAGGTTGATAAGGTGGGAACAGGTCATATGTCTTCTCAGTTAGAAGCATATAGTTTGTCGTGTTTAGTTACATGCTCAGCATTTTAGTTTCTGTTGCCCAGCTAATGAGCTGAGGGATTGGTGCGACACTGTGAGCTGTAAATTTCTTTGGAATGTTTTTATGGTGTGCCCGTTGTTGACTGCACTAAAATGGTCGTTGGCCAGTTACGTTCAGAATGGCATAATTTGTCATGTGCATTTCGGGTTTTCGTGACTGACCATTTGTTCCAACACTGGGCTGCAATTCTGGTGTGTGACCGTTAGTGTTGGCGTATCTAACAGCTGCCTTGTTCATTTTTCTTTGCATAGGCAAGCTTCACGAGTTTGTTGGGGCTGTCAAGTTTGTCATCAATTTTAAAGTGGTACAGTCAAAGGACACTGTGTGATCTCCACTGGCGCAGGAACAGGGCAGTCAGGGGGTGACCGCCTGATGTGATGTTCGAACCTCGTCTGGCGACTAACATTTCAGGTGCCAAGTTGCAGGATCACATCTCCGTGTTTCCTACACCAACCCCCCCCCCCCCTTTTTCCCCCCACCGTAAACAGTGATAGAAGAGGAGAAATACTGTCATCTCGAAAGATCTGAACATCAAGGAAGATTGGCTAATAAACAGCATCCTGTCTCGGAAGCTTAAATATTTTGGTCATATCAAGCGCCACGACGGATTGGAAAAAATAACAGCAGAAGGCATGGTACCAGGAAGTAAGGGCAGGGGCAGACCAACATGAAGAGGGGCACAGGATAGAAGTGACACATTGAGTATGAAAGTACATGAGGCGGGAGAGCTGACCGTGATGAAAGCGGCGTTATGCAAAGCACCTGCTACATGATGATGATGTTGATAGCCAGTTGTACCGTGTCCATAATCTGAATATGGTACATGTGGCTCTAGAGAGCCGCTAGAGCAAGTCCTTTGAAGAGGAACTTTGTTGTGTGTGTCTAGCCAAGGACTTCTTAGATAGAACTTCAATATTAGGAAACTTGAGACAGGCTTGGTCAAGCTACCTTTCTTGAGTATGTCGGTGATGGTGAGAACAAGGTTGATTGTGATAGTGTTGGTGGGTTGATGTTGGTGGTGTTGATGTTGGTGCTTTTGATGTTGGAGGTGTTCATTTTGGTGGTGTTGATGTTGGTGGTGTTGATGTTGGTGATGTTGATGTTGGTGGTGTTAATGTTGGTGGTGTTGATGTTTATTGGTATTGATGTTGGTGGTGTTGATGTTGGTGGTGTTAATGTTGGTGGTGTTGATGTTGGTGGTGTTGATGTTGATGTTGGTGGTGTTGATGTTGATGGTGTTGATGTTGGTGGTGTTGATGTTGATGTTGGTGGTGTTTATGTTGATGGTGTTGATGTTGGTGGTGTTGATGTTGATGGTGTTGATCTTGGTAGTGTTGATGTTGGTGGTGTTGATACTGCTGATGTGGAAGTTGGTGGTGTTGATGCTGGTGATGTTAAAGTTAGTGGTGTTGATGTTGGTGGGGTTGATTTTGGGTGTGTTGATGTTGGTAGTGTTGATACTGTTGATGTTGGTGGTGTTGATGTTGGTGATGTTGATGTTGGTGGTGTTAATGTTGTTGATGTTTGTAATGCTGATGTTGTTAGTGTTGACGTTGGGGATATTGATCTTTGTGGTGTTTATGTTGGTGGCGTTGATGTTGGTGGTGTTGATGTTGGAGGTGTTGATGTTAGTGGTGTTGATGTTGATGTTGGTGGTGTTTATGTTGATGGTGTTGATGTTGGTGGTGTTGATGTTGGTGGTATTGATGTTGGTGGTGTTGATCTTGGTAGTGTTGATGTTGGTGATGTTGATACTGATGATGTTGAAGTTGGTGGTGTTGATGCTGGTGATGTTAAAGTTAGTGGTGTTGATGTTGGTGGTGTTGATGTTGGGTGTGTTGATGTTGGTGGTGTTGATACTGTTGATGTTGGTGGTGTTGATACTGTTGATGTTGGTGGTGTTGATACTGTTAATAGTGGTGGTGTTGATACTGTTGATGCCGGTGGTGTTGATATTGCTAATGTTGATGTTGGTGGTGTTGATGTTGGTGGTGTTGACACTGTTGATGTTGGTGGTGTTGATGTAGGTGGTGTTGATGTTGGTGGTGTTGATACTGTTGAAGCTGGTGGTGTTGATACTGTTGATGTTGGTGGTGTTGATATTGCTAATTTCGATGTTGGTGGTGTTGATACTGTTGATGTTGGTGGTGTTGATATTGCTAATGTTTATGTTGGTGGTTATGTTGGTGGTGTTAATGTTGGTGTCGCTAATGTTAGTGGTGATGATGTTGGTGTTGTTGATACTGCTGATGGTGTTGGTGTTAGTGTTGTTGATACTGTTGATGTTGGTGGTGTTGATATTGCTAATGTTGATGTTGGTGGTGATGTTGGTGGTGTTGATATTGGTGTCGTTAATGTTAGTGGTGATGATGTTGGTGTTGTTGATACTGCTGATGGTGTTGGTGTTAGTGTTGTTGATACTGTTGATGCTGGCGGTGTTGATATTGCTAATGTTGATGTTGGTGGTGATGATGGTGTTGCTGATGGTAGACATAAATAATTATATAACCAATGAGGAACACGGTAAAAGAAAACTACTTAGAATCAAGTACGGCTGCATTATAAATGTCCACAGAAATACAAACAGTATCACAAAAAGTAAAAATAAATACCCACTTCACGACAAGAAGATGCGCACGTTTACCTGGCTATATTCATGTGGATGCCACAATTTCGCAACGAAACAAACCCGACCTAACATCAGCTAGACGTAAGTTTCCGCTCTGTCAAAAGCCAGGAGTCATTAATTCTCTGCCTCGAACGTCCTTTTGAAAACTGTACTGTTTAAGTGTTAGCTGGTGACTACACACACGCAAGCACTCGCACACACAGACAACCCCCCCCCCACACACACACACACACACACACACACATATATATATATATATATATATATATATATATATATATATATATATATATATATATATATATATATATATATATATAGTTGAAAAAATAAGAAATATAAAAAAACGCATGGTTATCTGATGGCACGTTTTTATTAGTTTGGAAATAATATACCGTACTCGGGTATGTGAAAAGCAGCTCAAATGTTATTTACCGTGTCCAGTGGACATGTGGGTGTGAATTGCATGGGTTTTTGTAATCTTTACAACGCAGTGGTCAATTGTGTTTAAGACTCAATTTGCGGTGAACACTATGCAATGCCTACTCCATTATAACTCTGTAAAAAGACAACGGTACACCAAAACGATCAGTTAATTTTCAAGCAGTCACGAATGGCGCCTCTATCGATAAATTTAAGGAATATTGATATTGGCCAACTGCAGGCAGGAGAAATCAAAGCCAGGTTGCCATGGCATCTATCTAAACGTGCATCAGAGTACCGTCAGAGAATAGCTTTATTCGGCTTAGGCACCTCAGAGACAGGTTTACAACAGTTTAAAACTGCACAGGCATTGCATCCACGACGTCATGTGTCTGATTAAACTGTTCGGAATAGACTGCATAATGTTAAATTTTAGGCTCCACGACCACGTTGCCGCCGCCAAAATTGACTTCTTTGGGCCAACCAACATCGTCCATGGGCAAGGACAATCATTAAAGACGTGTCTGGTTCAGTGACGAATCTGTCTTTTTTGTTGCAGCGTCATGATAGATGGCGTCGAGTCTACCCTAGACGAAATGAAGGTTTAGCCCAAAATTGTGTCGATGAAGGTCAGCTGCATGATGGTGGAGGTGTAATGGTGTGGAAATAATCAGTTACAACGGAATGAGTCAGCTGGTGCACATTAAACGAGGCTTGAATGTGCAACGATACGTCAAACAAACATACAAAAAAAAAAAAAAAAACATTACCAATACCATTGTAATATTAGGACATGCCTTGTAACCTTGCAAGTACTATTGTAATCTTCTTCTTCTTCTTCTTCTTCTTCTTCTTCTTCTTCTTCTTCTTCTTCTTCTTCTTCTTCTTCTTCTTCTTCTTCTTCTTCTTCTTCTTCTTCTTCTTCTTCTTCTTCTTCTTCTTCTTCTTCTTCTTCTTCTTCTTCTTCTTCTTCTTCTTCTTCTTCTTCTTCTTCTTCTTCTTCTTCTTCTGCTTCTTCTTCTTCTTCTTCTTCTTCTTCTTCTTCTTCTTCTTCTTCTTCTTCTTCTTCTTCTTCTTCTTCTTCTTCTTCTTCTTCTTCCTTTCTTCTTCCTCTTCTTCTTCTTCTTCTTCTTCTTCTTCTTCTTCTTCTTCTTCTTCTTCTTCTTCTTCTTCTTCTTCTTCTTCTTCTTCTTCTTCTTCTTCTTCTTCTTCTTCTTCTTCTTCTTCTTCTTCTTCTTCTTCTTCTAAGCGTTAACTTGCTGTAAATCCCAGCGGAAAGTTTTGGTTGTTCAGCTACCTTTGGACTTTAGACTTGTTCCAGAACCTGAGTGTTACGTGCACATCCATATAACAGGTCTGACTTGTTTGAATGCAAACTGTTGGTTGCTTGCCTCTTGGGTATATGCACTCCGATTTCGAAGGAAGCCGTCAGTTAGTCGACTCTCACGACATGCTTGTTGGGGAAGCAGTAGGCTATTCTTGTTATTCCCCCCCCTCTCCCCCCCCCCCCCCACAATGGGGCCACGGAACCCATACGGGAAATTTCATTAATGAGAGAGGTAAAGAAGAGAAGTGCGTGGTGTCGTGGCTCGTTTTGATTTACAAAGTCTAGCACGCGTGACGTATTTCAAAGTGTGTATGCCAAACACCAGTTTTGTCGTCCAAACAGGACGTATACTAAGTTGAACGTATACCAAAGCCACTGTATACCAGGGTGCCACTGTAAAATAAAATGCACCCACGTTTAAGTGCCCCTGTGTGCCTTTTTCAACGCCTTTACTTTTAATATACAAACACAAGAATACAGACATGCGAACACACATACACACTCGAACACACAGTACACACAACAGAGAACATCTTAATCTAGTGACGATGTCGTTGTGTGTGTGTGTGTGAGTGTGGTATGTAAGACAAATGACAGCGTTCCCTATGGTTAACGACTGGGTTACCAGTGAGAGGAATGTGCAGAAAGAGGAAGTAGCCGAGGACAGGACATTTAACAACATCATGAGTTGTCACCTGCGCTCAGGAGGCGTCGACGCGAAACAATCATTGGGAGGCGAGGATGGCCTCAGCCACCTCCCTCCTGTCCCCATAATTTCCTACTGTAGTGGCGCTGAAGGCGTCTGTGGCTTAGGCGTTGCGAACGCGCTTCGTAATGCCGGGGGTGCCCGGTTGGACCCCAGCTGCGTACTGTTTGTATTGTTTTGGTTTCGACAGTGGTGCCCAGATCAGACAGTTCAGTGCAATGACAAACTGCTGAACATAACATTTGCCTAGAAAAACAACAGCTAAAAAATTATGGTGGGTTGGTTCTGCAATTTCCTGTAAAGAATACGCAACCAACCAACCAACCAACCAGCCAGCCAGCCAGTCAGCCAACCAACTAACCAACCAACCAATCACTAAACAACCAGCCAGCCAACCAACCAACTAACCAACCAACCAACCAACCAACCAACCAACCAACCAACCAACCAACCAACCAACCAACCAACCAACCAACCAACCAACCAACCAACTAACTAAGTGGCACTAAAGAGAATTAGGTTTAATTAAAGTGCACCTTGGTTTTAATAATAGTAACGATTATTATAATTTATATTGTATGCCACAGAAAAGAGGGGAAAATAGAACATGTTGTGACCACTGGAAAGATCTGTGGAAGGAGGGATAAAGGAAGACAACGAGAGAAGATTCTTGACAGTCTTATTGCATGGCATGGAGGTGTGTCGGCACACGAACTGATACATGCTGCAGGAGATCGTGGATTATGGAGAGGCATAATCGCCCACGCCAGTCGGCAAGGCACCTGATGATGATGATGCCACATAGCAAATAAATGTAATAATTTGTTTGAAATACAGTAAAACTTCGATTAACCGCCAGCGTCTGGAGCAGGGCTGTGACGGATAACCGAATAGAGGTATAACAGAAATCTCTTACAACTGAGTACGGAAACGTGATTTCAATGCGGGCTTAGTACGGAAATGAAAAAAAAAAAAACTGTTTTCATAGTTGATAATGCATACTTCTTCTGCCTTTCTAGCCAACAATGGAGCATAGGCCATCAACCAACCCACGCCAAGTCGTTCTATCCTTTGCTATCGCATACAGCTCTCCCCATGTCCTCCCCCTATTTCTAACTTCATTTTCCAGCCTTTGGCCTTCCTTTATTCCTATTCCCCTGTGGTTTCCAATACAAAGACATCTTAATTATATTGTTCTCCAGTTTTCTCAATGTGTGTCCTAAAAAACGCCAGCGTCTTTTCTTCACCTCTTGGCCTGTTTTCCTTACTACTTCATTTGTTCATTCCTATATAATAGAGAGTTCTAACATTCCAGGTGCCAATTCAGGAGGTTTTCCTTGGTGTGAGGAGGTATGTCAACGATCCGGACTCCTTTTGGCTTTCTCCACACCGTGTCTTTGATCCTTAATATGAAAAAAAAAAAAAAAAACAGACACAAACTTTGACCTCTTCAATCTGTCTCGAGGGCTTGACTATAATTGAGTCCTTTGTTCTTTGCTGTTTAGTTTCGTTCTTTTTTTTTTTTTGTTTTTTTTGTCATGTGGGTTCACATCTGGTTTTCTTGTAGCGACTGATGCCTTCAGGTCTCTGCTTCGCCAGGGTTTTTGTTGCTTTTGAGGGGTAGCCAAGTTGCCCTAAAAAGGACATCAAGGTTATCCTGAATCTTCTGTTTCTTGTGCTGTTCTTACCTTTCTGCTCTGCTCCGGTTTATGCTTGGTTAGCCTTGTCATTGGATGCACCCAGACAACCACCATGGACGCCACCAAGAACCAGACAAGCCCGCCACCGAGACGCTGATCCACACACAAGGCCCTTTTCAGGGTACTGCAATTTAATATATTTTTTGCTTTTCTTTTTTCGCATCATACATTCGTATGTGCGGTAACTTTCAGGTTTTTTTGGGATGGGGTGGGGGGGGGGGGGAGGGGGGTGTCAATTTTTTAAAGTCAGGTTTTCTTCCTGCCAGATATGGTTAAGAAGTAGTGGACACAAAAACAGATTTTGGATGTGCGAAGGCTTCGTATGAAATAAAGTTCAGTCGGGAGAGTGATGGAGACTGATAGCTTGCTTAGAATAAGAAAAAAGAGTCCCTTGGGCTTTATGTCACTGGTTGGGCATCATTTCAGTGAAGTGGAGCCGGTTAGCTTCTTGGTGTTCGTTTTTTCTGAGGTTAGGCTGGTTACGCTTCTCTGCTCGCAGTTCTGCTGAGGTACTGTGTGACCGTCTTTTGGACCGCAGTACAGCTATTGACTTGGAGGCAGGCCCTGTGGTCATTTTTTTTAAATTGATTGACTTGAAATGGTTAATCAGGTCATTTCTTTGGTCATCATATTTTGCGTACGATATCATGTAGTGCAGAAAAGCCTGACATATGATATCAAAACGTTTAGTTTGAGAATTAAGTGGAGGCAGTCTCTCTGCTGCCTTCCTATTCTATATGCTACTGTAAGAGACACTTTATAGTGAGTGCCGGCACCTTTTTTTTTCTAGAAACAAAGCCCTGGCATTTACTACTACTACTACTCTACTACTACTACTACTACTACTACTACTACTACTACTACTACTACTACTACTACTACTACTACTACTACTACCACTACTAATACTACTACTTATGCTGCTGATACTACTACTGATGCTGCTGCTACTACTACTACTACCACCACCACCACCACTGGTGCTGCAGCAACTACTACTACTACAACTACTCCTGCTGCTACTACTACAGCTGCTACTACTACTACTACTACTACTACTACTATTACTACTACTACTACTACTACTACTACTACTACTACTACTACCACCACCACCACCACCAAAATACCACCACTACTGCTGCTACTACTACTACTCATACTACTACCCTACTACTACTTCTACTACTACTAATATCACTTCTTCTTCCGTTATATTTCGTATACCCAGGTTAGACCATTATGTGGGATGCCTCTTATCAACTGGCTTGTCAGTTGCTGTTCCTCTGTGGTTTTCCATAACTTTCTCTGCACACTTTGATCTTGAGGTCAGGTTTATCTTCGTAGTTGTAGGTATATTGAGCATCCCTGCAGAGCATGGCACTTCTGATCTGACAGCTTCTGTAGGATGCTTTATTCCAAACATATTGGTGTTTCCTTCTATTTGGAGGTAACAAGGTAAGTGTAGAGAGGGATCATGTTGCATAGGCGAATCATGGCCTCTACAATAGTGCCCAGGCATTGTCATATGAAAAACTTCCTTCCGGGTCTTAACTGCCCATTGCCATAGGCTGTGATTCCATGCCTCCTTATAGCAGAGTCTTAACACTTTATTCTGCAGAAAATCTGAAAGGTGCCAAGAACAGCAACAACGGAACTAGATGATGATGATGATCAGAGTCTACACCGGAAACGCAATGTCTCCCAGCCTCGTTTTCTTTGAGAGCAGCGACGGTCGCCATATTGTACGAAATTGTTCTAAAATGTAGAATTAAACCGACCAACACATGCTGCAGTTCTTCCCACAGAGCTTGTCGAACATGATTGTGGTAAGAGAACATCTGCAGTGTCAATTCACGAACAATAATGTACGTTTCATTAGCTTGTTTCGTTGAATCTGCAGGTGCGTTGTTATGATTATTTAATTTTATTATCTATCGGTTGTCACTTGACAATCCTCCCGGCGTTTTTCGTTCGTGGAAAAGATACTGCAGGAACTGTCGCCGCGGCTGGTGATGGAACCAGCGGTCCATCACGTGTGACCGGTAGATGTTGTCTGGGCAGATTCTGCTCAGCTAAGAAACAGAAAGCAGTCTGCATCGTTTATTATTGTCAGCTTTAGCTTTAGCATTAAATATGTAATTAATAAATAATTGTCGTTAAATGACATAACACTGGGCCGGTTTGGTTTAGAGTTTAGTGACCAGAATACTATTCAACTATTCAGAATAATAGAATAGTAATTTTTATTTTAAACAAAAACTGCCTGACTGCCGTCAAATGATGAGTATAAGAATTTCAATTTGTTTTGAGCACACTCACTGAGTCACTATATAAGTATATATGCACCGCAGCGTCAGAGCTAAAATTACATTTAATTTAGAATAGAGTGAAAAATGAATGTCTTGCACTCTTTCAACACCTTGATATAGGTACTACGTTTTCTTCGATCGATCGGGCACTTCCGGAAACGGAACGGGCTGGGTTGCTACCCATAACAATGTCCGTAAGTTGTCGGTGAATTTTTTCACGATGATGATTCGTTATACACATTCGGGAAACCTCGGGGATTCCGACGAGCTATATATAGCCCAAGTCAAAGCAAATTGGTTGACTTTCACATTCCTCGTGGTCTGAAAGCATTTGATCGTGTTTTGCTACTGCCGATCGTGTTTGAATATATAGCGGTAAGTAGCCACATTATTTGATAGCGTTCAACGCATTTAAACGTAATATTCTTGTAATTATTCGATTCTCTGTCCAATTTAACTTTAGTTTGTAAAATTTTATTAGTATATTCTATGGGGGTGATTTGCAGTGGGATTTTCAAGATGCGATCCTGAAACCATCGTGGGTGAAGAAATTGGCGTCCATCTTGTTGCTTTAGAATAAGCCTTCAGCGTGTTTTAATTATCGGTAGTTATTTAATATACAGTTATTTTTGTAGGCTCTTAAAACTGATTAAAACTGTGAAATGTATTTTTATCATCCATAATTAAGTCTATTTAGTCAGTTTACACCCAACGACGTGATAGGGGAGATATACAGAAATGGTTTTTAATTAAATCAGACTATCTGAGGCGAAAAAGGAAAAGGGCCATTTTGTTACTTTTGTGGAAGGCGTTACTGCAGTTACCATAACAACAGCTGTCTTTTATGTGGTATTTATTTTAAGAAGTTATATTTATTCTTAATACAGATAATGCATTATCAATATTTTTATAGTTATGTTATAGTATTTAATTATTAAATTTGAAATTTTTTTTTTTTTTTAAATAAATATTTTAAATGATACATGATATAATTATTATAATTTAATGAATTTATTATTATAATTATATATATATATATATATATATATATATATATATATATATATATATATAGTATAGTACAATAATACATACATACAATACATATATTTAATTATATATATAAAATATACTACACACTATGTGACACATACAGTTAATAGATGTAAAAACAATGTAATTACTATTACAATATTACACCACCCCCCTCCCTTTTCCCATATGATGTTGCATACGCATATAATATGCTTATATAAATATTACTTTCTTACACAGCTCACCATGGAAAATAAAACAGCTTCTGATATGAGAGCATATCTGTCATCCTTTGAGCCAGAGTACCCAGTTAAGAAAGGCTATATAGCCCGACTGATTGTAAATGAGAAATTGACAACTGTAGATATTTGCAGGATGATCAAGGGCATGGTGCAGGTAGCTGAACCAGACAAGCAGATACATGAGGGGAGAGTGAAGGCGTGTATAAATGATATTAAAAGAAATGCTGCCAAAAAAAATGAATTACACCAAGCAGTGGGCTGATCTCATCAGTTTTAACCAGCAGCCATTTTTTGTATCCTTTTTGTCTGGAGAATCATTAAGTTCTTCTTCTGCAACATCTACATCAGTTGTGCAGCCTGACCATACATGTGCACCACTCATACAAACTGATCATTCATCCCCACCACTAATTCAGCCAACTGATCATTCATCCCCACCACTCACACCTGTGACACCAGCTGACCATACAACTGATCATGCGCAACACACTTCTGCAACACCATGGATTGACGAGTTACCCTTTAACTCCATTCATAATCATAATGTTTCATTTTCTGTTTCACTGATCTCCAGGTCACCATCACCAAAGCGTTTAAAAAAAGACTGTGACAACTGTGTAGCTAAGCAACGGACAAGTCTGAACATGCTGAAGGAGAACAGGCACTTGCGTTTGCAGATAAGAGCACTTAGAATTCGACATAGAGAGGAAAAGAAACAGATGTCACTGAAAACATTGAATTTGACAATAAAGAGGAAATCGGCATCAGCTGAACTTTGGAGAGTCAAACATTCAAATTTGAACAAACAGTTCCAAGAACAGGAAATGCGGCACAGGAAAAAGGAAATGTCAATTAAAGCAAAACACGAGGAAGAAATAAAGGAACTGACAATTGCCAAAGGAATATTAGAAAGCAAACTGAAGCAATCTGAGAAAAAAATCACTGATTTGGAAAAGAGGAACAAGCAATCGAAAGAACAGTTTTGTGAAATCCAAAAGAAGATTAGCAGTGAATTAGACTATGTAAAAAACCAGACTGCAAGAGGAGACAGATCGAAGTAAATACTGGGAAAACGAAGCAGTGGAACAGGCAGATTCTAAGGAAGACAGTGAAGACAGTGACAACATTGTTACAACAAAAGAGGCAGGGAAGTATGATTATAGATTTAGGCAGTGTGTTTATGACTTTTTAATGTGTAATGTTAGTGTTGGGAATATTTCTCGTTTGTTGTCTTCTGTTGCAGGGATAATTTTTGGTAAAGTTTTTTCTCAGATTCCATGTGTGACTACAATAGCACAGATGGCTTACGAACTCGGGGTGCTTGCTAGCATTCAAGCTGGCCAGATGCTGCACGAGTGCGATCTCATCACATTAGCCTGGGATTCCACAACAAAGGCAGGTATACATTATAACGAAGTTCATGTGTCCCTCAAAACAATACTAGGTAGGCAATCATTAACTCTCAATATTAGACCCATTTCAGGTTCATCAGCAGAGGAGCTGTACCAGCATGCAATGGAAGCCTTATCTGATGTCTGCGAGATCTACTGTGCCGCCTTCCAGTTACCCGCAACAGCCATCCTGGAAGAAGTGAAAAGCAAACTGCACAGCACCATGAGCGACAGAGCTGCTGCAAACCACCGAGTATCTGAACGACTCAAAGAGGACTGTGGAGACGGAGACGTGGCCGATTTAAAATGTATGGTGCACCCATTAGACGGCCTTGCCAGATCAGCTCGTGAAGCTCTGCGTAAGCTGGATACTAAGACAGACCAAGATGGTCAGAAATCCTCCTTGGGCTGCCGGGCCGCAACACTGATTCATCAAGTATCCAAACTGAGGTAATGTTTAGTCAGTTTTTATCATTGTGTAGCAAGTCCTGTCTCATGACATCTATTTTATATCATTTTTTTCATGTCTGTGGCAGATTATTCAACATACATGTATTTGGCAGTTTGACAACAGGTAGATATATCATCATATATGGAGCGTAGTGATAATCTGGAAATCATACTAAAAATAATGTAATTTTCATTTTAATGCCTGCAGTAAATCACATAATCATGCACATAACAAGACGTTTTTAATTTTTTTTCCCAGGTACAAAGATGGGTCTGGTGATCCAGCTGCATTCACAGCCTTTTTGAAGACGAAGAATATCAATCCCGGTATCTTCAAACGCTATGTTGGGAAACCGTTTGAATGTCATGTTCAGTATGGCAGCGGTGATATACCTGCATCGAGTCCAGCTGACAGAGTTTGTAAAATGCAGGCTGGGAAAGTTTGTGTGCGCAAAAATTTATGAAGGCCTGACTGATCCGAGTGTCCTTCTACACTTGCAAGTAATGGGCATGTACTCCCGCTTCCTCACAGGACCATGGATGCAGATATTTTACTCAAAGGAGGATGGAAGAGGACACTTCGAAGCAGTAAGAATTTGCTTGTGGTTAATTTTTTTGTCGGCCCCTCGCTGGGGGCTAGTTGGATGATACAATTTGTTTGTCTTGCTTCAGTTTTTGTCTTGATTCAGCAATCTTTCCCTCTGTCCTAGTGTTTTCATATGATTTGCTTATTTTACAGGTTTATTAGGGTACTAGTGTAGATGTGTATTGTTATAAAAAAATTTTTTTAACAATATTTCTTTATCACTCTTTTCAACCAGGTAAAAGAGATAACATCATGTCTTGGCCATCTCACGTCAGTGGAGAAGACTCCGGAATACTTGATCCATGCTGTAACTGATGCGTTTGACAGGGACATGGAGGAGTCTGAGTTAACCAAGCTTCACCATTCTACTAAAGATTACAGTATAGTAGCAAAAAATGTATCATCTGCGTTTATTAAAACATTGCAACAGCAGTTTAAGCCATATTTTGCAGGGGCCTTGTCTAATCCATCTGAAGAAATGATAGCAAGGACATCTTCCGCCCCGGTTCATAATATGGAGGCTGAAAGAATTATGGCAATGTTGGATAGAGCTTTGCAAAGAGCCCCAAATGCCTCCATAGGATTTATTGATGCTAAAATAAAGGCTGTGCAAAACAAAACTTTGCACTGGCTACAGTCATTTGATGACGACTACCAAAACTTTTTGGTCCGTTTTGCAATCCGTTATGGGTCTAAAGTGAGGCAGCATCAAGCTGAGCAACAGAAGAAAAGACAGCAGAAAGATGTCCAGAGGTTAGACAAGACACAAAGAGATGTACATGAAAAACGATTATCAGACTTTGTGCGTACAGAGTCAGTGTTGTCAGTTCTCGACCTAGAGCTATTTAAAGATGTAGAGTTTGAACACAAAGGAGAAGTTGAAAAATATTCTCAACAACGCTAATGCACTGCCAGGTGTGTTACTGCGACACGTCTGGTATGAAGAAGGAGTAGACACTGTCTATATTGAAATGGTAAAGAGCGTGAAAGAAAAAGACAGCCTGAAGACAGTAATAGAGCTGTATTACTGGAAGGAAGATGAAGGACCAACAGATGCCACCTTCAAGATGACTATGACAGAATTTCTGGTAGACTTTGCCACAAAAGAACTGGCATTTTATGAAGATTAAAAATAAAACATAAGTACTTTAAAAAAGAAAACCGATTTAGAAATCATAGAATATTTTTAAAATAATCAAAACCTTATTTTTGGAACATACAAATTTATATCAGAATTGTAATTTTATTATAAAGCTGTCTCAAAGTTTTATTTTAGTTGACGCTCAGTAAAGATAAAGGCTTCTAAGAGTGCAAGTCATCATCACGCTCGCTTGTCAGCCCAATCGACAGCAGCTTTCGTCGGCAGTCAAACACAGACTAATGGACATGGTGAGTAGCTATAACGACATGTTTAATTGTTTAAACAAAATGTAATACTTTATAATAATCATTACATACCATCTGGGACGTATGAACATATATCAGCTGTGAATAGATTTCAAACCCTCTTTTTTCAGGTGTATATTTTGCAATTTTAATTGAACTATTTTCTGAAAACCCCACTTAATCATGTGCTAATAGTTACATTCCTTCTTTAAGAGCCAAGGTAAACAATGTAAACCCAGTGAAAACTTGATCATTACAGACAGACGTGTGAGTTGCTTTGTGGGCACTCCAACCAGAAAGGAATGTGGATACATGCAGGATTTGTTTGAAAAAAAAAAAACATGAAATTATTGGCTTTTGACGATTGCATATCTTAGCTGTCACAACACATACACAATACTGACAATGGTAATCTTTTTTTTTTCAAATCTGTTTTGCTAAGTGCATTTTTTAAATTGTCTACTATTATATGTGTATGTTAATTACTTTTTTTTTTTTTTGTGTGTTTAGATTGGCATTGGATAGCAGAAGCAAATGATGTAATCCTTATGCTGGGATATGAAATCTTTCTAAAGTACCGGAGAGTTTTGGGAAATGCCTTTATGGTCTCATAACTCGGTGAAGGGAAAATCCCAACTGCAGTTCTGCGCGGTAGAGGATGGGCAAACACAGCTCTGGGGACCGAGTATCCACCGGAATAAGTGGACAACTCTGCACTTAAGCAGAGCAGGGCACTCACTTGTCCTGACAGTCAAAAATTGCTGTCAAAGGTAGAGGTAAAAGAACCCCCATGTGGACGTGGAAGGCACTTTGACAGTATGCTTTATAAATAAAAATAATCAAATGTTGAAATAAACCACACAAATTGTTTGTTCATTTGTGATGACTGGATTATTCAGAGTGAGTCAAGGGGGAAAATGTCAGTGTACTTCAGATTTGTAAAGATGGTTTCGCTTACTTAGTGACAATGGTTATTTTTAGTTAATAATTAGTGGCCAAAATAACATAAAATAAGGGGGAGGGGAGAAGCACATGATACATCACCAGGACTAAGGGAAAAAAAATTCATCTGTTCCGAAATTTGATGGTGATTGTGAAAAAAAAAAAAAAAAAAATTTTTAAATTAATTAATTAATATAAATATTCAATAAGCGACCTAGTTCTAATTTGAGCTTGACATGTGCTTATGTCTTTAGCACATTTAAAGCTTTTTTTCTTTTTCCAATAAACGTACCAAGGAAAAAAAAATGTAAAGACCGTTATAAAGTTTATAAGAACATATTGAGTAATGATTATGATAAATGGCGGCCATTTTGAATAATTATTAGTCAATTATTAGTTGATATTACGTAACTACTAAAAATTTCATCTTTATTCAGTTAGAGATTGTTGTCCCGAATCCAAAAATATATGGTTTCTAGGGTCTTTTTTAAATACTTTTTAAGTAAAAGCACTTTTTAAACACTCCTCTAAGACTTACGATTTTAAGGCGACAAGTTTTATCTCACTTTTATTTTTTCTTCTTTGTTCATTTTTTCCACAAAAACTTCAATAACTTGGCTTAGAATTGACATACAGGCATGAAAGAGGTACCGTTGGAAAGAGCTTTTCAATATGTATGCAGCTGTACTGGTTTTATAAGGAAAAAATGATTTTGAAAATTTGACTAAAGTGGCTACTTGATATATCAATATAGTATTTATTACTAAGACTTACTAAGACCTTGTCCCTAATTCTTTGGTTATCTTATATTAACTCTTTGAGTCCCGGGGGTTTAGTATTACAGGCCCAAGGGTAGTCAAGAGACACATGAAATCAGCGCATCGTGTGTTCTTTGGGCTTCTAGGTAGAAACCTATGAACGTATGTGTTCCTTGTGACTCAAAGAGTTAATTATATATATATGTTTTGTTTGTAAACTTTACATATAATAATATAGTTACATAAAAATGTTATGTTGGTGTCAGTGGTTGAGGGGTTGTTAACGCAGTTCAGTTATCCGGACATACTTTACCATGGTTCAAAGTCAGCTGCAGGCCGTTGGTAGCAGACTCATTAGGCATTAGGGCTATCCTCCGAATAACGGTCCCAAATTATCGAGGCTGAAAGTATACCATAACAGGACCTCAGTCACATGTAAATTGCTGACTCCCGGGCGACTTAAATTAATTGCTGACTTCCGGCGACTACCACCACCGCTGTGTGGAGCGGGGCTAAACTAGATGGATGGACTCAGGAGGAGCAGCTACCGCATCTCCTGCAGCTTCCTTCATTTTATTTGCTCGTGAGTCCCAGCCATCTAGTTGCTCCGCGCGTAGCGGCTTGGGAAATACTCTTAGCAGTGCCGGTATTCGCTGGAAATCAGCAATTTACATGTGACTGAGGCCCTGTTAGGGTATATTTTTGGCCTCGATAATTTAGGAAGACTATTCGGAGGATAGCTGGCAATAGGGTTGATTTTGAACTATGAACCTCGAAGTGTTTACAAAGCAATTGCAGACACCTTCTTGAGCATTCTCGCTGAGCCCTTGATATTCACTGATGCAAATATCCTCCATCCATTCGTCTCTGTGAGTGGCCTTCTCTTTCCAGTTGATGACTCCAAGTGTTTGTACATCTGCCTGTATGTTTTCTCTCTCCCCTGTAGGCCTGATGGACTACTTCCATTCAACAATAGTATACCCAGTTTTTGGCAAACTGCTGAACATAGCTGAGCAGCCACCTCACTTCAAACTGTCAAGTCTCAACCCTAGACTAGGAGTATTGTTTGTAGCTTATACAGGGACATCTGAAGGCATGGGGAAGTGTCCTTTATGTTTTACTTGGCTTGTCAAACATAAATTTGTGCAATAAATACTAAGGCTGGTTTACAGTATCATGAAGAGGATAAATTCACCCCTGTTGTACTGTTACACGTCACATTCTTTTGCACTGTAGTCCTTCATTCTGTTCTGTCCTGTGCATTCAAGAGGAAATGCAATTATAAAATTTCTTTTTCTTCTCTAGTCCTGTTCTGTCTTTCAGATTTTCAAGAGGCACTGGGAATGTGTTTTTGGGAGGTTTTTGAACAACGGATCAACATCATGGCATACGGGTAGTAACTTATAAGTGCTCCATTATTTTTCTAACTCAAGTCTTAGTCCGAAGAAGCTCAGCACAGTGCACAGGCTCTGTAGCACCGGCGAGGATCCTGAAGTAATTTGGGTAGATTTTAAACTCCAAATTTTGCCTGGGCTTCGCCGTTAGGCTACTGTTTTTGATTTTCAACTGCCAAATTATTTTTGTACGTACGCAACAATGCACACAGGGCGTATGATCTCACTACCCAGAGTCCAGGGGGAATTACTAGAAGTCTAAGTCCACATGAAAAAATCCCAGCTCTTACCGGGGATTTAACCCGGAACCTCTAGCACTCAAGGCAGACACTATGCCTCGAGACCGCGCGGCACCCTCCTTGGTATGTGTTACTTAGATGTCATGGTTTCAGATATTTCATCTGTCTATACCTGAGTGGTCGCCCACTATAGTATCTGCTTCCAATATGTCAAAGTGACTGCTCACTCTCTGTGGTGCGCTGTCTGGTAGTGGGTAGTTTTGACTTTGACATATGTCCAAACTATTTGATCTCTTGTCCCATGGTGTAGTTAAGTACTGGTTGTATGCCAAATTGTCTCCTGATGTCATCATTTCTGATCTTTCTCTTTCAGTTACATTTACAATTCGTCAAATTAACTATATTATTTACACTAATTTTAATTTAGTGTTATGCACACTGTAAGATAATTGTTATCCTGTTCTTAAAATAAGCGTTGTATTTTCTCTTCAGCATTCCTGAAATAAAGTCCGTCATTGATATATTTCGTCGCTTCACGCTTTCTAGTTTTGAGCGCTTCAGAAGAAAGTTCATAAGTTTTCATACAGGAAGGGGCAAGACTGTCCCAAGATCACAGCCTTTCTTCACAATGCCCTTACCAAGCAGGGCACGTGTTTATGCTGATGTTAACACACACAAGCCCAGGGAGTACTGGGACTATGAATCACATGTTGTAGACTGGGGGTTAGTGCTGTCTGTTGTGTTTGTCATTAGAATGTTAGATTAGGCTGTGGTAACCTTTATCTTTGTGCGAGTGTCCAAGTGAATGAGCGTGCAGACTATCTTGCTGACAATGCAGTTGCTAAGGCTGGTCCAGTACTGTACAGAAGTGATGTTATCAATGCCATGCGCTGCACTTGCCATATAAGGAGCACGCCAAAGGACATGACTCCATATCCCTGTCTAGACTGATGGACATGGGGAGCAGCCTGGAGCTGCAAGAAATGAGCATTTCACTAAGGGAACAAGACGTTTTATTAACCAACACAGAGATGCGTCATCGGTTGTTTTAACACTTGTGGAGCTTTTGAGGAGGAGATTGGAGCACCTAAGGATCCGTCCGGAGTGCTGTGATGATAATCCTCACTTATCACTAATTAGGCTTGAGTTTTTAGGAATCATATTGCTTCTTTTGGATGCCCCATGAATTTATGTTAACCTCTTAGCGGATTCATTTGATAAGATTGCACTCAGTAGCATATAGTAGTTGCATTTGTTATTGTCCTATTCTTTATCTCTGCGAAGTATCTTTTTCCTGATTTATCCGTTTGCTTAAAATAGGAAAGGTAACAAATAGTACACTGAACTTCACCAGGCATGGTCTAAGAATTGATTAAGGATCGGCCTGGGGTTGCGCAACTCTTGCAATACTTATCTGCAACAGATAATTAAATGGTGTAATAGAATCTCTGATGTTGAGCTTTGGAAGAGAACTAAATCAAGAGGTGGGGAAAAGTTGCTAGCGCTGGATAGGACAGACTTTGAGAAAAGCTGATTAAAATGTAACTAGAATGTCTTTTCATTGGAACTCACAGGGCAAAAAAATACATGAAGAAACAAATTTGACTTGGGATAAGACGATGTAAGCTGCACATGATGGCAAAGAATAGAACAGATTAAAATGAGCTGCTTCTTCTTTCATTCGCTTGAAATAAATTATCTGTATCTGCAATGTTGTCTCTAGTACAAACTTTACTGTCTTTTGGAATTCACTCAGCGAGCCGTAAAGTTTGATAAAATGAGCTGTTTATGGACCTATGCTGCCTTTGGCGATACAAGGCAGAAGGAAAGTAATGTTAATGGAGATTCCGTTGCATATATCTTCGATGAGGTAATCCTTAGGGAGTGGGTGCGGCTGCGTTAGTCTAGCAGCCGGATGTTCAGCTGTGTGCCTAAAGGTCTAAGGTTCATAGCTGCATCAAGGCAGATTTCCCCCCAGAAATTGACCTTGACTGTCTGGTCGGCCTATCCTAAAATGGGTACCAGATAATTTCCTTGGAAGTCAAGCCAGCCTGAATATTGTTGATTTCTTCACCCATCACATTTCTGAGTGGTGTGCACAAATATAGGTCTAGAACTATATGGTTGATGCATCAGTGGCGTTAACAATTTATGTTAAAAATCGTAGAGGGTATCATTTCTCGAGAACCGAAATACGTTTGGCTTTTCCTTTGTGTTCACTGGCTGTAATGTCCGGCAGAAAGATCTGGCGTTCCAGAACATGAGATTTGCATGCACACCTGTTTTACAGACCCGGGGCAGACTGTTGGTTGCCTACCTCAGGTAGATGCACTCAGGCTTTAAAGGACAACCCCCCCCCCCCCCCCCCCCCCCCCCCAAGTCACATTTTATGACATGCTTGTGGGTCTGCCACCCGCCACCCAAACAAATTAGGCTCCCAAAAACCACGCTGGGAGTTGGTCATATTGGTGCCATATGGTTTAGAGTGAACAGTAATGGAGCTTGTGGCTCTTGGAGGAAGAGGTTGACCAGCACAATGGTGGGCTGAGAATATCAAGAGCATCCTTGGCATGAAAGTTGCCAGAGGACCCAGTGGCTTTCCAGCATGCTGTGATGAGGGCAGGGTTCTGCAAAGGACCTTCTATATCAGAGGTTTGCAAGCTGTGGGTTGTGACCCTTTTTTGGGGTTGACTAAGACCATTGGAATACATATTCACTGAATTTATGCAGTAGCAACACAATTTTTTTATGGTTTGGGGTCACCACAACATGAGGAACTGTATTAAAGGGTCATGGCAATAAGGTTGAAAGCCACTGTTGTAGTGATGATGAATCGTTTAATGTTAAAGATTATCAGCAGTGGACTTGCGGCATGTTCTGTTTCATGCTTTTGTTATACTCTCTGGTCCAGTTCTTCAAACTTTTTACACCAGTGGGCCGGCAGAATGATACATTGTTTTCCGGATCACATGATTTTCATCATCATCGTCGTCAAATGCCTTGCCAGCTGGCATAGGCGCTAATGCATTTCCACAAATCTCGTTCTTTGGTGTTCACTGATGATATTTGTCCATACCACTGTCTTAAGCCATCCACCATCATTTCCCTTGGTCTGCTTTTTTTGACCAGAGATCTTTTCAGTCATCATCATATTTTCCAGTGCTCCTTTTCTCAACACATAACCAAAGAACTTTGTTTGTCTCCTTATTGTTGTTGTATATGATGTTCTACTTTCATTAGCCACATGATAGTTGAACAAAATTATATGTAGATAGCAGTTTGTTTAACCAAATCTGAAGTTATACAGTTACATTATCCAGTAAATCTGACGTCTGCTGCAACTTAGAGGTGAGAAGATTTGATACCTCTGGCCATGTCTGCTAGACAAATCGCTGCAGTGAGACATGCCTTCGATTTCTCTGTTTGGTTTCTATTGCTGATGTGGCTGAGAAAATCTTTTTCTAACAAATAGGATTTTGGAAGAAGGAAAAAAAAAAGATCGGGCAAACATTTTTTGCAGACCACTGCTGCTCCATGGACCACTAGTTTAAAAAAAAAAAAAAAAAAACCACTGCTCACGCTTGCTACTGTTATTCCATGTCTTAATATCTTCCAGATTTCTTTTGCTACATATCTGCTTGAACAGATGTTCTGTTTCTCATTTCATCTTGGTCTTTATGATTTATATCTTGTAGCTCTTAAATTTTACTCATACTACTTCTTACAATAAATTTATTGTTGTAATAATGATAACACCCAGTTAGTGAGATTTACTGGCATTTCAGCAACCAGGATGACTATCAGGTAGTCCGAAAACTTGGCAGAGGAAAATATAGTGAAGTCTTTGAAGCAGTTAATGTCACTAACAATGAAAAGTGTGTGATAAAGATATTAAAGGTAATGGTTTTACTAGTTTTATGTTAATTTTGATGTTTGTTTTAATATTACCATTTAATTTTTACATGTATCTTTTTTTAAATACTGTTTCTAAAAGCTTTTTTCCCCGCTATTTAATTAATTCAAATAATTCTTCTTCTGTGTTTAATCTTAGAAAGGCCGTTGTCATGTTTGTGGTTTATAGCTAGGTTGTGATATCTGCACCCTAGGGCTCGATGCCGCTTTCATCAGACCCAAATTAGTTGCCTTTTATGACATATTTGTTAGGAGAGTGGTGAGTGTTCTTTTTATCTTTTGTTGAAGATATAGACTCTGCAATTTGTTTTAGGATTAGGCAGATTCAGGGATCTATTATCATAGATGTCAAATGTTGAAGAGCGGATTCAGTAATTTATCACGGAGAGAAGATTCACATTAAGGGGTTAGAGTCTGTAATTTATAATGAAGGGTAGATTCTGATTTATAATGAAGGGTAGATTCTGATTTATAATGAAGGGTAGATTCTGATTTATAATGAAGGGTAGATTCTGATTTAAAATGAAGGGTAAATTCTGATTTATAATGAAGGGTAAATTCTGATTTATAATGAAGGGTAGATTCTGATTTATAATGAAGGGTAGATTCTGATTTATAATGAAGGGTAGATTCTGATTTATAATGAAGGGTAGATTCTGATTTATAATGAAGGGTAGATTCTGATTTATAATGAAGGGTAGATTCTGATTTATAATGAAGGGTAGATTCTGATTTATAATGAAGGGTAGATTCTGATTTATAATGAAGGGTAGATTCTGATTTATAATGAAGGGTAGATTCTGATTTATAATGAAGGGTAGATTCTGATTTATAATGAAGGGTAGATTCTGATTTATAATGAAGGGTAGATTCTGATTTATAATGAAGGGTAGATTCTGATTTATAATGAAGGGTAGATTCTGATTTATAATGAAGGGTAGATTCTGATTTATAATGAAGGGTAGATTCTGATTTATAATGAAGGGTAGATTCTGATCAGTCATGAGGAGTAGATTCTGATTTATCATGAAGCGTTTCTGAAATTTAATTAAACAAGCATGTCCTAGGAGTTTACTAGGGGGGGAGGGGGGCTGTCTTTCAAAGTCAGAGTGCATCTACCTGAGCGACACGGAACAACCAACTGCACACTAGCTGGTAAAACTGATGTGCACACAAAACTTTGACCCTGGCAGATTTTTATAGACATATCCTTTTCTTCTTTTGTTGGCTTGAAAAAAAAGTTATGTGCATTAGCAGTTTACTCAGGTAAATATGTAAATTTTTACTGTCATGTTTAGTTCATTCATGGTTTGTATAGTTTGTTTTCCACTGTTGTTCTTTTTTTTCTCCCTAAAAGGTTTGCCTTGCCTTGATGTGTTATGTTTAGTGCAGTCTTGCAGTATGCATTCAGCACAAGGCTGATATACCTGTCTTAAATTGTGTATGTATGTGGCTGCGTAATCAGTTGTGCTCTATTCTGTGGCACAGGATAATGACTTGTTCTGATCTGTCCATAATAACCTATCTTAGGTTGAAGGGCAGATTTCATGGTTTATCATAAATACGCAAAAATATCAAATAATATCTATTTTAACCAGTACTAAGCAGTTGTTTCTGTAACTCCTTATATTCCGATGACTTGAGCTTAAAAGCAATAAATTAAAAAAATTGGAGGGAGCTCAACATTTGCGGTATGGGATGGGAGTAGTTAAACTAACAATTCAGAAACTAGGGGTTAATATATATAGGTGGTCTTATAGAAGACAACATTTTTTAATGAATTACTTTGAAACATGTAGAGGTTTGTTAGGTACTGAAGGAGTTAAAAAGCTTTTCTGAAAGACACCCAGTATTTCTTACAAAACATCCACTGTGGCAGAAGTACAGAAAAATTTTGATTAACCCTAACTGCTTGGACCAGGGCTGTGACGTATAACCGAATAGACAGATAATAGAAATCTCTTAATATACATGTAAATTAATGTGATTTTACAGTGGGCTTTGGGTGAAAATAAAATCCTTTCAACATGAATTAGATATGTATTCTATCTATGCCGTCTTCATGTCGTGTTGACACATAAGGCATTTACACGTGATCTCCATTGCCGTCGGTTTGCTGCTTTTCTGCCCATGGTATCCCATATCAGTTTACATTCCTTCATTTCCTGTTCTATTGTACTTCTCCAGGTTTCCTTAGGATGTCCACGTCTCCTTTTCCCATCTGCTGTCAACCGAAGAGCTGTTTTTGCCAGAGTCACAAGGTGTTCTGCAAATATGTCCAAGCCATCTCCATCGTCTTACTTTGATAACATTTGCCAATGATGCACATTCAGTTTTCCTTCTCAGCTCTTCATTTGTGATCTTGTTTGGTCACAATATTCGTAGAATTTATTTTGAAAGGTCTCAAGTTTATGTGTAATTCCCGCTGTCATTTTCCAACATTCACTGTTGTATAATAGTATTCCTAAAACATTGCTCTTGTATATTCTAGTTTTGTCTTCAAACTAAATCCCTTTGACTTCAATATATTGTTAAGTATGGCAAATGCTTGATTTGATTTGTTTACTATTGATGTTACATCCTTTTCGGAATCTCCATCTGGAGTAACTTTACTTCCGAGGTATATCAATTCTTCAACTTCCTCTATTGCTTCATCATTTAAGATAATTAGATTTTCTGTTTTGAAATTATTTCTCATTACTTTAGTTTTACTGATGTTCGTTTTGAGTCTCCTAAGATAAATAATAATACATCATGTTTGCAGACTAGAATTGAACCTTGCATACAAAAGTCGTTCATTTATAGGCTTCTATTCTTTAAGAGTGTTGTTGAGCTCCTATTTATTTATTAATTGGACTCCTTCACTTTGTTGTTCATCAGCTCTACCTGACCAGATTATGTTGTCGTCTGTATTGAGGTTTCTTTTTTCCTGTCCCTGTTCAACGTGCTTGTGTAATTCCTAAAAAATGTACATTTCAGAGAGGAGTTTGATGTAGTTTCCTGTCTTTTGCTACCGTTTGTTAATGTCATATTGCATTTCTTAGTGTCCCTTTTACTGCCGCCAAAATCTTCCTCTTAGCCTGCTGTTGTCATGTAGTTCGTTCTACCTGCTGGGTTTTTTCTTCCATTCGGACTAGATGACTAAACCACATGATTCTTTGATGTTATTGCTTTTATGGTTGCAAATAAATGATGACAATGTTATTTTATTTGCAAAATATTTCAGCCTGTCAAAAAGAAAAAAATCAAAAGAGAAATCAAGATTCTAGAAAATCTCAGGGGTGGCACCAATGTCATTACATTGCTGGCAATAGTTAAAGACCCTGTGGTAAGCATTCATGCATGTTATTGTTCTGTCAATGTTGCAGAGACCATATTAATACCTTTAAAGATTATACTCCCATGAATGAAGATCTTAGTAAGATCAACGAATTACTCTTTGCAGATGACCAGGCCTTGATAGCAGATACAGCCATGAAATTGCAACAACATCTAACATCCATGAATGAAGAATGTAAAACAAATAATAATAATATGAGAATCAACACTGAAAAGACTGAAGTAATGTCAATAGGAAAAAAGAAGACAGATCTAAACATAGCAATAGAATACAAAGACATTAAACAGGCATCTGAGTTTAAATATCTGGGAATTACATTTACCGAAGATGGGAAATTGGATAAAGAAATTGACATTAGATGCAGTAAAGCAAATCAAGTATTGGGACAGCTAGCCCCCCTCTTACAGCATAAGACAATCCCAATCAGCACAAAGAGACATCTTATTGAAAGCATAATTATTTCAACTCTGTGCTACCAGTGCCAGACATGGTCACTCACAACAAACCATAAAAGAAAATTAGTAACCACGGAAATGAGATGTCTGAGAAGGGCTGTAGGAGTGACCATAAGAGATAAGATCAGGAATGAGATCATAAGAGAACAAGTCGGCACAGAACCAATTCTGCATTACATACAAAGACAGCAAGTGAAATGGTTTGAAAACTTTGAGAGAATGCCTTGTGACACCATACCATACAAAGCATACATAGAAAGAGAAGAAGGACGTTGAGCACGGGGTAGACCAAGAACAAGATGGAAGGATAACATCAGAGAAACTCTACAACAGCACGATGTGCCTATGGTCGAGGCAACCAGAAGAGCTAGAAACAGAACCTTATATCTCCCTCAACACCCACAGCGGTAAAAGAGGAAGTGAAGAAGAAGAAGAAAGATTATACTAGCATATATTTATGTGACAACTATTTGGTTTTATTGCATATTTTTTAGTTTGATATAATGTGTTTGTCTATGGCTGGGTAGTTGCAAACCTGTTTTGTAAATCTGAAACACCCTGTTCTATTCCAGCTGCGGGCAATTTGGCAGCAGAATGCTTTGTCTTGATTTCAGCCGCCATGTGCGGTGGCAGCCTTTTAGAGAGCAGTGGCAAAGTACTAAATCTAAAATTGCCTAGTCAAACTACAGACAGACAATGCTGGGGTTGGTTCTGCATTGTCCGATAGAGGTTCTGCGAATAGCTTTGTAGTGTATTTTCTAAACATGGCTGTGTTAAGAAATTTAGCTCCGGTGTTATCAAAGTTTTTAAATTTGCGTTAGATATGTGATTTAATTGTGTTTTTGGACATTTTTTTTATTGATGCTTCATCAAATCCACTTCTTCTGAGGGTCTTAAAATGTGAGTGTAGCACCATATGTCAATAAGACAGTGGTGTGAAATGATTTTTCTTTACTTTGATTTTTTCCACATTCTTACATAATGCGTCTCCTGTATTCACCTTTAAATGGGTGGTTAGTACGTTGTATTGAGATGTACAGCTAGGCGCGATGTGTGAGCCTTTTCAGCCCAGCTTGTCTGATGTCAGCAAGTCCTTAATCAGTCATTTTTTACAGTGCTTGTTACGGGGGCAATAAGTCTGTTCTCTTTCTCCCCGAAATGATCTCCCACAACCCAGTTAGGTGTTACATAAGACAAGGCTCTTTTTAACATCTGCTGAATGTTTTATACTGAAGTTGTTTTTTCCATTTTTTGCTTGACAGTCACGGACGCCAGCACTTATATTTGAACATGTCAATAACACGGATTTCAAAGTGAGTATTCAATCGATCGTTCTCTCTTTTGTACTTACTGCCAGTAGCGAGCACATTTTAATGTGGTGTAGCAGAGGGAACTGTCGAGTCTGAATGTTTAGGGCTACATGCCTTGTACTGTTGATGAACTGTGCTGGTTAGGAGTTTTGTCATGGCAAGTAACAAATGCCATTCACCTTACAAATGATTTGAATTTGTGTCTCCTGCATGAGTGCCCAGCAGCCGAATTACTTGGGCCAGCGTCCATAAAGAATATTAACTATTAACCCAGCATTAGTAAGGTGGGGAGAGTCACCGTGGTCCGCTAGACGCTAGCCTGCTGGTTGTGGGTTCGAACCCTGGTGGAGCCAGACATTTTTCAAAAATAACCTTGGCTCCGAGGTCGATCCAGCCTTCAGTGAGTACCATGTGAAGTCTTGGGAAGTAAAGGCGGCCGGTGTGATGCTGACCATGTTACACATCTTGTGCTGTTGTTCTATAAAATATAGGTCTAACCCTGTATACCCAATATGCCTGAAAGGTGTGGAAAAGGGTCCTTTACATATTTTACTTTAAAAGTGAGCTGGGGTGTCACAGGCCCTTACAGTGTTCATTTGACTTGTAACTTTTTTTTGGGCACTGAGTCAAGCCTGAGTCCAAATTTGCTTTCCCTAGCCTTTTTTTTTTGTGTGGCTATCCTCAATCTACCTACAAGACAGAAATAATGGTGAAGGGGTGGGGTATTGAAAAAATATAAATTATAAAGGGATAATCAAAAACACAGTCGGTGCCTGTGGCTTAGGCGTTGCGAACACGCTTCTTAATGCGAGGGTGCCAGCTGCGGGCATTGCGCCTTGCGTTGGTTTCCACAGTGGTGTCGAGAAGCTGACCATACGGAAAGCAATGGCAAACTACTGGATGTTAATTTGCCTAGAAAAACCACAGTAGCCAAAAAAGCTGGGTATGGTTCAGCAACATCATTTAGAGGATACGCAACCAACTAAATCAAAAACATGAACAGAGTGAAGCAATAAATGGAATACTTTCCCCAGGTATTGAAAAAACCAAACATGTATGGGGTGACCTGTGCTATCACCTCTATCATTGAGACCTACGGGAAAATGTGACATCAACTTGGCTTTCAGAATGCCATTTATAAACGAAAACCCCTTAAAGTGTTATTTTTAGCTACTGTATCCATATCCTGGCCTTTTAAGCACAGATGCACATAGGGTGGGGGGGGGGGGGCTGTGTGGTTTTGAGGCATGACGTCCACCTCAAGTGCTGGAGGTCCCTAGTTCAAGCCCTAGTGAAGGCTGGGATTTTTTCACCTGGGCTTCTAGTAATTTTTCCTGGTCTCTGGGTTGTAAGATGGGCACAAGTTTAAAAAAATTTTTTTTTTCTTTTTGGTAATCGAACAAGATTAGTCTAGCGGTGCTGCCTGGGCAAAATTTTGAGTTTAAAATATACCCAAAGTTTTTCAAGATACTCGCCGGTTCGTGCGAGTTCGTGCTCTATGCTGATATTCTTCGGACTCAGGCCTAAGAGGAGCACTTATGGATTACTACCCTTGTGCCATGATGTTGATTCGTTGCCTAAACCTAAAGGTGCAGTGGGCTTTGACTACACCTTTTGAAAACAGAAATTACCCTTTTTTTTGGCATTTACTGGGCTTTGTAACAACTGGGATTGAGTAGATTTAGCCTTCGAGGTGGGTTTAAATTCACAACAGGGAAACTGTTTTTAAAATGACTTGTTGATTTTGTGCAATTGTTGAAAAATGCGGGTATTCTCTTTTATCATGTCTCAAGTCATTCAAGGGGAGACAAAAAGAATTAAATTCATGAAGTTTAATTTATAGTTGCTTCTGTTAATATAAATACTTTTATAAAATGAGCTGTGTCATGTAGCACTTTTTGTGACAACTGATGAAAATTTGTGTTAATTGTTAAAAGTAAATGTAATTGTATGTTTGTTCATCCTCAGCAACTATACCAAACTTTCATAGACTTCGATATACGTTTCTACTTGTATGAATTGTTAAAGGTGGGTGTACTTAGTTCTTCTGAAGTTTGATGTTTGACTCATTTACCACGGAACTGTCAGTTACATCTGGACTATTTGGAACAAATTGGTGTGGTTCAGTGTTAAGTTTCTTAGAGAGGTTAGCAAAAGGGGCATTTGAATGAATTGAGAGTTGACATCAGCATTTTAGGCATCCACACACCACTCTTTCACCTTCCTGGGTACCCAGCAAAGTCCCCATACTGATGGTGCCACTTGCTGTCTGATTTCGTGTCCGCCCTGTGCTTAAAAAACCATCCAGACCCTGTGCATACCACCTACTGAATCAGTCTTTCGAGGAATGGATACTCTGTTGCACTGTCCACCTAATCCCAGAAAGCCTTCACCACCTCTACCTCATTATGAAATAGCTCTCCGCCCAGAGGAGCAGCAGAAGCTAGTCTATCAGCTTGCTCATTACCCCTACATAAGAATATTCTGGACATTTGAAAATGTCACCGTGATGTAGTGGCTAGACGCTAGGTCATGGGTTCGTGTCCTGGCGGAAGTGGGCTTTCTTAAAAAATGACCTTGGCTCTCACGTTAATACAGTTTTGAGTGGGTACCAGGTGCAGTCCTGGGAAGTAAAGGTGGCCGGTGTGGTGTTGACCACATCACTCACCAAGTGCCAATTGACCTATAAAATATAGGTCTAGCCCTGTATGCCCAAAATGCCTGAAGGTGTGATGAAGGGCCCTTTACTTTACTTTGAAAATGTCGCTGATTTAATAATGTTTCTTTGAATATGTACAGAATATGAGCATTTAAAATGTTACACATTTCGTCAATTTCATAATTGTAAAATCTTGTGTAGAACATTCATTCCTAAAACAGGGTAGGATGATAAGTTGATAGAAAAGTTTTGTTTACTGAAGCAATTAATTGAAACAGGTATTCATGTGACTGATGCAGCTGTAAGGATATGAAGAGTTGTGGCTTTACATATACTAGATCAAGCGTATGTTCAGACAATTATCTAACGCTGAAAATGGATTGACTCTGAGCCATGTCATAGTCTAATTCTTTTCTGTATGCTTTTTGGTCTCCCTTAATTTTTTTAACTTTGTGGGTTCCACTGGAAGGACATTATAGTTTTCTCATTTTGTCTTATGACTCTCTAACTTTTCCTTGTTTCATCATTCACTGGAATTTTAGTTCCTTTCCAGAGCTGCGCATTAGTGATTTTGGATTATCATTTGATTCCCCCTGTTCTGCTAAGGCATCATTTAACAAATATTGTTTATTAATTAGTAATTATGGTTCAACTCCATAGTTCTTCATTCTTTCTGGGAGTAACCTAATAGCAATCTTCATTTTTACAGCATAGTTGTCATAGTGCCGTACAACGGTACTGATTTGATATTAGAGCTATGTACTCTACATTTTGCACTAAGTCTACTAAAGTGTGCACAGAAAGCACACATGAACTAAACAGACTGTCTGAAAGAATATCATATAATGGAACTCAGGAGAGTTAAGCAGAAAAGTTGAGTTAAAAACGGACATCACAGCACTCCTAACATCTCAATAAGTACACTCCTTCCCCATCTTCAGCAGCTGGCGCAGAGTTCAAATGATGGTTGTGCGCCAGTATTAGTTTAATTACATGTTTTTTTGGCCTTTCATCTGAGTGCTGAGTGACAACCAGATTCCATGGTCACTCCCTCCTGCACCATTCACTATAGACCACTGTTCTGTTCGCTTTTGGGCTTTGTTCACAAAGGGCCTTAACTCTCTTTGTATCAGAAGAAGGTTTAGTAAGAGATACCAGTGAAGAAATATCCTTGATAACAATTAAGGCATTACTTTTAAAACGGCACTAAAACAGTAGTAGTGAGCATTAGATAAACCAGATTTATTGAGTATTTTCTGACCAAATACAAGAAATAAGAGAACATATCAAGCCAGGGAGGGCATTCAGTAGGTTCACACATCATGGGTTGTTTGGGACTCAGTGAATTAACATCTACCCCATCATGTATCAGTTCACCAGCAAGCGGTGCAGGACTAGCCCTTTTTTCTGTCTGTGTGTATATTAAAGATGACTAGTTGTTGTTATTGTTATCTGTATATTAAAGATGACTAGTTCTTATTGTTGTTATCTGTATATTTAAGATGACTAGTTGTTATTGCTGATGTCCTCCTCCTCAGGCTTTGGATTATTGCCACAGTATGGGTATTATGCACAGAGATGTCAAACCTCATAATGTCATGATTGATCATGAAAACAGAAAGGTTGGTGCAATTTGATTTCTTCTAGTCATTATTTGCACATGACTCCTACAATCATTATTTGCACATATCTCCTACAGTCATTAGTTGTGCATGACTTTAAACAAACATTATTTGCGCATGGCTTCTACAATCATTATTTGTACATGACTTTTACAGTCATTATTTGCATCTGACTTCTACAATCATTAATTGCATGTGACTCCTACAATCATTATCTGCACATGACTCCTACAATCATTTTTTGCAAATTGCTCCTACAATCATCATTTGCCCATTTCTCCTACAATCATTTGCATCTGACTTCTACAATCATTTTTTGCACATGGCATCTATAAACATGTGCAAATAATCATTATTTGCACGTGACTCCTACAATCATTATTTGTGCATGACATCTATAATTTTTTTGCACATGGCTCCTACAATCATTATTTGCAAATGTCTCATACAATCATTATTTGTGCTTGACTTCTACAATCATATATTTTAGTTCTGGGGTCCAGTTTTGGAGTTTAAAAAAAACCCCTCAGAATAGATCTAATAATCTTTAATAAGCATTCTCATAAAAGACCACTAAGGGTTTGCTGAAACTGGACATGCCTGGCCAGGAGGTGCAGACATCACAGCCTAGCTGTTAGCCGCTCAGTGTGCCAACTGCTCTTTAAAGGGCAAACACAGAATTGACCAGTGAACCCTGGTTAACACAGGTTGTGCTACCATTTGCAATACTGACCCTCTGTTGTGTACGTTACTGTGAGGCTAACTTTGTGGCCGATGCCGGTTAGAAAGCACCTTGGTAGTGGCATGAATGAGAGGTTTTATACCCTGCCTCTTGTCTTAAGAGTTGACGACTTTACCTGGCCACCTAGGATTATTTAAGCATTATTAAAAAGGTGAAATGTGGAGAAGTTAATAGATCATTACAGTCTGGGATACTGAAGTGGGTAGGTGTTAAACCTGCATGTCCGAAGGGGGGGCTTTAGGTAATAATTGTGACTAGATTATATGCTGAGGCTGGAGAGCTGGCGAGAGACCGAGTTTCTTTAAGACAGACTATAATGAGAGCGATGTTCTGCAAAGGACCTGCTAGATGATGATGATGCTGATGGTATATTCACACAAAAAAATGGCTTAGGATTGCACACCAGGATCCATGAAAAGGGATCCTGCATTGTTGATGCAATCAAAGGAGACAGACCCAAATACTGTTCCAACTGGGGTCGAAGTCGCCTACCCGCGAGCTGTGAGCGACCCGTTCGGCCAGTGGTATATTGAGGTGGTGAACCACATGTGATGGCGCAGCAGGACTAGAGCTCATTCTGGTTCAAGACTTATCCACATCTCTCCCTGTGGTCATCCCAGACACAGGTTCCCAGCTGAGGGCCTGGACACCAAACACACCATGGCTAGAATGAATGTTTCCTTCCAAGTTTTGAGTGCATCTGTCTGTGAGGGACAAGGAACCAACAGTCTGCACATGGCCAGGATGAATGTTTCCCTCCAAGTTTGAGTGCATCTGTCTGAGGGACAATGAACGAACAGTCTGCACGTGACTAGGATCAATGTTTCCCTCCAAGTTTGAGTGCATCTGTGTGAGGGACAAGGAACCAACAGTCTGCACATGGCTAGGATCAATGTTTCATTCCTAGTTTGAGTGCATCTGTCTGAGGTACAAGGAACCAGCAGTCTGCACATGGCTAGGATCAATGTTTCCCTCCAAGTTTGAGTGCATCTGTCTGAGGGACAAGGAACCAACAGTCTGCACATGGCTAGGATCGATGTTTCCTTCCAAGTTTGAGTGCATCTGTCTTAGGGACAAGGAACCAACAGTCTGCACATGGCTAGGATCAGTGGGGTAACTGGAGGAAATGAATTGGTTTGGACATGGATCAATATTACCCCAACATAGTGCACTACAAGGAGAGCCCGATCCCTTCGACACAGCGGAAGTAGAGCTAAAGTGCGCCTATTCAAAGGATGGATAGATACAGTTTCTGAGGTCGTCAGTACCAGCAATGAACACTGTAGCTCCGGTGACAATCCCCAGGGGTCTTCATAAAAAAATTGCTTAAAAAAGAATATGTACTTTTTCCGCAGCTACGTCTCATTGATTGGGGTTTGGCAGAGTTCTACCATCCAGGCATGGAGTACAACGTCCGTGTTGCATCGAGGTACTTCAAAGGCCCAGAACTTCTATTAGACTATCAGGTAAGCAGCCAGCTTCAGTAAAGTAGATTCTGCTCTATAACCCCATAACTTTTTATGTGTCACATGCCTCCTCATAGCGCAGTATAACACTATCGTCTGGAAAGACGGAAAGGCGCCAATCAATCAGAGATGGCTGAAAAAAATGCTTTTATATATATTTAAGACCTGTCCACTAAATCATATTTTGGATTCATGTCTTACTTGGCCTTTCCATCTGCTTTTTTGTGTGTGTGGGTACCTAGCCCTATAGTGTGATTTTGTGTGGTAGCTTTTATGACATGAAATAAAAGATAACTGGCTTTACAATTGTTGACAACATCAGAATAAAGAAAAGGCAAGGTGGGCATTCAAGGATGTTGGTGTGGAGTACTAGTAGAATTGGAACTTTTCTGGCTGCAAAAAGGGGGGGTGAGTGGTAGAGCACAGCCACAGCCTTACTGAGGATTTGAACCTGGAACTCCCTCATGAGAGCTAAGCGTTCTTAACCATTCGGCCTTTTGCCTTACCCTGCCCTTAAGGGGCAGATAAGTACAGGAGTAAAGACAGTTTTCTTCAAAGTTAGTTATTGCTGGACAAGCCAGGGATCATGATGACCTGATTTGTGTTGCCTGATTGTTCTTCAGATGTACGATTACTCATTAGACATGTGGAGCTTGGGGTGCATGTTTGCCAGCATGATCTTCAGGAAGGAGCCTTTCTTTCACGGGCATGATAACTACGATCAGGTGGGTCTCTTAGATTTCTGTCCAGGTTACATTTGTGGTGGGGCTGTGGATTTGGTTCCCTGCTCAGAGATTTAAAGGTTGACAGATTTTGTTTAAAAAAAAAAAAACAACAAAATGGAGAGATGTCTCGTTGTTGTATTCACCATTTTTTCCCTCACTACTAATAGGCTATAAAGAAAACATAAACAACATACTAAGCTTATTCTATACAAACAAATTTGGGCTCAGAAAAAAAAAAAGGAGAAATTCTGGAGAAAACAGTATCTAACAACCCTAGTTTCAGTTCACACTGGGTCAGATTTTCTCCCCAGCCTATAATGTGTACCAGGCAGTGTCTTGGGAAGTAAAGGCGGCCACTGAGTGCCAGTTAGTCTATCAAAATTATAAGCCTAGCATAATATGCACGAAGCACCACTTCTGTGAAAAGGGTATTTTACTTTAGTACACAGGGTCAGATTACATATGTGGGAGCAGAGCTGTGGTGAAATGACAGCAACTCCAGGGACTGAAATCGACAATATGGTCACAATTACCACCAGATTACATGTCTCGGGACAAGTCACCAGTGTATTCAAAATTTTGTTCAGATTATTTCATGTTCGGGGACGGTATTCACGGATTCTCCTCCCCCACCCCCGTTATTTTCAGATTAAATTTAAGAGGATAAGGAATTATGTCTAGTCAGAATGTTGATATTTTACACATAACATGTTTAGGGAGAGTTTAGATTTAAGTATGTTCAAGCTTAGTGATATTTATATACAGATCACATAGCCAAGTACATAAATCGCCTGATTGGCCACAGTTATTTACAGGAATACAAACCAGTTTTTTGCTGATGTCTTTATGTTATGCTCAAACAGTAAAATATTGCCATAGCACAGACAGTACCTTTGTTATCAGTTCTTGGAGCCCTGTCTCAGTTCCAGGGGGCCTCACTTGGAGGGGGGGGGGATGTAAACATGTGGTGAAGGGTGACTACATACAGTTTTGTGAAAATTGATGTGGGCCAAAAGGGGCCAATATTATAGCTAGCTGTAAACTTCAACAAGTTTGCTGACCAGCCTGTTAAGTTTCAATCTCCACCAATACATATGCTGTAATCCGATTTTGTGAACATTTTACCTGTTTAAAAAAAAAAATTTTTAACATAGTATGTCTTATGTCTGAAGTTCAGTGCTGCCCCCTATGGAAATTGTGCATGTTGGCTTTTTTTTTCCCTTCCCCAAGCACTCTTGTGAATCATGAACTGTTAATAAATTAGTGGAAACTTATTTAGAAACTGCAGTGGTTTTATAGACAAATGATAATACCCTGGACAGATAATTAGAGATATAAAGACGTCTTGAAAGAAGCCGACTCATGAAGAGAACTGATTGCCCACATCAGAAAGAAAAAATCTTCATTCTTTGGTCATGTGATGAGAGTTAGAAAACTGGAGTACATTGTGACGGTAGGAAAGTTGGAGGGGAGGAGAGGCAGGGAGACGAGAGAACAGATGCTGAACGATTCAACATCATGGCATGGATGATCATCTATGTCATAATTGATTGAAAGTACACAAAACAGAAGGTTGTGGATAGACATGACTACAATTGCCACACGACATGGACTCTAAGAAGTATTCATTATGTATATTCTATGAAATCCTTTGGGACTGAAAGAGTTAAGGCCATATTCAGGGAAAGAGTTCTTGATATTGTATTTTTTTTGTTGTTTGCAGCTCGTGAGAATTGCCAAAGTATTAGGAACAGATGATCTCTATGGGTACATTGAAAAGTACCAGATTGACTTGGACCCAAGATTTAATGACATTTTAGGAAGGTATGTTAAAAAAATAATGAGACCTTAGAGAACAACTTTTTAAACATTGCTATCAGAAAATTATGTGGAATTTATGGTTACTTTTAGTACTCTAGCCTGTTGTGCGGAAGACCCAGGTACGAATCCTCTGTAAAGGTGGGGATTTTTACGGGAGGGGGTTAAATCCTTACCTGCACGGTTTCCCCGTTTGACCCGGCATTGAATAGATACCAGATGGAGTCCTAGGAAGTAAAGGCGTCCAGTGTGATGGTGATCGCATCACCCACCAAGTGCCGATTCGTCTATAAAATATAGGTCTAGCCCAGTACATCTGAAAAGGAAAAAAGGGCGGCGTAGAAAAGGGTCCTTTACTTTATATTTATTTACTTTACTTTACCTGCGTTGTGTGTGGTGACAGCACTAGTCATGTGGCCATAAATCCTTAGGCTCAGAACAACCCCCCTCCCCCCTTTTCTCTTTTCTGCCTGCAATGTAAATACAAACAGTGGGGGGGGGGGGGGGGGGGGTTAGCATATTGGCTAGATGCTCGCTTGCAGGTCTAAAGATCTGGGTTCAAATCCACACTGGCCAGATTAGGAAACATGCCTTTGGCTCCTGGGTTGACCGGACTGAAAATGAACCTGACAACGAGGGATTCATTGATGTTGTAAACATTTTTAACATTTAAAAAAAAATATTTTTATAGTCAGTGGTGATTACACCAGCCTATGAGTAATTTTGCCATCACATAAAGGCCTTATACCTTAATCTAAGGGGATCAAATAGTGCATTGGCTAGTACACTTACCTGGTGACCTGTTAGACGTGGGCTCAAAACTGCGTACTGGAAGATTGTGAAGGTTTACCTGGGCGCATATCTGACCCAGCCAAAATGGAGTACCTGGAGATTTCATGGAAAGAAGGAAGGCTGGCAGTTTTTGCCTCGTTGCCCGTGTCCTGCCTGATGTGTCTCGAGGATTGGAGGGACCCTCCTCCCCAATGTCCCATCCCGGTGTGGAAACTGCACTTTATATTTTGTCATTATGACATCCTTGGCTGGGAGCTGCCGTGATGTAGCGGCTCCATGCTCACCTGCAGATTTGAAGGTTGTTGACTGAAGTCTGAATGGAGCCACAGCCCCCCCCCCCCCCACCCAGAAATGGCCTTGGCCTTAATTGGATACCGGGTAAAGTCCTGGGAAGTAAAGGTGGCCTGCATGATCTTGACCACATCACCCACTAAATGCTGATTGGTCTGTAAAATATAGGTCTAGCAATAAATGCCCAACATGCCTGAAGGCCTTTACTTTGTGGGTAACATTGAAAGGATATATAAACCCGGTGCTCCAGCCTAGTTGATAGCGGGTTGGACATCAGATGACAATCCCTATGCATATCCGGTCTCGGGTTTGAGCCCAGAGATGACAGAAATGCCGCATACTCCCCAGATTAACATTGTGCGTGGCACTGAGGCTATAGGGCTTTGATGCTATCGACACTGAGCCAAATGAGCTATGCTCAAGTGCTTCTAGATTTTTAAAAAAAAGAGAGATCTATAACTTTAGCAGCTTTAACTTACAGAAAACATTGTTGCCTTTGTTTCTTCTCTCCCTCATAAAATGCCCTTTCTCCATCATATTTCCGTCCAGTATCTGAGAAAAGAGATGTAGCTAGTTTATGAATGTTTCTGACAACAGACACTCCAGGAAACGCTGGGAGAGGTTTGTTCATAGTGAGAACCAACATCTTGTTAGCCCAGAGGCGCTGGACTTTCTGGATAAGCTTCTTCGCTATGACCACAATGACCGATTGACCGCAAGAGATGCCATGGACCATCCTTATTTCTGTAAGTAGCTTCACCATCCTTATTTCTGTTAGTGGATCCTTATTTTGTTAGTGGATTGTTGGTGGACAGTAGTAAGTCTGTAAATACATTCAGAATGGTTACAGTTACGATTTGTTTGTTATGTTTGGTGTACATTGACATATAGAGTGTGTGTCGGGAGGCACAAGTCCATAGATGAATTGAGAATTATTTCAGTTTCTTGTTTGTACATTGACATATAGAGTGTGCGTCAGGAGGCACAAGTCCATAGATACATTGAGAATTATTACAGTTTCTTGTTTGTAGATTGACATAGTTTGCGTCGGGAGGCACAAGTCTATAGATGCATTGAGAATAATTAGTTTTTTATTTGTACATTGATATATAACATAGTGTGTAGTCTGGGGGAGGGTGTGGGGGAAGTATATCTGTTCTATCTCCCCCCAAAAAGAGGTCTTGGAACCCACACAGGTAGTTACTACAGTAAGGTTTCATGCTGTCAAAATATATACATTTTGTTGTTGCCGGTTCCTGTTTAATCTTTGCAAAACTGGGTCAGTCACTTTATGGAGAGCCAAGCCAAAGAATCTGATATGGACAGTTGATCAGTGAAACTGATGGAAACTGCCGAGATCTGGTTTTATAGATGGATGATAAGAATTCCCTGGACAGATAAAAAGAGTAGTGAAGGCGTCTTGAAAGAAACTGACTCACGAAGAGAACTGATGGCCCATATCAGAAAGAGACAATCTACCATCTGACGTCATGTGATAAGAAGGAGAAAACTGGAGTACATCGTGACAAGTAGGACCGTTGGGGGGGGGGGGGGGGGGGGGGGGGGGGGGGGGGGGGGGGGGGGGGGGGGGGGGCAGAGGGAGACTGATAGAAAAGAGGCTAGACAATCTGACATCATGGCTCATCTGTGTCAGAGTTGATTGAAAGTACATGATACAGAAGGTGTAGATAGACAAGGCTACCAACACCACACGGCATGGAGGCTCATCTGTGTCAGAGTTGATTGAAAGTACATGATACAGAAGGTTGTAGATAGACAAGACTATTAACACCACATGGCATGGAGGCTCATCTGTGTCAGAGTTGATTGAAAGTACATGATACAGAATGTTGAGGATAGACAAGGCTACCAACACCACACAGCATGGAGGCTCATCTGTGTCAGAGCTGATTGAAAGTTCATGATACAGAAGGTTGTAGATAGACAAGACTACCAACACCACATCGCATGGACTTTAAGAAGAAGAAAAAGAAACTGATTGTCAGTTTTAGTGGATAGTTAATGTATATGAACATTAATGAAGTGAAGAAAAACTAACTTTTTGTACTTGTCTTTCCTGAGATACCCGGATCATTAATACATTAACAGTGCAGGATACCTGTTGTATTCTTAATTGTTGGAATAAAGAAATGACCTAAAAAGTCATTTTGTAATTTGTTTTAAAACAAATACCTGAGATACCGAAATGATGAATATAATAAGAATATAAAACACATATTTTGTTCTAATATGTAATGTTTGTTAAGAATGTTCTTTTGTTATATTGTTCAACAGATCCAATTGTGAAAGAGCAGGGACGGATGTCAAATATTGCAGGGCACACCTCCCCCACCCCTGCGACTGCTGCAGGACAGATTGGAGGTAACACTCTACTTTAGGGTTTCTTATTAATTGGTCATCGTTTACAGGATGCAGAATTATAGTGTGCATTTTTCGTCTCTTTCTTTCTTACTTTTATACAGGCATCCTTAGCCGCTGCTAGAACAGATTGGAGGTAATACTCTACTTGAGGCCTCTAATTAATTGGTCGCTGTTAACTGGACACAGAATGGGGAGTAATTAATTTTGCACCTCTAACCCTATACCTGTGTGCTGCGTGTTTGTCTTCTCTCCTCTCCACATCTTGTAAATGACTGCATCTCCATCAACAGAATTCTGAACAATTAAGGCTCAATGTCTGCCTTTACTACCAACACCTGTTGTCTGCAGTCTTTATAAACAAGCTAGTATAAACAGAATGCAAAATGTGTTTTCTTTTGATACTGATAGGGCTAAATTTCTGACCATTTCATTTTACATATGTCGGTTATTGTTGCAAATTTGTTTCAGCTCATGTTGATGTAATATTTTCCCAGTTGTATGTTCCTTCTGCCAATAAATGCAGCTTCACATGTTCATTGAAATTGGTAGCTGAAAGTGGTTTTTTTGCAAACTGTAGTGTTAGAATTTGGGTAGTTTTAAATTGAACAGCTGAGAAACCAGCTCACTGTAGCATTACAGGGGCTTACTGTTTATGTTGCAGTTTATAACTCTTAAATACCCAGTTTGATTCAGCTATGGATGAATTGGCAGCAGTAGGTATGGCATGCCGACCATTCAGAAGCAGTGGCAAACCACTGAGTTTTTTCCAGTAGAATCATAAACTAACAAATGCTGGGTTTGGTTTGCTGTAAGCACGTTATTATAAATGTCACATAATGTCTCACCTTGGAAATGTTAATGGATGTAAGATACTTTAGTTTAGGATCTGATTTTCTTGTGAGTTAATAATTGAAATGAATATAAGATACTTTAGTTTAGGATCTCATCTTCCCGTGAGTTGTTGGTAATTGAAATGGATATAAGATACTTTAGTTTAGGATATGATCTTCTTGTGAGTTGGTAATTGAAATGAATATAAGATACTTTAGTTTAGGATCTGATTTTCTTGTGAGTTAGTAATTGAAATGGATATAAGATACTTTAGTTTAGGATCTGATCTTCCTGTGAGTTGGTAATTGAAATGAATATAAGATACTTTATTTTAGGATCTGATTTTCTTGTGAGTTAGTTATTGAAATGGATATAAGATACTATAGTTTAGGATCTGATCTTCCTGTGAGTTGTTGGTAATTGAAATGAATATAAGATACTTTAGTTTAGGATCTCATCTTCCCGTGAGTTGTTGGTAATTGAAATGGATATAAGATAATTTAGGACCTAATCTTCCTGTGAGTTGGTAATTGAAATGGATATAAGATAGTTTAGGACCTAATCTTCCTGTGAGTTGGTAATTGAAATGGATATAAGATACTTTAGGACCTAATCTTCCTGTGAGTTGGTAATTGAAATGGATATAAGATACTTTAGTTTAGGATCTGATCTTCCTGTGAGTTGGTAATTGAAATGAATATAAGATACTTTATTTTAGGATCTGATTTTCTTGTGAGTTAGTTATTGAAATGGATATAAGATACTAAAGTAGAGTTTAGGATTAACTGATCTTCCTGTGAGTTGTCTGGTAATTGAAATGAATATAAGATACTTTTAGTTTAATGGATCTCATCTTTCCCAATATGAGTTGTTGGTAATTGAAATGGATAAAGATAATTTAGAGAAGTAATCTTCCTGTGAGTTGGTAATTGAAATGGATGTAAGATAGTTTAGGACCTAATCTTCCTGTGAGTTGGTAATTGAAATGGATATAAGATACTTCTAGGACCTAACCCATATAGATAAAATGGTATGTGTAATTTGAAATGGATGTAACGATAGTTTAGGAAAACCTAATTGATCTTGGAATACGCTTTTTGATTGATATGTGATGCATGAAATTTTTCAATAAGTATTGCAAGTGCGAGAAAGTCATGGGTATTTGTCACTAGTCATAGAAATGTGAAATTATGTTGGTAATTGAAAGGTGAATTTCCCATAGAGATAATATGTTTGCGAGATAAGACCGTTATATATTTTCATAAGTATAGATTATAGATTCAAATATATATCCATATATTAAGACATCGATCTTGTTTGACAAGGGGATCAATTTACTTTGAAATGGTAGTGACAAAGGCCTGTAGGTAGGTACACTAGGACATAATGCTAATTAGCAGTTTGTGTAATTTGTGATAAGCTGCTTTTGTGTCTTGACCCTTTTTCCGTGAGATGTTGCTATTCCGCAATTCGGCCTGTTATAAATCCCAGTGTTGACGTTTAACTGGTATTGCTGCATTTGCCAATTCCACACAAGCCTTATTAATAACATTGGTTCTGTTTTCACCTGCGCAGAGTTTAGGGGAACCAGAAATAATATTAATTAAAGAGGGGTGGGGGGTGCAAAAATAGCTGAGGGGAGGGGAGGATTCATCTTTAAGGATCGCTTAGCAATGTGGTCATAGTATTTTGATCACTACTTTAACCAGAATTGACAGTACCTGAGTCAGAAGTTTGTAGACAAATGCCACATGACAAGGATTATGAGAGGAGGAATAACTTTGTGCATCAAGATTCCTAATTTATCTGTAATCTTTTTTTTTTCTGCATTGGCGTCTGTGGCTTAGATATTGCAAACCCGCTTTATAGTGGTGAGATGCTGGGTTTGATCGCAGCTGCAGGCGATTTGGCAGCAGACTGCCTTGTGTTGATTTCTACAGTGGTATCAAGAACCGACCATTTAGAAAGCATTGGTAAATTCCTGAATGTAAATTTGCCTAGAAAAACCACAACAGCCAAAAGAAGGCTGGGGTTGGTTCTGCATTTCAAAGACATGTTCTGATCTCACAGAAGACAAAAAACTACAGCATAAGAACAGCTGACTTCTTTCTGCAAACCTTTCTGTCACTTATGTAATCTGTTCCTGTCTTTTGTCAATTTTACTGAGTTGGAAAAACTAATTTTTGTTGTAAATTTTTTTAATAAGATAAATTTGTGCATCAAGATTCTTGATTTGTCTGTTCTTTGATCTGCAGACTTTCCTGCCAATTGCGCTGGAGGCACATCCGGTTCCCATGTCGTGTCCTTCAACATTGCCGCCCTGCCCAACAATGCAGCAATTGCTCAGGGCTGAACATGCAATCTTGTTGATGCCCACAACCGTATCGATGTGAATGCCAACAGATTTTTTTTTTTTAACAACAGAAACCATTCTACGGCTCTTCAACTTCCTTTTGGTTTTTTTCCCTTTTAAAAAAATGTTTTGTTTTCTATTGCATTGAAAAATTGATTTGAACAAACAAGCAAACAGTTTGAGTCGAAGGCTTCTGGTCGTCATGTCACTTGCTACTCTCATGTCTTTGTTTTTCCAGTCTTATATGTTGTTTTTCAGTTTCCGCTGTAATTCAAAAGGTGTCATTGTTACGTGTGTAGAGAAGGGTGTATCGTGGGTACGCTCCGCCATATATTGGAAATAATCTTGTTATTTGGAATATTCTAGATCTGTTCTTGAGTTGTATGCTATCTTGAGCTCACACAGCTGCTGAGCCTAGGACTGGTTTGTGAAATCTTGGAGCTGAAGCGCCAATTTAGTGAAGTGGAGTGTGTGCTTTTTGTTTTCCTCCATGGAGGGCGAGTGAGTTCGATAAAAGGATGTGGATTTATTGTGTTGGAATCAAGTCTTTGATTGTGGGAAAATATTTACATTTCCTTATGTGACTAGTACAGGTCCGGAAGGATCTAGGACAGTAAAGGCAGAGAACAGTGTCTGTCTGTTATTCTTCATGGAGGATAAGTTAGTTACAATAGAGGGGCGGGGTTGAAAATAGGAAAAATAACAGTTTAAAAAAAACATTTCCACTGTTGAAGAACAGGAATAAGCACTGCTGGAGTTCTGATGTTGGTGATATGTTTATTTTGTTATGCATTGTATGGAAACTTAATGGGACACCCTGCAGATGGCAGTCACATTTGTGACACATCTGAGTTTAAAGGGATACTGGTGCTGTTATAGTTTGAGAGGAAAAATCTATTTCAAGTCTAGGACACTCGCGTCAGTCGTATTGTACTCATTGGAAGGTTTATACTACAAATCTGTATATTCTAAGGGCATAGAAATAAAGGAAGGACAAAAAAAAAACACGGGAAAGGGAGCTAAAGAGTGAAGTTAAAAAGTTTGGAAGGACATGAGGAGAGCTGAATGCAATAGCAAAGGATGGAACAACTTGGTGTGAGTTGGTTGAGGGCCTGGGCTCCATTGTGGGTTAGAAAGGCAGAAGAAGAAGAAATAAATCTGCTTTAATTCTTGCACCGATTGTTAGGGGATTGTATTAAAGTAGTCCTGATATAAATGTGAGGCTTCAGGCAGTGGTGGTATTGTAAGGGCAATGGACAAGCTAGAGAAACAAATCGTAATTTGGAAGGTAATACAGATCCAAGAATTATGTGTCCTTAGCTGGGACACTAAAAGTTGAAGTGATAGATAGACCAGGGAAACACATTAAATAGACATAACATTCTTCTTCTGCATTTACCATTAAAAGAGCGGTTTTTCATGTTGTGTTGACAAAGCTAGCCTGAATTTCAACTTCTTTTAGGGCATGTTACAGGAGCATTGGGACTCTTTGTTTTCTCTGCAAAATGAGGCCCTGGAGCCCATATAGGGAGTCGTAACATCAACATTGGTCAGTGTATCAGGTGTGAAAGGCTGAAGCATGAATGTTGACTTTCTAGGAATGAGAGTGTCCGTGATGGACTTCTGACACAAGTCTGTTCATTATTTATATCCTTTTTATTCATCTTTCACCCGGCTGTATTATTGCAGTGTGGGCAGTCACTGTGACCATACTCAGGTAGAATGAATTTAACCCCAGTCATGCCAGTCATGTATTTTCTTAGATTTAAGTAACCCAGGTGTTTTCAGAGGTTGGCTCATACATATGGGTCTCTTAGTTTGATAACCTCTTCTTCTTTTTCTTGCACTTGCCAGTGGTTTTTAGATCAGGCCTTATGCCTCTGTGAAGTCAGTGGTGTGATGCATGACTTCTGCTGGTCTAAAAAGCTTGGTTTTCATGATAATGCCAGCAGGCCAAACTTGGGATCTCTCTGCTGCATGTAGAGAGCCTGTCTGTAGCCTATGTTTAATATTCTGTGGTGCCTGTCCTCATAGGCAAAGTTTGGAATCCCTGGTCTAAAGTTTCTTTTACATGATGACACTGAATGTGTAGAACCTAAACAGAAGTAGATGGTATAACTTGTGTGGTGCTGAGCAATGTGCCTCTCTGCTCATTATATATTTAGTTGTTTTGTGAAGACTTGAATTACCAGTACAAACTAATGAAAGTAAAGGACAGTTTGCATGCCAGTACAAAGTAAAGCCAGTAAGGTACAATTTGCATGCCCCTACAGAGTAAAGCCAGTAAGGTACAATTTGCATGATCCAACAAAGTAAAGCCAGTAAGGTACAATTTGCATGCCCCTACAAAGTAAAGCCAGTAAGGTACAATTTGCATGCCCCTACAAAGTAAAGCAAGCAAGGTACAATTTGCATGCCCCTACTGAGTAAAGCCAGTAAGGTACAATTTGCATGCCCCTACAGAGTAAAGCCAGTAAGGTACAATTTGCATGCCCCTACAAAGTAAAGCCAGTAAGGTAAAATTTGCATGCCCCTACAGAGTAAAGCCAGTAAGGTACAATTTGCATGCCCCTACAGAGTAAAGCCAGTAAGGTACAATTTGCATGACCCTACAAAGTAAAGCCAGTAAGGTACAATTTGCATGCCCCTACAGAGTGAAGCCAGTAAGGTACAATTTGCATGCCCCTACAAAGTAAAGCCAGTAAGGTACAATTTGCATGCCCCTACAGAGTAAAGCCAGTAAGGTACAATTTGCATGCCCCTACAGAGTAAAGCCAGTAAGGTACAATTTGCATGCCCCTACAGAGTAAAGCCAGTAAGGTACAATTTGCATGCCCCTACAGAGTAAAGCCAGTAAGGTACAATTTGCATGCCCCTCCAAAGTAAAGCCAGTAAGGTACAATTTCATGCCCCTCCAAAGTAAAGCCAGTAAGGTACAATTTGCATGCCATTTGAGCATCCAGCATTTGATGCTAGACCCATATTTTATTGATACGATCTTAATCTATACGTGATGAGCTCGTCTTCATGTCAGCCATCTTTACTTCGAATTGCCAGTATTTTCTTCATTAACTTCTGCAGTGTATTTCTTTGTTTTTACCTTGTAGCAATGAGAGTTTATTTTGCTACTTTATTGAAGCTACTTTTCTTCAATATGAATGACATTCACAGTTTCTTATACATACTTGAATTTCCACTATGCCCAATGTTTAAACTTTTAGACTTATGTTCGGATACTGATGATATTTTCAATGGCAGGGCTTCTAATGGGTCATTCATAATTCTGTCTCTTCAAGAGTTAGTCCTAATTCTGTCTCTTCAAGGGTTAGTCATAATTCTGTCTCTTCAAGGGTTAGTCATAATTCTGTCTCTTCAAGGGTTAGTCATAATTCTGTCTCTTCAAGGGTTAGTCTTAATTCTGTCTTTTCAAGGGTTAGTCCTAATTCTGTCTCTTCAAGGGTTAGTCTTAATTCTGTCTCTTCAAGGGTTAGTCTTAATTCTGTCTCTTCAAGGGTTAGTCTTAATTCTGGCTCTTCAAGGGTCAGTCTTAATTCTGGCTCTTTAAGGTTTAGTCTTAAATCTTGTCTCTTCAAGGTTTAGTCTTAATTCTGGCTCTTCAAGGGTTAGTCTTAAATCTGTCTTTTCAAGGGTTAGTCTTAATTCTCTCTCTTCAAGGATTAGTATCAGACTTTAAAATATCTTCATTGTATTGGAAATATTTTAAGTAAGTACACTGTGAGACTTGGATGTGTCTGCTACAGTATTAGTGTGACTACTTCATACAACCCCAGTGGTAATCACAGATTTCGGTACAGATTTCAAGTGTTTCTTGTTGAACTTTCACAGTGTAAGAATAATGAGTTCTTCATCCTTAGCTGTTACTGTGGGCCAGTTGATGGTTTCTGCCGCTACATGTATCGACTGTGGTTATTTCATTCAGAGCAAGTGGCAATAATAGATTCTTGTCAAGACTACAACTGCCAGTAACTTTTGCTCAGCTTTCACAAGAATTCTTCAGGTTCAGCTGTTACTTACTACAGTTGGAGAGCTGATGGTCTCTTTTACAGTTGGAAAGTGGATGTCTCTTACACTGAAAGTAAATTTGAAGTCTCTTTCACTGAAAGTAAAGTTGATGTCTCTTACACTGAAAGTAAATTTGAAGTCTCTTTCACTGAAAGTAAAGTTGATGTCTCTTACACTGAAAATAAAGTTGATGTCTCTTACACTGAAAGTAAAGTTGATATCTCTTACACTGAAAGTCGATAGTCTCTTTTACATTTGATGTCTCTTACACTGAGAGCTGATAGACACTGCTGTTATATTACTATGGCTATCATCATTTAACATGAACAGTAATCATAGTTTTGTAAAGGCCGGAAATGCCAGTATGCCCTTTTCATTTTTGCAGTTATCTGTTTTTCGTCAGCTATTACTTTAGACTGCTACCGTTTCCAGAGCTAATGGTAATTGCAGATTATTGTGAAGATTTGGACTGCCAGTATCCGTGTATCAATTTTTCTGGCACTCAGTTCTTCATGTTCACCTGTTTAAAAGTGTGTATGTTGATTGTTTCATCATTAGTGTGGCTGCTTCTTTTAGTCTAAATGGCAGACTTGACTGATACCTGTATGTACATGTGTATTCTGTGTGAGGACTGCCAGAAATATCTATACTTTGTGTATGAGGTTGTGTGTACATTTTCTAAGGGTTTTTCTTGAGGAGTGTAGCGGTACAGTCCTCAGATAACATTAATGATTGTGTGAGAAATAAACTTGTTTTGAGCATTTGATTTGTGTTTGTAGCATTTGCGTGTCTGTATAATGTCGAGAGGGCATATTATGAGAAACAGTGTCAGGAGTGCGTCTAGTGAAATATGGGGAAATAAAAACAATGGCGTCTTGTGCGAAATAAAACAGTGTCAAGAGAGTTTAATGTAGGTATAAAAAAAAACAATGTGGAGAGGGTATCTTGTGGGGAAACAATGTGGAGAGGGTATCTTGTGGGGAAACTTTGAGAGGGTATATTGTGGGAAACACTGAAGAGAGAATCTCAAATAAATTGGAAAGGGCATTTGAGGGGAATAAAATTCATGTGGAGAGGGCATTTGAGGGGAATAAAATCCATATGGAGAGGGCATTTTTGTGGAATAAAATCCATGTGGAGAGGGCATTTTAGGGGAATAAAATCCATGTGGAGAGGGCATTTTAGGGGAATAAAATCCATGTGGAGAGGGCATTTTAGGGGAATAAAATCCATGTGGAGAGGGCATTTAGTGAAATAAAATCCATGTGGAGAGGGCATTTGAAGGGAATCAAATCCATGTGGAGAGGGCATTTTAGGGGAATCAAATCCATGTGGAGAAGGCATTTGAAGGGAATCAAATCCACGTGGAGAGGGCATTTGAAGGGAATCAGATCAATGTGGAGAGGGCATTTGAAGGGAATCAAATCCATGTGGAGAGGGCGTTTTGCTACAAACAGAAACCGTGGAGAGGTCATTTTGTGGGAAACAAAATGTGGAGAGGTCATTTTGTGGGAAACAAAATGTGGAGAGGTCATTTTGTGGGAAACAAAATGTGGAGAGGTCATTTTGTGGGAAACAAAATGTGAAATCTTGTGGGAAACAAAATGTGGAGAGGTTATCTTGTGGGAAACAAAATGTGGAGAGGTTATCTTGTGGGAAAGAAAATGTGGAGAGGTTATCTTGTGGGAAAGAAAATGTGGAGAAGTTATCTTGTGGGAAACAAAATGTGTAGAGGGTGTCGAGATGTTTTTGTGGCATCCCAGGGCAGAAAAACAGCAATTTTTAAAAGAATTCCAATCCAGGACTGCAGCCTTAAAGTCTGACAACCAGTGGCTCAAGGAGCCACTCTTTGGTTTCTAACCCAACAAGTACAAATATAAGATGCCCTGTTCAACGGTTAAAAAAGAAATCTTACAGAGTAACATGCTGTTGTGTATGAGTTAGGGTAGCTTGGTAGCTTAACACTTACGAGGTTTTAAAAAAAAAGTCATAAACAGGCAGACAATGAAGTCACTCAGGTCAGGAATAGCAAGGCTTTTATTGTTGCATCTTCTATAAAACACAATTACAAAACATATGTGCAATAAACTGGAATGAATAATTCTACTGCAAAATACAGAAGACTATATGTGAATAACCACAAAAGGGACTAGCAAACCGGTCAAATAAATAAAAAAATTCAATCACAATGTACACCTGTTTTCTCATTTTCATAAGTTCCTAAAGAATATGGACTGACTTCTGATAGAAGTAATTTCTCTTTAAGAGTTCATTTCTATGGCATTATCATAATTTTTCAATAAAACCACAGCTGCGACGTGCATAGAATGTCTCACTAATTTGTTGGCCTTCCATGACTCAGTTCCACACACAAAGATATTCCTTACATAGCCTTCAGTAGTTTGCATCTGTGGGCTAGGCACTGCAAAACTGCTTTGTAATTCTGAGGTGCAGGGTTCGATCTCAGCTGCAGGTGATTTGGCAGCAGACTGCCCTGTGTCGGATTCGACTGTGGTGTCAAGAGCCAACCGCTTAGAAAGAAATGGCAAACTATTGAATGTAAACATGGCCTGGTGAAATAACAACTAAAGAATCTGAGAGCCAGATTTTTTCTTTAGTATGCTCTGGCCAAATGTAAAAAAAAAAAAGAACACAATATGTGATGGCTGAGATTCATGGAGAAGAATAACTTAGCCTGAAATAGTTAATGCTGAAACTAAGCCTGCTAGCAGTTTAAGGTTTTAAACAACGGATCAACATCATGGCACAAGAGTAATAACCCATAAATGCTCCCTTCTACTTCTAACTCAAGTTCAAAGAAACACGGCGCACTGCACGAAATCCGTAGTATGGCGAGGATTCTGAAATACTTTGGGTAGATTTTTAACTCCAAATTTTGCTCTGGCAGTGCCGTTAGGTCGGCTCTGTGGCTAAGTGGATGCGAACGCTCCGGGATGCCGGCTTGGATCCCAGCTGAGGGCCATGCACCTTTTGTTGGTTTCGACAGTGGTATCAAGAAAGCTGACCGTCCAGAAAGTAATGGCAAACTACTGGACGTAAATTTGCTTAAAAAAACCACACAACAGCCAGGGGCCGTTGGGGTTGGTTCTACAACGTCCTGTAAAGGATATGCAACTAACCTTTAAGTGCTGTTAGCTACTCTTTTTCGATTTACAACTGTCAAGGGATTTATTTACATGCACAACAATACACAGGAGTGTCCGATCTTACTACCCAGAGATCAGGGGAAATTACTAGAAGTCCACTTGAAAAAGTCCCAGCCTTCACCGGGGCTTGAATCCGGGACTTCCGCCATTCCAGGCTAACGCCTAGTTACTTTGCTACCCAAAGTATTTCAGGATCCTCGCCGGTGCTACAGAGCCTGTGCACTGTGCTGAGCTTTTTCTGACTCATACTTGAGTTAGAAGAATGGAGCACTTATGGGTTACTATCCGTGTGCCATGATGTTGATCTGTTCTTCAAAACCACTTCAAAAAACCTTGATCATCATATGCATGTTCATGGAATCAGAAAGCAAAAACGGGAAGAAATCTATATTTCCAGCCAGGTCACTGCTTTTGTTACCGCCATCACCTCCATAGACTACTTGTAGTCAAGGCAAAAGAATGGATATGTACCTTTATAGTTCTCCATCTACCTAGAATCTTGAAAGCTCATCAGCTCTGCACACGTCAAATGATGGATCCACCAGTGTTAATAACTGCACCCCCTCTAATGTGGTCCAGGTGGCATCAATGTCCAACATACCTTCATCGAAACAGTTTTACTATTGTTGCATTTTAAATTTTAATTATTTTTTTTCTTTTATTTCCTATTAATACTTTATTCTACCTCTTATCAGTATAATTTATGTATCATTAACATTTTATTTCTTTTATTCCTACTATTATATTACATATTAACAATATTACTTTTTATTTTTTGCACCTATATTTTTTTAGCCATCATTTATTTTATTTAACTGCATTCGCTCCACATCACATTTTTTAAAACGTTGCTCACGTCACGCCTTAGAGATCTGAATACTCTCCTCTGTGTTACCTTTGTGTAGTTCACTTCATGTTTGACAAACTAAACACAGGGGGAAGGGAGTAGTGATTCATGTTAAAACTAAACACAGGGGGAAGGGAGAAGTAATTCATGTTAAAACTACAAATAGGGGAAAAGGAGAAGCGATTCATGTTAAAACTACATATGGGGAAGGCAGAAACGATTCATGTTAAAACTACATAAGGGGGAAGGGAGAAGCGATTCATGTTAAAACTACATATGGGGGAAGGGAGAAGCATTTATGTTAAAAATATAAGGGGAAGAGAGAAGTGATTCATATTAATACTAAAAACAGGAGAAAGGGGACAAATTATTCCAGTTAATACTAAACACAGGAGAAACGTGACAAATTATTCCCGTTAATACTAAACACAGGAGAAAGGGGACAAATTATTCCCGTTAATACTAAACACAGGAGAAAGGGGACAAATTATTCCCGTTAATACTAAACACAGGAGAAAGGGGACAAATTATTCACGTTAATACTAAAAATAGGAGAAAGGGGACAAATTATTCCCGTTAATACTAAACACAGGAGAAAGGGGACAAATTATTCACGTTAATACTAAACACAGGAGAAAGGGGACAAATTATTCCCGTTAATACTAAACAAAGAGGGGCCAGTAAAAGAGAATAATTACTAACATGTCGGTGAAGAAGAAAAATTAATGTCAGATGAAAAACTTAAAATTTTTATTTATGGCACATCGGGCACATGACACTATGGACCAATCAGAATTATGTAAGTGATATGGTCAACATCACACTGGCCACCTTTACATCCCAGGACTTTATCTGGTACCCACTGCAGGGGAGCATCTAGCCAGTACGCTATCACGGCACCCAGATTCACTTTGCTGTGAAAATAATATGTTAACACAGGGAGGATTTTCTTGTTATTCCAGAAATGATCTGCAATAGGCAAATAAAAAGTTGGGAAAGGCAGCGGCCAGTTAACTGTTCAGTATAATATTAAAAAAAGCAAACAATGCAAACAAAATAAATCATTAGCTCAAAAAAGAAATTTTAAAACCCGCAGGTAAAGATCAAACTTCTACTAAGGGAAAAAATATATCTACATTATAAACATCCTTCAACTGTCAAAAATGTGACGCATTTACAAAATTGTTCAGTGCAATATTCATAAAATACAATACAATATTTTGCATGCATACGTAATATTTCATGACCATGCGAATACAAATACTGAAACAAAAGCTTCCATCTAGCGGATCTGAAGCTTGTAATAATAAACTGACAAAAGAAACAACACAGCAACATTTACTTAAATAAAACAACGAGGTCTGAGTACACAGCTCCAATAGCAATAATTGACAGCAAGTCACAATCCCAGCAAGAAATCAGTGAAATAACATTGGCCAGACAGACCACATTCCTGCCTGTGTGCTGCCAGAATTCATACGGATGACTCCCTGTGTGTTGCCAGAATTAATATGGATAGATTTCCTGTGTGTTGCCAGAATTCATACGGATAGATTCCCTTGTGTTACCAGAATTCATACGGATAGATTCCCTGTGTGTTACCAGAATTCATACGGACAGATTCCCTGTGTGTTGCCAGAATTCATACGGATAGATTCCCTGTGTGTTGCCAGAATTAATATGGATAGATTCCCTGTGTGTTGCCAGAATTAATATGGATAGATTCCTTGTGTGTTACCAGAATTCATATGGATAGATTCCCTGTGTGTTGCCAGAATTCATACGGATAGATTCCCTGTGTGTTGCCAGAATTCATATGGATAGATTCCCTGTGTGTTGCCAGAATTCATATGGATAGATTCCGTGTGGGTTCTGGAGCCCCACTGGCAATGGTGGTTGGGGAAGGGGAGACAACAGACCCACAGCTCCTTAACATGCATGCTGTAAAAGGTTTCTAATTAATGATTTGTTTCCTTCGAAGTCAGAATTCATCTGCCTGACAGGCAAGGAACTAACAGTCTGAGCTAGATCTGTAAAATGGGTGGGCACGTAACACCCAGGTTCTGGACAAGACAGAAGTCCAGATGCGAACAAACACACAGAACTTTCCCACGGAGTTTACAGCCAGTGCACGTGATGATCAAGAAGAATAATTGGCTGAAACTGGCTGTGTTGCTGCCAAAGGTGCAGATATAGAAGCAAACCGCTTCACAACGTGTCAACCGCCATTTTAAGGGCAAATGCAGAAGGAAACAACAGTTTCTCTGAAAATATCAATGTACATTCTTTTGTATAGTTCTTATACTCCTAAAAAGTACAATTTTGTTCTTATATTTCTAGCAGATGTTGAAGTAGTACACACACCCATAAACAAGTCAAGGACCCTTCTCCATGCATATTGGCCACAGAAAGCTTGACCTATAATTGTTAGAACAATCGGAACCCAGAGGGTGATGAAGTCAACATCACGCCGGCGACCTTTACCTCTCAAGACTTTATTTGGTACCCGCTTGAAGCTGGGTCGACCTGGGACCCAAGGTCATTAGTGACAAAAGTCCAGCTCCCTCACGATCTGAACCCACAACCTTCGTATCTGCAGGCGAGCGTCTGGCATCACTGGTATGAATGTACAACTGAATTCCCAGCTTTCTCATACATGCTGATGAACACTGTGATATCACTGGCCTAGTCTGCGGGAAGCCATCGTGGTGTAGAAGCTAGACACTTGTCTGTGGATTGGAAGGTCATGGGTATGGGTCCCGATGGAACCTGACTTTTAAAAAATTGACCATGGCTCCCAGGTCGACCCAGCCTTGAGTGTGTACCAGTTATAGTCATGGATAGTCTTCTTTTTTTTTTCTTCACGTTCACCGGCTGTGAACTCCGGCGGAAAGTTCTGGTTGTTCATCCACTTCAGGACTGCAGTCTTGTACCAGAACCTGAGTGTTGTGTGTGCATCCATTCTACAGATCTGTATGCAGACTGTTGGTTTCTTGCCTTTCAGACAGATGCACTCCAACTTCGAAGGAAGCTCCCAATTAGTCGACTCTTACGACATGCTTTTGGGTAGGCAGTAGGTCTATTCTTGTTTTTCCCATAGTAGGGCCCCAGAACCCACACGGGGGGTCATGGGTAGTAAAGGTGGCTAGCGTGATGCTGGCCACATCCCGAATCGAGCTCCAGCTGGTCTACAAAATATAGGTCTAGCCCTATTTGCCCAATAGACCTGAAGGCATGGAAAGGGGTCCTTTTCTAGTTGATGGGTTGGTGTGTGTACTATTTAAACATCTGCTAGAAATATAAGGACAAATATATTCTCCTTAGAAATACAACAACTATACAAACGTATTTTTATAATAACACTCACACTTCTTCTTTGCCCACCTCATCAATGACATGACATGAAGCTTGTTGTCTGACAGCAAACAAATACAAATTTATCAGCAGCAAACAAATAAAAGTCTGTCTATCAGAGACTTGTTACCAAGATTTTATCTGACAGACAATGGGACAAGTCTACACTAGACCAGTCTGGCAAATAAAACATAATACGAAAAAAAACTGTTTATGTAAAAGCCACCAACTAAAACGCTCCCGAGTATTTTAAGCGAGTAGCATCGACATTACAAAAATGGTTTGTTTCTTGTAGATAACATATACATTCTTGTTAATCTTCTTTTGGATTTGTTCTTTGTCATGAAAATTTCTTTCATTACTTTCAACATTTATGTTAAAACAGCCACCTAGAAATGACTACACTCCATCTAGTTTCAAACATTGCCCAAGATGCACAATGCTGCACTGGCAACTATGAATGTCTCTTAACTCTTTGAGTCCCAGGGGGTTTAGCATCACAGGCCCAAGAGGTTGTGAAGAGAGACATAAAATCGGTGCATCATACGTTCATTGGGCTTCTATGTAGAAACCTATGAACGTATGATGCGTTCCTTGGGACTCAGAGTTAAGAACAGTTAAAAAGGCAGAAAATGTGAGGGTGTGGAGATGTGAAACAAACCCGCAGATCAGATCTAGGGTCTCTGAGAAAAAGAAAAGAAAAAAGATACTACAGGGGTAAGTACATGAGAAGATAAGAACATGCAGGACAAATGGAGAAAAAACAAAAAAATGGATACTACATTAGGCTCACTGGATGGGCCTCAAACATGGAAACATCAATTTCAGTCCATCATACTGAAGGGATGAAGGGGGGAATGTGATCAGGCAGTTGCCAGGTAATCACAGAATTGATGTTTCAATTGAAGAGGTCACTACAAGTTCAGAAAAGTATGTCATGTCAGCTGAAAAAAAAAACAAATACCCGATGAAATGCTTGGTGCTAAAGACGTTAAAGGAAATTACAACAGTTAAATTGGTCTTTATTTAGTTAAACTACAACAGTTAAATTGGATTCAGCTTCTGGACTTTGCCCTGGGAAATATAGCATCTGTTAACGCCTGGCGTTCGGCAGGGGGGTCCCTGGCCAATGTTGTCCTATGCATATTTGCTGAAAGCCTCTTCTTGCTCGTTCAACAGTTTTATGATTTGTGGAGGAGTGTCAATTCCGACCTGAAAGAGATAAGTTACAAAACATCTCAGCATATGTCATAAATGATGTAAAGGTAAAGGTAAAGTCGGGAGATTTGAACCGTCATTGCACACGGTTATAAACCATAAGTGCTCTGCCACCAGTACGGATAGCTGATAAGAACCTGTCCGCCTGTGTCGCCATCCTCACGCAACTCAGTAGCTACAGTGACGTTCCTCCATTTACCCCAGAGAGTTAACTCTGGTACCCATTACCTAGAGGCTGGGTGAACCCAGGGAGCCGCCCGGATTCAAACACCGGCTGTGGGCTGCAGCGAGTCGCAGCTGGATTTGAAAGCGAGTCTCCTATCGACTGTGCTAACGAGGCCTTAAATGATGAGGCAGAAACGACTGTCTAGTTCAGAGATGTCTTGCATCTTTCTGTCTTTCCAGACAATAGTATTTATTCTTACCAAACTTTGCTACCAATGTCAAACATGGATACTGTCTTCAGAACACAGAAGGAAAATAGTCACAACAGAAATGAAATGTTTACATACTATGCTAGGTTTAACGAGGAAAGATCCACTTAGGAATAGTGATATCAGGAGAAAAGTCGGCACAGAACAAATATTGAACTTTATAGGTTAGGTTAGTTGCGTATCCTTTACAGGACGTTGTAGAACCAACCCCATCAGCCACTGGCTGTTGTGTGGTTGCACTAGGCAAATTTACGTCCAGTAGTTTGCCATTGCTTTCTGGACGGTCGGCTCCCTGATACCACTGTCTAAACCAAAGCTAGGCGTATGGCCCGCAGCTGGGATCGAACCCGGTACCCCGGCATTACGAAGTGTTCGCATCGACTTAGCCACAGAGCCGACGAACTTTATAGGTAGACAACAAATCAAATGGTTTGGCCATGTAACAAGACTGGCAGCAGACAGGGCCCCACAGAGAGCAATGTTATACAGACATAACAGTAACAGAGCCAGAGGTCGACCCTGACAAATATGGACCATAGAAAAATCAGAGACACTGAAAAATACTTATAACGAAGCGAGCAAAAGGGCATGACCGAGAGATCTCTCTTCCTGCCCTGATGCTGTGAGGCATTCCAGAAGTAGAGAAAAGAAGAAAGAAGAAGAGTATAGTGTGCTATACGGTGGTATGGGAATCACAGTCCATGGAGATGGCAAAACCATTCGCATTACCCTTTTGCCCCGACAATGGTTTAAAAAAAAAAAATTTGGGTTATGAACCCGTCAACCATATTACATAGGTCACAGAGAAATGTTTTAACTATTTACTTACCTACCTCCAGTATGAGTACCTGATCCAAGGAGTGCCTGGCCGAGGGGTTCAGAACAGTGGGCTCTCATTCGAGAAATCCAGGTTTCAATCCTCTGTAAGGTCATGGATTTCTTTCTGCTGAGGGCAAAAATAAATCCTGATTGGAACAGTTTGTGGCAACTGCACCAGCCACAAATCCTCAGGCTCAAGATCCCTTGTTCTACTGACCTATAAAGTAGGACATACAGGCAGTACTGACAGTTTAAAAAATTTTTTTTACTGTACCTGATCCTCAAGGAACCGCTTGCTCTCTCTGGTGTCATCAAGCCAGTAGTGTTTTGGAAGACTGAAGAGCTCCTCCTCATTAATTGAATCCAAACCGCTCAGATCAATGGTTCCTGGACACAGAAGCAAAAGTAAAACAATAAAATATGGCTGCTTTAGACATGGAATCTAAACTTCACACAAGGAACTGAAGTTAAAGTCGAAGTTAGAAGTCAAGAGGGTTGACTTTATTGCCCAAGATTTTATCCCATATGGCGCAGTCTCTCTTCACAGAGTGGTTAGCTACCTGCCGAGAGCTTCGCAACAAGCACGAATTCCGTAGCCCCAGTGATGATTCTCAGCAGTCTTGATAACACTGGTATTGTCTTCTTCTACTTCTTAACATTTGGCGGACAATTCTGTTTGTTCACCCACACCTGGACTTTGGTCCTGATCCAGAATTTGAACAGGGTCAAAACATGATGTTACAAACATAAATAACATGTTGACTGCTATATGTTAACAACACCCAATCAGGCATTGTACCTTGTTTGGGACAGGAAGAGTTAATGTGCCTTTAAGAAGAGTTAAGGAGTCTTACAGCTCATCAGCCCGGCTCTCTAGCGTAGTTGGCTAAACCGGACTGCGCGGTGACCAGGTGACGAACTCCTTGTGGTCCGAGTTCACTCCCGGGGGTAGGCAGAAAAGCCACATTTCCTCCCAGATTTACGGTACCTATAATGGAATCAAGGCCGAAGGGTTGCGATATCCATAGTACCGAGCCAAAGGGTTAACAACTCATGATTTCTGGATATTTAAAAAAAAAAAAAAAAAAACAGCTGATCAACCTGTGCCTTTTCTTTCAGGAGCCATACCATCCACTGCTGTTCTTACTAAACCAGTGATTCCCAAACTGTGCACTGCGGCGCCCCGGGGAGCTGCGACCTCTTCACAGGGGCACCTCGAAATATTTGAAGATACACTAGTTTTATTCATTTTTGTAATCTTTTACACACAATAATTATACTTTTACTTAGGTTAGGGCGCCAAAAAATTTTTTAAAAAGGCACAGCGACTAAGACAAGTTTGGGAGACACTGTACTAAACCACAAAGGTTTTCAAAACTGCTGATGAATTTCAATTTCTGAGACAAGATGTTTATCAGCAAGATTTCTTCCATGCTGAGATCTTAGTTTGAGTATGCGTCTTCTTCTTGATCTTTAATTTCTAAATCTCTACTTAAATTCCAAGTTCAAAAGCCTACATTATTTTTTTCTTCAGTAATTGTTTAACTGGTATAACAAAGTGAATAACAATATTTTATTCATCTGTCAATATATTACATGAAAGTTAAAATAAAAATAAACAATAAATGTGTGTCATTGTTTTCATAAACAACATCACTCCACATTGGGCACTCCCATGCATGCTCAGTCCTCTGATGCAGCAGCCACTCCAAGTTACCTCTACTGATTGTTTCCATGAGGAGTTGGTTATGATGTCTACTATCTCTTCCTGAAAGGCAGCATACACGTGCCTCACCATGCTCTACTACCATGTTATGCACTCGTATTATTGACCGAGATTAGTCATTATCTACAAGGCTGAGCTGAGAGCCAAGGTCTTTTGTGTGTTTTTGTCTTCAGAATCCGCCTGGTGTGGATTCAAACCTAAGATGTTCATTTTGGCAAGCAAGCAAGCATCTAGCCACTATGCTCCTGTGGCTCCCATTACACGACTGGGTTCTGCCAAAACTGCAACATTTATTCCCTAATTATTCCTCGTATAGTTTCGGGGTTCATTTATGGAGAACAAAGAACAGACATACAGCCCCCCCCCCCTTCCTCCCTCAAGCATGTAATAAAAGGCAATTAATCAGGTTTGTTTTCAATGAAGTCAAAGTGCATTTGCCTGAGAGGCGAGGTTCCAGCAGTCTGCACACAAATAAGCCAGATGTGTAAAACAGATCTACACACAAAACTCAAGTTCAGGAACAAGACCAAAGTCCAGAAGCGGACAATGCACAAAAGAGTCCACTAGATTTTACAGTCAGTGAACGCAAAGAAAAGGAATGACAATAATTCCAAAATAAACAAATTAAAAAACAAACGTGGGAAAAATTTACATAACACCCTGCTACTACATATTTTACTCACCTTTTTTGGGCAGGTAGCCAATTGGTGTTTCCTCAGCAATGGAACTGTCTCCCTCACACCTTCTGATAATCCAGTCAAGGACTCTGATGTTCTCACCGTAGCCTGGCCATAAAAACTTGCCCTTCTGATCAACTCTGAACCAGTTGACGTGGAAAATTTTGGGCATCTACAAAATGTAAAATTCAGACTATCATTAGGAACGAGCAAGAAACAATACAAGTGATGTAAAAATAACAATTTGTACGCATCAACCTGCATCGCTCGATCGCGAGCAGGGCTGTAGCTACTGACACGTATTCGCAGGACTTCCGCTCTATCAGATAACTTCGAATCGTAGATGCGGCCAGGCTTTTCACCGATTCCTCCAGAACAGTGGGGATCCGCTTCTTTTCCACCGTGAAACTGACTACCGCCACCTTAACTCTGAGGACTGACAAATTTATTGATTTCTGCGGGTTGAACTGCATTCCAGTCTATTTAACAACGCTGTCCAACCTTTTCAGAATCGTGAGGACAGCTTCCGGTTATGATAGTCGCATCATACATAAATGCACGTAGTGGCGGCATCAGTGTTCCCCAATATGAAGGCATTACACGTAGCCGGCAGCCCCGTCTAACATAGACCAATCAGCACTAGATGGGTGATGTGGTCAACATCACGCAGGACGCCTTTACTTCCCAGGACATTACCTTCTACCATGTTGGCAGCAGATAAGGTCGGTGAGTGGTGTGAGGAAACAGACTCGGTCATCAACCCAGATAAGGTGGAAGTATTGTAGTTTTAAAAAAAAATGTTTTAAAACATAATTATTAGACATGACGATATATGGCAGTAGCATAAAGAGAGACAATTCACTCTGATAACTAGGAATAACTTTTGACAGGAGCTTTCAGACACCATGTGGAAGAGGTAGTTTTGAAGATAGGGAAAGCACTCCATGCTTTCAAGGTGATGGCATCAGTGGACATGGAACAGAAAATGCTCTGTACACTCTACCAGCAACTGATTATTTCGGTGATGGAGTATGGCTTGGGACTGACAACATTACCTCATATCCAAACCGAGACGTTGGTACGCATACAAAATGAAGTCACGCGAGTCATTCTGGGATGTACACAAGACATGTCAATTGTGCGCATGTGGCACATACTTGCATTACCATCCGTGTATGAGAGTTACAAGCTTTTACAGGCAAAAATGTACCTTAAGTTGCAAAGGACAGGGAACACCTTCTGAATGAGGTGTCAGGGGATAGCAAGGGACAGTGGCTGAAAAGAGGTGGCTCCTGGATGGCGCAGGCAGAAGTCATGATCAGAAATGTTTGTGTGACAAGACAGCACGTGGTGAAGAATGAGTTACAGTGCCGCCCAGCGAAACAGACTGGCACAGAGTGATAGTTGCTGTGAACTGAGAGTGCCACTAATGAATAGCTGGTGAAACAGAGTCAATGGTGCAAGAGCTGATCAGTGAAAATTTACGTAAGGAGAGGTAATATGAGTGGGTAGGATTTCATTGCAGAGGGAATGGACACTGCTTGAAAACAGTCTCAGGTACAACATCACTACATCATATATGAGAATGGAGGTTGAGGCAGTAACGGCAGGTTTCTGATGGCTTGAGAAACAGCACAGCCCAACATGTTGTAATTGTAAAAGACTCACAGAGCGTGCTTTGAAAACTGAAACTGGTGTTCTGAGCACAATGTGCAGGCTGACAGACTGACTGCTGCCGCCCTTCTGGGCGGTGAGCTACCATATCATAAGTGGATGTGGTGAAGGTTCTCTGAGATCAAATGGACAGTGCAAAAGAACTGACAGGGAATCCATAGACGGACTCTGGAAGATATTTAATATTAAAGGTGAAACAGATGCAGACTTTGATTCAGGTTGCGACCTGTACTATTAGCATATCAACTCTTCGTTGGTTCCTGAAGAAGGTGACGGAGCACATGTGTGAATCTCCAAAATGCAGTGATGCCAGCTCTTGACTGATTCATGCTTTCAAACCTTTTACTCATTTTAGGTTGAGTTAACCTGGCAGCCAAGATCAATACAAATTAATTTGCCTTGAAGCAGATTTAAACCTAGGACCTTTGGGCTAGAGGCAAGCATCTAGCCACCATGCTATTGTGGCTCCCCCAGAAGCAAAGAAGGAACAATTAATTGTAAATAACAATTATCTGTCATCGAGAATGATACCAAAAAAAAATTTCGCTCTATAATAACTAATGGAAACAAGAGAAAAAAACGTCTGCTAAAAATTACAGTTGGCAAGAGTTTGAGGGACTTGAGGGACATAAACGAGTAATAATATTTTGAAATTTTTTTTTTTAAATATAGAAACTGACTTAGGAAGAGAACTCACTGCCCACATCAGGAGACAATATACATTCTTTCTTCATGTCATGAGTAGAAGAAAACTGGAGGACCTCAGGATGGTAGAAAAGTTGGAAGGGAAAAAAGGCAGAAGGAGACTTGAGAGAGAAGGACATCATGGCAGAGAACTGACTGAAAGTACAGGAGAAAGAAGGCTGTGGATAGGCATGACTACCGATGCCTCAGGGTATGGACTATAAGAAGATCTCGGATTCGGATCCCAGTGAGGGGATATATCAACAATTAAAGAGAGTCAGGTGTATAAAAACAGTTTTTGTACTGGAATAAACTGTAGACAACCACAGTGCTTTCTTTTCATCTACCTTAGCCTAAAAGTAGAACATCATCATCATTATCAAGCAGCAGGTCCTGTGCAGAATGTTGCTTTCATTACTGTCTGCCTGAAAGAAATTCAGTCTTTTGCAGCTCTCGTGCCTCATGTCCTTTCATACTCAAGGAGTCACCTACATCATGGGCCCATCTTCGTGTTGGCCAGCCCCTGCCTCTCCTTCTTGGTACCACGCCTTCTGCTATTACTTTTTCTAATCCGTGATGGCACTTGATATGAACAAAATATTTCAGCTTCGAGACAGGATGCTGTTTATTAGCCAATCTTCCTTGATGTTCAGATCTTTCAAAATGTCAGTATTTCTCCTCTTCTTTGTCCATGGTATTCTGGGAAACTTTCTATAGCATTTCAAAAGTGGAACAGATAGGAACAAACGTGTCAATCGGTTCCCAGTGATTAGTGACAAATCCACAGGGGCTCCAAACTCTTCCTCCATAGCTCCACAAGCATGATCTTCTTTTCAAAGTCCATGCCGTGTGGCATTGGTAGCCATGTCTATCCACAACCTTCTGTCTCGTGTACTTTCAGTCAACTCTGAAACTGATGATCCTCTATGCCATGATGTCAAACTGTCCAGTATCTGTTCTCTCAGTCTCCCTCTGCCTCTCTTCCCCTCCTACTTTCCTACTGTCACAATGTACTCCAGTTTTCTCCTTCTCACCACATGACCAAAGAATGTAGATTGTCTCTTTCTGATGTGAGCAGTCAGTTCTCTTTGTGAGTCAGTTTCTTTCAAGACATCTTCATTACTCATTTTACAAGCATAATACCACTGATAATACTTGTTCTGTGTTGATTAATCAAATGTCATGTGCCCTTAGTGAAACTTTTATGTCTAGCAAGTGAAATTTTTGTCTAGCAAGTGAAACTTTTATGTCTAGCAGGTGAAATGTTTATGTCTAGCAGGTGAAACGTTTATGTCTAGCAAGTGAAATATTTATGTCTAGCAAGTGAAATGTTTATGTCTAGCAAGTGAAACTTTTATGTCTAGCAAGTGAAATGTTTATGTCTAGCAAGTGAAATGTTTATGTCTAGCTAGTGAAACTTTTATGTCTAGCAGGTGAAATGTTTATGTCTAGCAAGTGAAACTTTTATGTCTAGCAGGTGAAATGTTTATGTCTAGCAAGTGAAATGTTTATGTCTAGCAAGTGAAATGTTTATGTCTAGCAAGTGAAACTTTTATGTCTAGCAGGTGAAATGTTTATGTCTAGCAAGTGAAATGTTTATGTCTAGCAAGTGAAACTTTTATGTCTAGCAGGTGAAACTTTTATGTCTAGCAAGTGAAATGTTTATGTCTAGCAAGTGAAACTTTTATGTCGAGCAGGTGAAATGTTTATGTCTAGCAGGTGAAATGTTTATGTCTAGCAGATGAAATGTTTATGTCTAGCAGGTGAAATTTTTATGTCTAGCAAGTGAAACTTTTATGTCTAGCAAGTGAAACTTTTATGTCTAGCAGGTAAAACTTTTGTCTAGCAAGTGAAATGTTTATGTCTAGCAGGTGAAATGTTTATGTCTAGCAGGTGAAACTTTTATGTCTAGCAAGTGAAATGTTTATGTCTAGCAAGTGAAACTTTTATGTCTAGCAGGTGAAATGTTTATGTCTAGCAAGTGAAACTTTTATGTCTAGCAGTTGAAATGTTTATGTCTAGCAAGTGAAATGTTTATGTCTAGCAAGTGAAACTTTTATGTCTAGCAAGTGAAATTTTTGTCTAGCAAGTGAAATGTTTATGTCTAGCAAGTGAAACTTTTATGTCTAGCAGGTGAAATGTTTATGTCTAGCAAGTGAAACTTTTATGTCTAGCAGGTGAAATGTTTATATCTAGCAAGTGAAATGTTTATGTCTAGCAATTGAAATGTTTATGTCTAGCAAGTGAAACTTTAATGTCTAGCAGGTGAAATGTTTATGTCTAGCAAGTGAAACTTTTATGTCTAGCAGGTGAAATGTTTATGTCTAGCAAGTGAAACTTTTATGTCTAGCAGGTGAAACTTTTATGTCTAGCAAGTGAAATGTTTATGTCTAGCAAGTGAAACTTTTATGTCTAGCAGGTGAAATGTTTATGTCTAGCAGGTGAAATGTTTATGTCTAGCAGGTGAAATGTTTATGTCTAGCAGGTGAAATGTTTATGTCTAGCAAGTGAAACTTTTATGTCTAGCAAGTGAAACTTTTATGTCTAGCAGGTAAAACTTTTGTCTAGCAAGTGAAATGTTTATGTCTAGCAGGTGAAATGTTTATGTCTAGCAGGTGAAACTTTTATGTCTAGCAAGTGAAATGTTTATGTCTAGCAAGTGAAACTTTTATGTTTAGCAGGTGAAACTTTTATGTCTAGCAGGTGAAATGTTTATGTCTAGCAAGTGAAACTTTTATGTCTACAGGTGAAATGTTTATGTCTAGCAAGTGAAATGTTTATGTCTAGCAAGTGAAACTTTTATGTCTAGCAAGTGAAATTTTTGTCTAGCAAGTGAAACTTTTATGTCTAGCAGGTGAAATGTTTATGTCTAGCAAGTGAAATGTTTATGTCTAGCAAGTGAAACTTTTATGTCTAGCAAGTGAAATTTTTGTCTAGCAAGTGAAACTTTTATGTCTAGCAGGTGAAATGTTTATGTCTAGCAAGTGAAACTTTTATGTCTAGCAGGTGAAATGTTTATGTCTAGCAAGTGAAATGTTTATGTCTAGCAAGTGAAACTTTTATGTCTAGCAAGTGAAATGTTTATGTCTAGCAGGTGAAATGTTTATGTCTAGCAGGTGAAATGTTTATGTCTAGCAAGTGAAACTTTTATGTCTAGCAGGTGAAATGTTTATGTCTAGCAAGTGAAATGTTTATGTCTAGCAAGTGAAACTTTTATGTCTAGCAAGTGAAATGTTTATGTCTAGCAGGTGAAATGTTTATGTCTAGCAAGGAAACTTTTATGTCTAGCAGGTGAAATGTTTATGTCTAGCAAGGAAACTTTTATGTCTAGCAGGTGAAATGTTTATGTCTAGCAAGTGAAACTTTTATGTCTAGCAGGTGAAATGTTTATGTCTAGCAAGTGAAACTTTTATGTCTAGCAGGTGAAATGTTTATGTCTAGCAAGGAAACTTTTATGTCTAGCAGGTGAAATTTTTATGTCTAGCAGGTGAAATGTTTATGTCTAGCAGGTGAAATGTTTATGTCTAGCAGGTGAAATGTTTATGTCTAGCAAGTGAAATGTTTATGTCTAGCAAGTGAAACTTTTATGTCTAGCAGGTGAAATGTTTATGTCTAGCAAGTGAAATGTTTATGTCTAGCAAGTGAAATGTTTATGTCTAGCAAGTGAAACTTTTATGTCTAGCAAGTGAAATTTTTGTCTAGCAAGTGAAACTTTTATGTCTAGCAGGTGAAATGTTTATGTCTAGCAAGTGAAACTTTTATGTCTAGCAGGTGAAATGTTTATGTCTAGCAAGGAAACTTTTATGTCTAGCAAGTGAAATGTTTATGTCTAGCAAGTGAAACTTTTATGTCTAGCAGGTGAAATGTTTATGTCTAGCAAGTGAAACTTTTATGTCTAGCAGGTGAAATGTTTATGTCTAGCAAGTGAAACTTTTATGTCTAGCAGGTCTAGATTTCACCCCTCTATGTCCACCAGCCTGGACAGGGACACACAGTCATGCCGTTTGCTGTATTCATCTTTGCATTGCATTGATGAAATTGTTTCTGTCCAATACTGGACCAGTCATAGCAAACCACTGCCTCTCCAAAAGCATGTCGTAAGAGTCAACTAATTGGGGAGCTTCCTTTGAAGTCGGAGTGTATCTGCCGGAGAGGCAAGGAACCAACAGTCTGTATTCAAGAGAATGAGATCTGTAAAACTGATGCACCCGCAACACTCAGGTTCTGGAGCAGGACTGCAGTTCAGTAATGGACGAGCAACCAGAACTTTCCGCCAGAGTGTACAGCTGGTGAACGCAAAGAAGAAGAAGGAGATAGCAAATGCAGTGTCCAACAGATAATCTGCAAATTCAGTGGTTCCCAGTGAGCCTCTATCAAGGCGGAGAGTGTCAGTAAGGAAATCAATTGTACAAGACCACTGCCCTCTATCCCGAACCCTGAACTAGAAGTGGCGTGGATAAGAATATGAGTTTTTATTACAAAAATAAATTAAAAAAAAAGAGGCATACTTTGCGTGTTGGCTTCTCCAAATCCAGCCAATGTTGCAGATAGTGTCCAAAATTGTAGCCCATAAATGGTCTCATTGCCATTGGGTCATGCATGATGTTCTTGCCTGATGGGATTATAAGATGGTATTTAATAATTCTATAATAGTAATTGTGACATAAAACTGTTCTGTATTTTACACAAGACAAATTATAAACTAAAAATATTATAAAAGTAATGAAAATCTAGGTTTTTTTCACATATTTCATAAAAATATGATGCCTTTAAAAAAAATTGTTTGTTTTGCTCTATAGCAGCGGTTTTCAACCTGTGGGTCGCAATCTTTTGGGGGTCGACCAAACCTTCCACAGGGGTCGCCTAAGACCGCGAAAAACACATATTTTCTGAAGTTATGAAGTAGCAACGAAAATAATTTTATAGCTGGGGGTTTCAACAAGATGAGGAACTGTATTAAAGGGTTGCAGCATTAAGAAGTTTGAGAACCATTGCTCTATAGTATTTCCCTCCAGAATTGCAGTATGTATGAAGTATATAAATGACTGGTATCTATGACACTGATTCATAATTACTTGTTGTAAATAATAATTTATGACTGAGCAAATTAAATTATCTTTACGTGGTTAAGAGATCAGTGACTAAGTTTCACAATTCACTGATGTACTAGGCTCTCATTTGGGTGGCATGTTATTTAGGAAAATGAGTTCTTGTGGATTTTTTTTGGTTAGTGGTATGAGAGTTGCACCAGGAAGAGACTTGGCTTCACCACTTAATATTCACAAAGACGGCTGATCCCCATTGTGGAGGTGGTATTAAACATTATAGTTTCTATTAACTTTTTCAGTCCCAAGTGACATATAATGTGTGAATGGTTCTCTCCCCCACCTTGAGTGGTATCACACCTAGTAGATCTGGTAACAATATATTAAAGAAATGTGGCTTCAGCATTGTTTGCCCTTTAAAAAAAAACGTTGAATGCTGAATCAAAAATCAACCTCAGAGTACTCTGGATACTTCCATAAGCACTCAGTCCCCATCTTCAGCATCAAGCACAACTCTGATTTTACTAGTAACAGTCTGATTGTATATATGTCTCACATTTTCTCTGAGTGTTGAGCATTGGCCAGTTCCCTTTTAAGGGTAATATATCCTACATTTGAAGTTGATTGTGAACTTACTCTTAAAGATGCAATTACAAATTGTTATAGTAGTTATTGTAGGTTGTTTGGTCATGTGATGAGAAAAGGAGCACCAGAACTGTGATGACGGGAAAGATCACTGGTAGAAGAGGCAGACCAAGAGAAATGATGGTGGATGGTTTAAGACAGTGGCATGGAGGAATATCAACAGTGGAACTGATCCAGAGCACCAAAGACCATGATCTATGGAGATGCAAGAACGTCTACATCAGCTGGCAAGGCACTTGGTTATTGTGATAACAAGTGTCTCCTGGTTAGTTACTGCTGAGAAATCTCCTGGGACTAACAGAGTTAAAAACAGAACAAAGCTGATTTTTTTAAACATAAATTAACATCCAGGAGATATGAAGAAACAGCAATGACCAGTTTTGAAAAAGTGAATATGGTCAGTTGAATTATAAGCTTCATGTCAGATCAATGATTACCCTACATATTTAAGAGTGGTTGTTAACTAAAGGATCCTCTTGCATGGTCTTCTTGTGTCCTAATGCCTATGCCAAAAAAATCATTGCTGAAAGGAGTTATATGTAGTTTCCTGTCTTTTTTAAAATTGAATGTTGAATTAAGAATCCACATCACAGCACTCGGGACACCCTATAAGTGCTCCATCCCCATCTACAGCAGCAAGCGAAGAGTTAAAATTCTGATGGTATCAGTAACTGTCTGACTGTATATCCCTCTCGCCTTTTCCTCAAGTGTTGAGCATCGGCCAGATCCCCTGGCAACTCCTCGCAGCGCCATTCCCCTCAGACCGTAATGATCTATTTGCACTTCCGTACTGTTCACTCGCTCCCAAAGGGCCCTCACAACATCTGGCTTGTCATAAATCAGTACACCACCAAGTGGTGCAGAGCCAGCCAGTTTAGCTGCCTGCTCATTTCCCAACACATGGACATAACCTGGAGAGAATATCCAAAGGATGCTAACTACCCGGGACCTCAGAAATGATGCTTGCCACTCTGCATAGTCATACATCAGTTCACCACCAAGTGGTGCATATCCAGCCAGTCTGTCTGCCTGCTCATTTCCCTATACACCAGCATGACCTAAAAAAAATTACCAAAGGATGCTAACAACCCGGAACCTCTGAAGTGATGCTTACCACTCTGCTCGAAGCATGCCTGTCTTCACCTTTCTCAACATGCACTGTGAGTCAGTTACAATCACAGCATGTGTGTACAGCTAATTCTCAAGCCAGTGGTAGGCAGCACTGACTGCCTCCACCTCCATTCTCAAACTAGACATTGTGATATCATATGCCAGGCTTTGCTGCACTAAGCGACGTCCATTTGCCTTTGCTATCAACCCCCATGCACTTCGTCTGCTCCTCAACACAGAGCCATCTGTATATACAATCACATGACCTGGGTGGGAATTTTCATGAATCATTTGTTGAACTTCTAATTCTGCAGCACCAGCTGGCCAGTTCCTGTCTTTTGTTAGCTGTGTAGCTTGTGTAAATATCATATCGTCTTTCTGTAGTGTCTGTTTTACTCTGTCCACCCATATTTTTCTTGGTCGGCCTCTTGACTTGTAGCCTGCTGTTCTCATGTAGTATGCTTCAGCTGCTGGCTGATTTCATTCCATTCTGACCAGAATACAAAAACAGTTGATTCTTTGATGTTTTAAGAAATCACTTACTGGTACTATGCCTACCATTGCTCTTACTTCTTCGTTGGTGACTGTCTCTTCTCCCCCCACCCCCGCCACACACACACATTAAAGGATGGTCACTCTATTCACGAGAGTGATAACCCTAGACATGAGAGTAGTGGTGAACTTGAAGGATGGCCACCCAATGCAAGAAGTGGTTGTGACCTTGAAGGATGGTTACACTTCAAATGAGTGTAGTGGCAAGCTAAAGGATGGTCTCCCTACACATGAGAGTGATTGTGAATTTAAAATTGTTACCCTAGATATGAGAGTGGTGGTGAACTTGAAGGATGGTTGCATTACATATCAGGGTGGCTGTGAACTTGAATGATTACCCTACACACAAGAGTGGTTGTGAACTTTAAGGATGGTTTCCCTACATATGGTGGTGACAGTAAACTTTAAGGATGGTTTCCCTACATATGGTGGTGACTGTGAACTTTAAGGATGGTTTCCCTACATATGGTGGTGACTGTGAACTTTAAGGATGGTTTCCCTACATATGGTGGTGACTGTGAACTGCAAGGATTGTTTCCCTATATGGTGGTGACTGTGAACTTTAAGGATGGTTGCCCTACATATGGTGGTGACTGTGAACTTTAAAGATGGTTTCCCTACATATGGTGGTGACTGTGACCTCTAAGGAAAGTTACCCTACACAAAACAGTGGCTGTGATCTTGAATGAAAGGTTATCCTACATAAAATAGTGTGAACTGACCCTGGTGTTCAGCAGCTGCAGTTGCCTCTGACTTGACACAAGCTCCAGTCATGACACCATGGGCCCAGCTCTTGGCTTCAAACACCAGAGGCACACCTGCATTCAGCATGAGAGAAAAGTGTTTTCAACAATGAGCTGCATGTTTGCCTTCAATGTCATCATCATCCTCATCATCACCATCACCCAAGCCATCCAGGTATTTATCTTTTTGCTCTCTTCATGTTCACCGTCCATTAATCCTGCTAGCTGTTGCCAAAATCTGGAATCCGTTCCTTCTCATAACATGTAGAAAAAAACCACTGACTGTCTATGTCTAACTGTGCTTTAAACATGGCACCTGACAATTGAGTACCGGCACTAAATAAATTGTTTCCTTCTGGCGGTGCATGATAAGGACAGAACTACTATTTTAAATATTCAAGACTTCATCTGCTCTTCATCGCCCAGTAGAGCCAAACAGGCCCTCAACCAACTCATGCCAAGTTGTCCTACCTTTTGCTACCGCGTGCAGGTTACAAGCAATACCCTTTCCATATTTTTTAACTAACTTCAATCTCTAGTTCCCTTCTTCGTGTGTTTTTTGCCTAGCCTTTATCATTCTACGAATCTGCGGGTTTCGGTGTACTAGTTATACAGTTCTCAGGCATTCAAGTCTTAGACCGTCGGAAACCAGGACCATTTGACTAGTAATGTCGTTGTGTTGGTGGTTCTGCAAAGTGATGCCATAGCACTTAGAACACAAACATAATTGCTTCATCTTCCCTTGAAGACATTCATCAGACATATGTATGAGTATGAATGCTAACACTCCTGACATACTCAGATATGACATACATCTAACATCTTTACACAAAGTATGCAACAATGACAGAGTTAGCTAGCATACAGAGAATAAATATACAGTGAAAAGGAGTGATTTTACTCAATATGGAAGATACGCAGCTTACTGTTTTTAGTAAAGGCAATATTTTGCTTCTAACAATAGTTAGCTGTTACATTTTTCTCTATATGTAGACTGAAAGGATATAGTTCTGTTGCCCAGCTACTGAGCTGAGTGCGTGGTGTGATACAGTGAGCTGCAAATTTCATTTGGAATGTTTTTTAACTGTGTCTAACATGGTTTACGTTGTGAATTGTAGATTCAGAAAATGGCAAGTGGCCTGTTGCTGCAGAACTAACTTGTGATGCCTTATGTGATTAACTGCGTGTGCAACTTCTGATCTGTTGCAACTTTTGCTTCTATCGATGATAAACTATTTCTAGTGTCGGACTGTTTGTGTTGGCATGTCTGACTGCTGATTATGCATTCAATGTGGGTGTATGGACCAGTTTTATCAGGTCATTATCATATTAGGAAGATAAAACAGAGAGTGGTGTAATGGTATGGCAGAATTAGAGGTACAACAAACTTGATATTTGAAAACGCTGGGCTAGATGATGCAACAGTGCACTGTACACTGAAGGTTCTGTACATTGAGGTGTAAGATCTGGCTGGGGATTTTCAGCTAGAGTGAAAGGAAAGATTGTGGCTGAACAAAATGGTGCTTTTTTAATCTACAACTTCAAGCATGAGGATGGAGGCAATAGCTGCAGCTCTGAAGTGGATAGCTAAAAAGACAGTTACTGGAGGAATTATAGTGTCTGATTCTCAGTCAATACTAGAAGGTTCTAAATGGACAAATGTGGCATGAGTGGAAATACTCATTTAGCTTGTAAAGAGGCAGTGAGTGCATTCCCTTCCCCCCATTTTTTTTAAACGGCTCCCTCCCAAAATGAGGCCCTGAAACCAATATGGGTTCAGTTCAACTGACCCATACGAGAAATTTAACTGCATAAAAAAGTTAGATTTTAATCATGGATTTTACCACAATTCACTCGGGCACGAGATTTCGTATTTGAAAACGTTTTTCCTGTTTCTGTGATGTTGTGATAGAACATGTGCTGTTTTCTTATGATGGGTCACCTACTCTTATTTATGAGTTTGTATCTTTCAAAACATGTGTTTCACTTTTTAATCTGTCGACTGTGTCCTCACCATTTATCTGTCTTCTTTTTCTCCTTAGTCTTGAGCAGCTGTAAACTCTGGCGGAAAAGGCTGGCTGTTCATCCACTCTCGGATTTTGTTCTTGATCCAGAACTTGAGTTTTGCCTGCACATCCATTTTACAGATCTGGCTTATTTGTATGCAGATTGTTGGTTCCTGGCCTCTCAGGCAGATGTACTCTGACTCTGAAGGAAACACTCCTAATCAGTTCACTTCTACAACACTGTTTGTTGGGGGGCAGTTGGTCTATTCCCCCCCCCCCCCCCCCCCAAATGGAGCTTCAGAAGCCACATGGAAAAGCAAAGTCCCTGCAATAAAGGGTTATTCAAAATGATGGATACACTTTCATTCACGTATATTTCCTTGAACATTTATTAATAATATTCACACAAGAGAGTGAGGAAGGTCTGAAGTTTACAAACTTACAATAAAGGTTAGAGATGTTTGATACGGTCACCGTCTGCTGCTCGGCAAAGATCTAAGCAGTAGCCGAAGTCACACACATAAGGAAGCATCTCTTTTGTGAGTTCACTGCTTGGGCAAAACTCGAGTAGCTGGTTATGCAGCTGTGCTCTAGCAGCAGTATTCAAAACTTTAGACTTTCCACACTCTCTTCTATGTATATTATTAATATTCACGGAAATATGCACGAATGAAAGTGTATCCATCATTTTGAATAACCTGTAGTTTGATTTTAAAAAAAAAATTATTAAAAATTATTATGAATGATACAATCAAGGTCACTAACCAACAGGACGACGGCCACCAAATATGATAGCACTAATTGGAACTCCCTCAGGATCTTCCCATTTGGGATGTATGATGGGACACTGAGATGCAGGCGCTGTGAAACGGGAGTTTGGGTGAGCAGCTTTCCTTGGGCAGCCTGGGTGCCATGGGTTGCCCAGCCAGTCAATAATGCCAATACCCTGGCACACACACAGAAAAAGCAACAACACATTAAGTGGATGAAAAATGGGGTCTGGAAACCCCACAGAGAAAGATATATTCAATAGACCTTTAAAACACTATATATTTACAGGGAGCCACTGTGTTGTAGTGGCTAGAGCCTCGCTTGAAGATCAGAAGGTCAGGTTTCGAGTTCTGACAGCACCAGACTTTAAAAAAAAATGACTTTGGCTTCCTGGTCGACCAAGCCTTGAACTGGTGCCAGGTGAAGTCCTGAGAAATAAAGACTGACTGTATGATGCTGATCACGTCACCCACCAAATGCCCATAGGTTTATAAAATAAAGGTCTAGCCCTATATGCCCAATACACCTGCAGGCGTGGAAAGAGTCCTTTACTATATATTTACATTGCTGATAATATTACTTTACTGTATATTTACATTGCTGATAATTTTACTTTTCTATATATTTACATTGCTGATAACATTACTTTACTATACATTTACATTGCTGATAATATTACTTTATATTTACATTGCTGATAATATTACTTCGCTATATATTTACATTGCTGATAATATTACTTTGTTATACATTTACATTGCTGATAATACTACTTTGCTATACATTTACATTGCTGGTAATACTACTTTGCTATACATTTACATTGCTGACAATATTACTTTGCTATACATTTACATTGCTGACAATATTGCTTGGCAATACATTTACATTGCTGATAATATTACTTTGCTATATATTTACATTGGGAGTCGCTATGGCCGAGCGGCTAGATGCTCGCCGCAGATCGGAAGGTCGTGGGTTCGCTCCCTGGTGGAGCCGGTCTTTTAAAAAAAATGAGTTTGGCTCCTAGGCCGACCCAACCTCAAGTGGGTACCGGGTGCAGTCCCGGGAAGTAAAGGCGGCCGTCGTGATGCTGACCACATCTCCCATCTTGTGCCCATCTGTCTATAAAAATATAGGTCCAGCCCTATATGCCCTATACGCCTAAAGGCGTGGAAAAGGGTCCTTTACCTTCACTTTTACTTACTTATATATTTATACTGCTGATAATATTACTTTACTATATATTTACACTGCTGATAATATTACTTTACTATATATTTACACTGCTGATAATATTACTTTACTATATATTTACACTGCTGATAATATTACTTTACTATATATTTATACTGCTGATAATATTACTTTACTATATATTTACACTGCTGATAATATTACTTTACTATATATTTACACTGCTGATAATATTACTTTACTATATATTTACACTGCTGATAATATTACTTTACTATATATTTACACTGCTGATAATATTACTTTCTTATATATTTACACTGCTGATAATATTACTTTACTACACATTTACACTGCTGATAATATGACTCTACTATAGATTTACATTGCTGATAATATTTTTTTTTAATTTATCATCGATATGTTTGGTGTAATTCTGTACAGATATTGCTTCCATAATCTGGTTCACAGCTGCCTATGTTAGGATCAACTAGATCTTCTCTGTACAAGTGGTCAGTGCAAATTATTAGCCTGCTTGTGTCCTTCAGTTACTTTACTGAAGTCCCCGTGTGGGTTCCGAGGCCCCATTGTGGGGTAAACAAGAATAGATCCACTGCATCCCCAACAAGAATCTTGTGAGAGTCCTAATTGGGGGGTATTTCTTCAAAGTCAGAGTGCATCTGCCAAACAGGCACAAAACCAATAATCTGCGTACAAGTAATTCAGAGCTGTAAAATGGATGTGCACGCTACACTCAGGTTCTAGAACAAGACTAATAATGTACAGAGGTAGACGAACAACCAGAACTTTCCGACAAAGTTTTACAGCCGAAGAAGAAGAAGAAGAAGATGACTTCACTGAAGTGTTGGGGGAGATGTAAAGATCTTCTGTATGCTCTTTCCAATCCACTGTATAAGCTGCTATCAATTTTGTTAAGGCTGTTCCAATGCTGTTGCTTCATCTTTTGCATGCTCTTCCCTTGTTCTGTGTTCATTATATTTCTTCAGCATGGCTTTCTGTGGTAGTGGTTCCAGAGAATTTTTGTCAGATAGCCAAACTACTTCATTTATGTTTTCTCAACAGCTTATGCCGTAAAGCATAACAAAGAGGGGTTACATATAGATTGCAGTCTTTTGCTAGTTGTGTAGCTTGTGTTACTGTGAAATTCCATTTCTGTAGTTTCTCTTTTACTTCCTCCACCCATTTATTTCCTGGGCAGCCTCTTGACTGGTAGCCTAATGCTCTCATGTAGTTCGCTCTAGCTACTGGCTGATTTCATTCCATTCTGACCTGATGACCAAACCATTTGATTCTTTGATGTTCTACTAAATCATTTACCGACACTGTGCCTACCATTGTTTTTAGTTGTTCACTGGTAACTCTGTCTCTACTTTTTTCATGCCACACTTCTTTTGCTATTGCTTTTTTTAAATTGCATTTATACTGCTCTTTAATGAGATGTTTAGGCCATGTTGTCACATTATCTAATCCCAACCTTCCAAAAGCTGGGAAACTGAACCTCGTAGTTACAGAATGCCACAGAGGGTCCTTAATTTTTGCTATTGCTTTTTGTTTTCTACTGCATTTCCATAGCTTTTTAACAAGATCTTAAGCCATGATATGACATGATATAATCTCACCCTCACAAAATCGGGGAAACTGAACCTCGTAGTTACAGAATGCCACAGAGGACCATAAAATAAAATGAAAAATTATAAAACCTTTGGTATTACATCCTCAAGTCCCTCCCAGAAGTATCCTCCATCAACTGTTTCGGCCACATTCTAACCAGATAACGAAACCATTTGATTCCCTGATGTTCTACTAAATATTTGCTGGTACTGTGCCTACCAGTGTTTTAGTTGTTTACTGGTGACACTCTACTTGTTTTGTTTTTTCATGCCACACTTCTTTTGCTATTGCTTTTTTCATCTACTATTGCATTTCCATAGCTCTTTAGTGAGATGTTAAGCTATATCACATGATCTAATCTCACCCTCCCTAAACCTGGGAAACTGAACCTCGTATTTACAGAATGCCAAAGGGGACCATAAAATAAAATGAAAAATGACAAAACCTTTGGTATTTCATCCTCAAGTCCCTCCCAGAAGTAGCCTCCGTCAGCTGTCTCAGCCACATTGGTAAAAATGCTGTTGCACTGGAAAGACAGCATGGCATTGGGGTTTGTCTTCATGTTGGTTCCTGGAGCTACACCGAAAAAGCCCGCCTCTGGGTTAATGCCACGCAAAACACCCTTGTCATCGAACCGCATCCAAGCAATGTCATCTCCTGGATAGAATCATAAAAGAGATCATTAGACGTGGTCACACATAGTGATTGCAGCATGTGCCTACCAGTAACATATAGAAAACAAATATGCATAGCAGTGAGAGAATTTCCCTGGCAAGACAATAGAATGCGGCGTCCGTGGCTAAGGCGTTGCGAGTCCGACTCGTGAGCCAGCATACCGCGATCGAAACCCACTGCAGGCTGCGTGGATTTTTGTCGTGGTATGGGACGTCGCAGGTTGACCCAGCCTAAAATGGGTACCAGGATGGGCTGTCCTGGGAAAGTAAAGACAGCCGGCGTAATGCTGACCACATTACCCACAGAGTGCTGATGGTCTGTAAAAATATGGGACGCTCTGCCCATATGCCCGATGCGCCGAAAGGCGTGAAAAGGGAACTTTACTTTTTACTTTTTTTTAAAGACAATAGAATAAAAATTTAAAAAATAAAAATGTACTTTGGTGAGAGCATCTGCTAGTCAAGACGGTAATAGTAATAATTTTAAAAATCGTAGACATAGTGGTGAAAACATTTGCTTGTCAAGAGAGTAACATTCAATAAAAGTGTGCACTGTGGTGAGAGCATTCGCCGTCCAAGACAGTTAAATTAAAAAACAAAACTGACTCTTTTTAACTCTATCAGTACCAAGCAACACACCATGTGTTTGTCAGGTTCTTTTACATTACAAATTTTATTAACTCTTTGTGTCACATTCAACTGTGACATTAATTGTCTATCCCAGTTGTCATTTCAACTACTTCTGTCACAAGTAATATCATTTGTTACCTCCATCAGGACTAAATAGTCAAGACTTTAAAGCAACATACGTTTAAGATGCAGGGGATTTGAAAACGCTGAAACATGACTTGGTTCTTTTATTTTTTTCCACCCCATCTCAGGGACGTTGAGATTTCATGGGCAGTTCTCGGGAAAGTCCAATAGTATAGAGGTGTTAGGATGTGAAATGAACACCAACTAACACTGACACCCCACACCCCCCCCCCCCCCCATTATAAGAGTGGAATTTCCTGGGAACTCCCTAAGAAATCTTGGAACGCCCGAAATGGGGTGAAATAAATTAAAGAACCCATGACTTTCTCAAAACAAGCTTCTAGGTGACTTTAGCATTGCATCAATGATATGTTAGCCAGACTGTATTTACAACATATACTACGTCTGCTTACATTAATTCATTACAGGTAAACTTGTAGTTTATTTCTCCTGAAAATAACTCAACAAGAGAAAACTATTACCTTCGCCTGTAAAATTACCTACAGCTAGGCATCAGAGCAGAAGGAAGTAAAGGTTAAAGGTAAAGATCTTCATTGTGTTCATTAGCTGTAAACAACTCCAGTGTAAGTTTCTGGTTGAGTTTCCACTTTTAGACTTTGGTCTTTCTGTATGCACATCCATTTTACAGACCTGACTTATTTATGTGCAGACTGTTGGTTTCTCACCTCTCATGCGGATGCATTCTGAGTTTGAAGAAAATGTTGATACTATCTTATGTTGGCCTGACCCCCAGCTTGGAACCAGTGTCTAAAAAAAACCATTGTGGAACCAGATTGCTTACTCATAGTTTACTTTAAATGTCACTTACCCACACATTTTGTCACTTACCCACACATTATGTCACTTACCCACACATTGTGTCACTTACCCACACATTATGCCACTTACCCACACATTATGTCACTTACCCACACACTACGTCACTTACCCACACATTATGTCACTTACCCACACATTGTGTCATTTACCCACACATAATGTCACTCACTCACACATTATGTCACTTACCCACACACTGGATCTTGAAGCCTGGAAGGCTAGGGTTCAACATTGCCAAGTTTGTCTTACCACAGGCACTAGGGAAGGCAGCTGCCAGGAAGTGCTCTTTGCCTTCTGGGGTAGTGACACTCATGATCTGAGGTACAAGAGAACCAGGCATCACAGAGTGCTTCAGGCAGTGTGTATGTGTGTGTGTAAGAAGGGAGTTGCACGCAGGTTTTTTTTTCTGGTGGTGGTACGCAACGGTACTTAATAACGACGCCATTTTTTAGGTATTCTTTTGTTTTTTGAATTAGCACCTCCGTATTACTCATTATGGTGAGTACTGGCACCTTTTATTGCCATTTTGTGGTGAGTAAGAACAGCAATTTGTTTGTTTGTTTCCTTTTTTTTACTAGGAGAAACCCCTGGTTGTAGGGAGAAGGCAGACAGACTGAAAGTGTGAGATGGGCAGCAAAGGGGCCTGGAAGGAGGAAACAAATTAGAGTGATTCTTATTTTGTTAACACAATCAACATTACTGCAAAGCGGGCATGCCCATGCATGCACAGTCCTCTGATGCAGCAGCCACCCCAAGGTATCTCTACCGATTTCCCTTCATGAGATGTTGGTTACAATATCATCTATCTTCATCTATAGGCCATTTCTACCCTCTTATAATTTTAGTTCCATTTTCAACTGAACTGAAATAAACGTCAACAAAGAGTTCACATACATAAATGAACATAACAATTTATTACCTGGTATATTTCATTGACATTTGCCAAGACAGGTAATACATAATAAAAAGAGATGAAGTAATAAATGCACAAACACACACACACACCAAACTCAAATATAACTAACTGCCAGTGTTAGTGAAATAAATGTAACACAAGTGGCAGTTTTGTTGAGCTGAGCTGAGCTAAGTTAAGAACCACCACAACAGCTCTTTGGACAATCCCATATGTGCATGTGACTTTGTTTTAAATAGCAAGGGCATAACCGATATCATGATAACATTCCTTTCCCAGAAACATAGCTGAAACAGCGATACAGGTGAAGAGAATGGACAGAGCAATACATGTGAAGAGAATGGACAGAGCAATACATGTGAAGAGAATGGACAGAGCAATACATGTGAAGAGAATGGACAGAGCAATACATGTGAAGAGAATTGACAGAGCAATACACATGAAGAGAGTGGACAGAGCAATACATGTGAAGAGAATGGACAGAGCAATACATGTATGTGAAGAGAATGGACAGAGAAATACATGTATGTGAAGAGAATGGACAGAGAAATACATACGGAGAGAATGGACAGAGCAATACATGTGAAGAGAATGGACAGAGAAATACATGTATGTGAAGAGAATGGACAGAGCAATACATGTAAAGAGAATAAACAGAGAAAAACATGTGAAGAGAATGGAGAGAGCAATGCATGTGAAGAGAATGGTAAAAACATTACAAAGAGCAAAGCTTTCGATCATCACCCTCATCTTCATCCCAGGACATGCATGCATGAAAGACATTGATAGGGTCTAGGCAACAATACCCTAGGAAATGACAGAATGGGCTTTAGGAATGCAATATGGGAGACAACATATGATAAAGAGCTGAAACATAAGGATAATTTCTCTCCGACTTCGATGGGAAGTCTAGATATACCAAGTGGAGCAGCGCAAGGTGAAAACAATGCAGGAGCTTACAGTTGCTACAGCAACCAGTAAGGAACAAGAGTCGTCAACGTAAACACGCTAAAAATATGCTTAGGTCAAGACTGGAGTAATTTTGGTATGCTTGACATGCAATGAAGATAAGTCTTGAAAAGAACAATGAAAGCAGAAACAGTAGCTCACCAACATGTGCTCGGCCATCCATCCCTCATCTCTAGCAATGACACTAGCAATCCTCAAGGCAAAGCACTTCTTGCCCAAGAGAGAGTTGCCACCATAACCACTGCCAAAGGATTTGATTTTCCTCTCCTCTGGGAAGTGAGTGATCATGACTTTCTCTGGATTACAGGGCCAGTGGTTAATCACACGCCCTGTAACATATTTTGTACAATCAATGAATCGACGGCTAAACTTTTCAAGAGGATCAAACAGACGTATTCATCTTGCAAAACTGTTATCTCAGCTGATATGATGGATGTACCGGAGAAGCTGTTCCAAAGAGCATGACCCCTGAGAACCTTCACAGACCTGCACTCATGAACTAATGGACTGAGTTCCAAACCAAAACCAATAATCATCAGAGCATTAAGCAGCAACTTTACTTCACCACAGAAATAGATGCTGTCATTTCTATAGTTTATTCTTTTTCATTTCTAAATAGACCTCTATGTTAATGACTACAAATAACTCTTTCAGTCACAAGGGGTTTAGCATCACAGGCCCAAGTGGTAGTAAAGATAGACGTAAAATTGGTGCATCTTGCGTTCACTGGGCTCCTAGGTAGGAAGCTATGAATGAATGATGCATTCCTTGGGACTCAAAGAGTTAAAGAGCAGTAATTAATTTCTGATTCATGATATTCCCAGATGGTTTTTCACAGAATGAAGTTGGTTAAGGCAATATTGATCTACCTGGCTTGTGGGCTGCAGAATCAAGTTTAAACATTTGATTGTGAATCCTAGATATAGTAGTAATTTAAATACTGATATCCCGTTCAACCCATCTAGGTTACAACTGGCATAGATGTTTGTTACTTAATACATGTAAGAGGTCCCTTTTCCACGCCTTTAGGCATAAAGGGCATATAGGGCTAGACCTATATTTTTATAGACCAAACGGCACACGATGGGTGATGTGGTCAGCATCACGTTGACTTAATACAGGAATCCTAGATAATCTGAAAACAAACAAAGAATCCTTATGGTCCTCAGCAATGTGAATTTACAGAAGCCAACAAATACGACTTTTCAACTTGGCCCTGAAAAAAATTCTATGGAAACTGAAACAAGAGTGTACTGTATGAGAATCTACAAGAATACTTGCATATGCTGATGACACTGATATCGTTAGAGAAAATGAACTAGAGACTGTTAAAACACTGACTCTCTTAAAAGAATCAGCTCAGAAAATGGGACTAGTTATCAATCAAGAAGACAGAATACATGATAATAAACTAGACAGGGAAAGGATATAAATTCCGGCATCATACAAGTCAATAATATGAAAATCAAACGAACGGAAACACAAACACTTCGGTGAAAACTTCAACAGCTCCCACATGCTGAGAGAAGAAATACAATCTAGAATACAATCTGGAAATAAAGTAAACTATGCCCTTCAACATCTGCTAAAGTCAAAGTGTCTGTCTCGCAACACCAAGATCAAAATATATAAAATGTTGATAAGACCAGTCGTTTTATATGGCTCTGAAACTTGGAGCACAACTAAAAGAGATGAGCCTTATTACAGGTTTTTGAAAACAGAGTCTTACGATGAATCTTTGGACCTATCGAAGATGCAAGCTGCGGGAATTGGAGAGTGAACAGCAACAACGAAATTCATAATCTGTTTAAATCACCACTGATCACTGGCATCATGAAAGCTAATAGACTGAAATGGTTGGGGCATATTGACAGAATGTCAAATGACAAAGAAGTGAAAACTGTATACACAAGGGAGATGAATGGTTGTAGACCACGAGGTAGACCAAGATGACAATGCAGAGATAATGTCCAGACAGACCTGCAAACACTTGGTGTCACCAAGTGGAAAGAGAAGGCCAAACAGAGAGATAAATAGAGGCGGGTGATATCTGCAGCAATAAACCTCAAGGGAATGCTGAAGAGGAAAGAGAAGAACAAATATGTCAGAGACATAATAAACAAATTAGAGGGAGATCAGCAGCTTCTTTTGGCAGTAGTGAAGCATCGCAAGCTAGTTTGATTCGGGCATGCGGTGAGACATGATTCGATTGCAAAGACTGTAATTCAAGGACCAACTGGGGGGTAGTCGAAGAAGAGGAACAAAGAAGTACCTGGAATTATACTATCAAGAAATGAACAGGACTAAATTATGATACACTCATTCCCAAGTGGAAGACAGAGAAAGAAGGCAGGTTTTGTGTGTTTGTGCTTCCACCCATGCACCTCCACTACTCTAACGGGTCAAAGGTTATGTTAAGTTATAGAAGCGTGCTTAAAATTCCTAGACTGAGGTCTTGACACAGACAACCTATCATAAACAATCAAAAGCAAGTTAGCTCTCCTCTACCCCCCCCCCCCCCCCCCCCTTTTCCATCCTTTCCAGAATATTTTGTGACAACTAGAAAGAGAGATAAATCAAGACAATTGATAACAGATTCTTGACAGCCTTTTCTCATGGCAAAGAAAGTGTCAGCACACACAAACACAAATACATGATGTTGGAGACCGCAAGATGTGGAGAAGCACACCGCCTACAATCATTAGCAAAGCGCTTGATGATAATTCCAGATACAAGTTTACAGAATACAGAATCTATTTCAACTTCTATCGTTAAACTAAGAATAAAGCCAAGGATTTTTTTTTCTTTAAAAACTTTTTTCTACCAAATATTAAGCGGTTAAGGAATGAATTTACTCACACCTGTAAAAGAATCCACTTGACACAAAATCAGTTTATGAGATGAACAGTGTGAAACGATAATCATGACGACGACCTTGACCCAACTATAAATTACACACTGAGATTCCCTGGAAAACGAAACACCATCTGGTTTTTATTTTTTACAAGTCAGGAATCAGATCAAAGAAACAAATGATATCCAGAGAATGAAGATAGAAGTTAAGCAGATTCAGTAGCACCTTCCGTCTCGTCTGTTCCGCTTAATCACTCAGTCTCATTTAAATCTGCTTTTGCCTTCTTCTTTGGTATCCTCGTCTTTGTCTTCTGCAGGTGGTTTTTCTGAAGCACTGTATTTGATTCGGCTGCAGCTAAACTGGCTTCATTTGAGGTTACTTCTTTTGTTTCCATTCTGACCTTTCTTCCTCTGTAGTTTTTTTTTTTTTGGGTTTCTACATCTGGAGACTCTTCAGACTTTGCCTTCACATTTTCCACTGTTTTTGCAACAATGGACTCTGAGGTGGTTTTTGGTGTCTGAACAACAACTTCCTCTTTTCTTCCAGGCATGACGAAAATGTATAAAATGTAAAAAATCACGAAGCGGCGAGAGAGAATGAAAATGCGCTGCTAGCTCCACAAAGAGGAAGATGCAAAGGATCTTCGTTGCTGGCGCTTTGAAGGCAGTCATGTGATCTAGCTCTGACTGGGCACAAACTGGTACATAAGGAAAGTAAAACTCTCCTACGATCAAGGTATACCTTCTTCTTCTTCTTCGTGTTCAACGGCTGTAAACTCTGGGGCAAGGTCTGGTTGTTTGTCTACTCAATTTACAGACCTGGGTTAGTTTGATGCAAACTGTTGGTTCCTCGCCTCTTAGGCAGATAAACTGCAACTCTAAAGGAACCCCTAATTAACTGACTTTTACGCCATGCCTGTTAGAGGAGCAGTGGGTCTATTCTTTATTTCTCTTAAAATAGGGCCCTGGAAACCACACGGAGAAATCCAGGTGTTTAAAATGTCGGTCCTGAGCACGTTTCCCGGTCATCTACACACTACCTGACCTTCCATTCATACTTTCTCAGATTCTTCTAGGTCGGAGGGATGTCAGGTTGTCTGCCCTCCAATTACATCAAAGCCAATGTCATGTGTTCTATACTACATGACAACACAGCTTTCAACGGCCTTAGAACTTTCCTACCCTCAGCCTCAACCTAGGTCACACAAGAGAGACTTTTTGAATAAAGCAGTACAACATGACACCCCTCTGACCTAGATCAGACTAAGAAAGTGTGTAGATAGGCCTGAAAACGAGAAGAGGTCCAAAATGTCAAATGCTGCAAAAAAAATTGGGGGGGTGGGGGGGGGAGAAACTTACTTTGCACTGGTCTTGGACATCCCAGAGAGTGGACACACTTGACAAAGCTCCCATCACCCAGAACCTCCCACACTTTAGGCCCGACACGGGTCATGGTACGCATGCACAGCAGCACATAGTTGGAGTCTGTGACCTGCACACCAATCTTGCTTAGAGGGGAGCCAACCGGACCCATGCTGAATGGAATGATGTACATCATACGTCCTGCAGAAGGGAAGCAAGATGGCAACTACATTCTGAACAAAAGTAAACTGACACTAGGACATAAATTAATGCTCTGTGTGTGTGTGTGTGCGTGCGCTTGAGAATGCCTGCGTGTGTATGTGTCGAGACAGAGTGAAAGGAAAAGAGAGGGGGGAAAAAAAGAAAGAAAGAGAGACATAGGAAAAAAGCAGAGAAAGAGGTGGAGGAGGAGAAGAAGAAATAATAAAAGATTGTTCCCCTTTTGCAAGGCCTGCTACTCTTGGCCATCTTTTCAACACTTTAGATTCCTATAAGATGCTATTTTCCTCCTGTTTACTTCCTCTGCCCTGAATTAATGTTTGTGATTCTATCTTTGCACCAGACAGTTTAGAATGCACACTTTTTCTTACCTGTATGAAAACAGTGACTACCAAGCTCACAGGAGGGAAAGAAAAAGATGTACATAGAAAACAACAATTAAAAGTTCTGACCAGTCATTATCATTAGGTTTAGGTTTAGATGACGGATCAACATCATGGCTTAAGGATAGTACCCATAAGTGCTACGTTCTACTTCTGACTCAAGCATGAGTCTGAAAAATCTCAGCATGACTCCGTAGCACCGGTGAGGATCCTGAAATACTTTGGGTAGATTTTAAACTCCAAATTTTGCCCGGGCATCACTGTTAGGCTACTCTTTTTCTATTTCCAACTGACAAGGGATTTTTTTACAGTGCAACAATACACACGGGTGTCCGATCTTCCTACCCATAGACCAGGTGAAATTAATAAAGTCCACGGGAAAAAATCCCAGCCTTCACCAGTGTTTGAACCTGGGAACTCCAGCACTTGAGGCAGACGCCAGGCCTCGAGACTGTGCAGCCCCCTCAGTCATTATCAAAGAATAACAGGGAAAAATATTAACAGCTAGTGTGTGTGGACGAACACACCTAGAACTTTCTCCCAGAGTCTACAGCCAGTGAATGCAAAGAAGAAGAAAACACCCTAACCTGTACAGTACACGGTGGCCTGTAAAGTTCATGGTGGCTTGTACAGTTCATGTTGGCCTGTACAGTTCAAGGTGGCCTGTATAATTCATGGTCACTGCATAAGCCATGGGGTCCTACCTAGATCCTCAGGCTTAAGACTAATTTGTCCTGTGCCGCCCTAAAATGATACAATATGCAGTAAACATTTTTTTAAAACTTAAAATAAAAAAACCAAACACACATAAAAACGAAAAAGCGTTTGGACAAACCTGCCATACATCCTGGGAAACGATGATCCAACTCCACCTTGGTGTCCTCAGGACTCATCCAGGCGCCCAGAATTCCTGTGACACCCTCGCGTACATGTGGCACAGAATCATACTTGTTCTTTGTGACGATGAACGTCTTTGATTCCACACGAGCGACATCAGCTGGGTCAGTGCGGCACAAGTAGCTGTGATAGAAAGATAAATAATGTTCAAATTGGGGCTTAATTTTACCATTTATTAAAAATGCATATCATCATCAGCATCATGTGCCATGCAAATAAGAGTAGGTTGTCATGTTTCACTAACTCACAGCATCCCCAGGATCACTGATATGGTCAGTGTTCTTGAATCCCCCGACTGATATGGCAAAGTCATCCAGGTTTTTATCTCTTTGCCTTTCTTTAGCTTTTTTCCCCACCAATCCTGCCAGCTTTCCCCAATTTTGAGTTCATTCCTTGTCATGTCTCAATCTACTGCTTTGTTTGTTTGTTTTAGTATTCAGAAGCCATGAGCTGTTAACCCTTAGGCTCAGTATTATGGATATCGCAACCTTTCGGCCTTGATTCCATTGTAAATACCGTAAATCTGGGAGAAAATGTGGTTTTCCTGCCTACCACCGGGACTGAACCCGGACCACAAGGTGTTCATCATCCGGTCTCCACGCAATCTGGTTTAGCCAACTACGTTAGAGAGCCGGGCATCTATTGCTTAAAAATATTCATCACATGTTTACAACAACAAATAGAGATAGAAAGTCAAATCAAAACAGATGGAAAGAATATAAAAGTCAACACTAGTATATAAATTTTAGTGTTGAATATCGAGAGGATCAGCTTCATTGTACCAGGCTTTATCCCATATGGCTCGGCTTCTTCTCCGCATAATGGATAGCAATCTGCCTACAGCTTCACACAAAGCATGAACACTGAAGCTCCAGTGATGATCAGCAGGGGTCCCAGTAAAAATGCACTCAAGAACTGAATGATGTAGCCGTGAAACAAACCCACAACCTTCTAAACGTGATGCAAACGGCCTGACCACTTCGCCACAACAAGCAGTAACAACTATTTATGACAATATTCACTAATCACATACGGAAATCAAAAGAGGATTATATCCAGCTGTCTGCTGTCTAAAATCCTTTTCAACAAATACACATAATTTTTAACTCTCTCAATAACAGAAAGTTTTCACAGCAGACGGCCAAAAGGGGAGATAACCACTTTGCAAAATTTGGAGCCCATAATTTTCAAAGAAGCTTCAAGATTGCAAGTAAGAAAGCCTGGATTTCAAGGAAACCAGATTTCTCAAGTATGTTCTACCCACATATGTAAATAATCTGAGACAACATTATCTAATGGCTGGGATTTATGAGAGAGCCAGTCACACATTACTAGTTTCTCAATACTGAAAGAATCTGACTACCTGCAAACTTGGCTGGATTGAATGTCAACAGAATAATAAAAGCTTGAAGTCCTTACGTCTTTTTCAGGACGTAATTTTTTGTTATTTGAAGCCCTACTCTGGCTTTTGCCAGGGGCCGCAATATAGGCAGGCCATAAAAATGGCCAAATGTCTGAACGCGGTTTCTGGGACCTCTCCACGGTGATCCTCATCCACATGGTGTCACGTTGTGTCATCGGGTGTTTATCGCTTGTGTGATGTCCTGGTGGGGTAAAACGTCACTCACTCACTCACAGAATAATAACACACAAGTCATCCCCTTGTGGGATGCCATTTTTATTTTTATTTTTAAGCCCCACCCTGGCTTTTGCCAGGGGCCCTAAATATAGCCATGCCTGAAATATGGCCTAATGGCTAAACGGGGTTTCCGGGACCTCTCCATGGGTGATCTTCATCCGCATGGTGGCACTTTGAGTCACCAGGTGTTTATCGCTTGTGTGATGTCCTGGTGGGGTGCAACTTACATACATACATATATACAACAGAATAATATTAGGAAAGCCCCAATATGCAAGCAATATTTTGTTAATATTGCGCTGTCGTTGGGGCCCTAACCTAACCCAACGGCTGAACGGGGTTTCTGGGACTTGTGCTTGGAGGATTCCCATCCGAATAATGGTACTTTGTGTCACTGGGTGTTTTCACTCATATCACGGTCCTGGAGTAGTTGAACTTCATTCATTCAAAAGAAAAATAATAAACTATCTTTAAAATGCTGATCCCTTTTTGGATACTGGAACCCCATTTTGGGTGAACAAAGGAAATAGACCCACCACCCCTTAATAGGTATGTCACAAAAGGAGACTTATTAGAGCAGCGGTTCTCTACCTATGTGTCGCAACCCTTTTGAGGGTCAAATGACCCTTTCTCAGGGGTCACCTAAGACCATCGGAAAACACATATTCACTGAAGTTATGAAGTAGCAACAGAAATAATTGTATGGTTGGGGGTTGTCACATCATGAGGAACTGTATCAAAGGGTCGCAGAACCAGGAAGGTTGAGAACCACTGAATTAGGAGTCTGCTGAAACTGGATTCACTGGGCTGAAAGGCCAAGATATTGAAGTCTAGCTGTGAATCACAATCACATGTGTCAACAGCCACTTTTAAGGACAAATGCAGAATTAGAAAAGAGAAGAAATGCTGATGGCTAGGTATAGCTTGAAGAAAAAATAGCAGGAGGTACAAGTAAGTAAGCAGTACACAGGTGTTGGATGGCACACACGCTGAGAAAACCTGGGAACAGTATAACTATAGAGGCTTTACATTGGAACCTACAGGAGCACAGAAATAAAGGCAAGCGGGAAAGCACATGGGGAAGGGAATTAGAATGCTGAATATTAAATTAAGAATCAACCTTATAGCACTGGGGACACTGCCATAAGCACTCTGTCCTTATCCTCAGCAGCAAATGAACTGTGCAGGTTAGGATTTTACTGCCCTCAAACAAACAAAATTCTTCAAGGGAACTGAACCTGGGTCTCCTGAATATAAGTCAGGCATTCTCAACCGCTCAGCCAGCCGCTTCTTAGACATAATACTGCATAACCTAACAGCAACACTTACCCCCCCCCCCCCCCCCCTTTTTTTTATTTTAAAATTATTGTAAAGGACCCCTTCTGATGCAATGACTGCCAGGTTCATTTAGGTTCCCGCCTAGCTGCCCAATGAGCGCAAGAGCGCCGATTTTAAATCTCTTTTGACAACCCCTTGGGCCACTGATGGCCCCTGGGACAAAGAGATAACAGTGAAGTTAGCACTCCAGACCAAATTAAACATGAAACAAACTGAAAGTGGGTTTTAACCTGTGTGGGTTCCTACGGCCCCACTTGGGGGGGGGGGGGGGGTGCTACAATAACTGTTGGCTGCCAATCTAACCCACTGCTCTTTAACAAGCATGTCATAAAAAGTGACCAATCAGAGGTTTGCTGAAATCAGATTTGCAGGGCCAAAAGGCACAGATATCTCAGCCTAGCAGTAAACCACAATAGCAGTGTGTGAAAAAAGAAAAAGTGTGCCAACTGCCCTTCCGAGAGCAAACTCAAAGAAGAAAAAAGTAGAAGAGGAGGAGGAGTAGGAGGACGAGGAGAAGGAGGAAGAAGAAGATAACAAAATACCGAAAAGCCAAATACTAATCGTTTACTTGTTCTTATATTTGGTCAGTCTGGTCAGAGTGCCTCTTTCCAAGAGTTTGTGGATGATCTCCTCAGCCTCCTCCTGGCTGCCATCACAAATGAAAATGCCCCGCGGCTGACACAGCTGAACCTAATACAAAGATCACGGATCATCGAAATAATATGCTCACGTTAATCAAATGCAATGTTGTTCGTTCATCATGAGTGAGGAAGACCACTTTCATCCATCAAATGCAATACTGGATAAATAACAGCTGCAGCAGCTACAGATTTCACAAATAACAAATGATGGAAACATCTTTTTTTTTTTATATGGTATCATCATCATCATCATCATCGTCTTGCCAGCTTTGGTAGGCGTTCATAAATCTCCACAAATCTCAGGCTCTGGTGTTCTGGATCAATTCCACTGATGATTTTACTCCATGCCACTGTCTTAAGACACCTACCATCATTTCTCTCGGTGTGCCTCTGACTCTTCTACCAGTGATCTTTACAGTCGTCACAACATTTTCCAGTGCTCCTTTTCTCATCACATGACCAAAGAACTTTGTCTCCTTCTCACTGTTTTATATAATGTCCTACTTTCATTAACCATTTCCAGGCAATCATTGTTAGTTATTCTGGCAGTCCAAGGTATTTGCATCATTCTTCTCAAGAACCACGTCTCTGCTGCGTCAACTTTTCTTAATTCACATGGTACAGGTAACTAAAAGTAAAGGATCTTTTTTAATGTATTTTATACATCTGGCATATGATTTTTTGTTTCATAAATCTGGCATATGATTTTATGTGTTTCATACATCTGGCATATGATTTTATGTGTTTCATACATCTGGCATATGATTTTATGTGTTTCATACATCTGGCATATGATTTTATGTGTTTCATACATCTGGCATATGATTTTATGTGTTTCATACATCTGGCATATGATTTTATGTGTTTCATACATCTGGCATATGATTTTATTGCTTATGGTTTTCATACATCTGGCATTTTATGTGTTTCATACATCTGGCATATGATTTTATGTGTTTCATACATCTGGCATATGATTTTATGTGTTTCATACATCTGGCATATGATTTTATGTGTTTCATACAACTGGCATATGATGCTAGACTCGAATTTATAGACCAGTCAGCACTGGACGGGTATTGTTGTCAGCATAACAGCTTCTGCCAGGTCATCATCACATTAGGAAGAGAATGAAGACAGTGGTGTAATGGTTAAGGCAGAGTTAGAGGTTATAACAACAAGTGAAAGAAGAATTTACTATGTGTTCTAGCCTCTAGACTGTCTGACTGTTATTTGTCAACTTGGGGTTTGCTGCCTAAAGATTTGACATGGCAGAAAGATGGAAGTAAATACAGAAATAACGAGTACAATACAAGCTGAGAGCAGAAGCTCAAGGTGAAGGAATGGAAGAAACATGTTCTGTAATTTAGCCCTGTTGAGTTTTCTAGTTATAGTCAGTGCTGTGTTTATTTAGTATTCCACTTATTAAAACTTTGGCTGATATGTTCAGCTGAATTTATGAGCTCTTCTTTCATTCCCTCCATTTAGATTTATAGCCATAGTTTGTCTTATGTTTAGTACTTTTTGACATCCACCGGATAAAAATCACTTTTTTTTATGCCATCACTGTATGTCAATCCAACAGAATAAATCCCAAGTACATTTGTAATGGTAATTTAAAGTTTTTGTACTAATTGTATGTTAATTCAAAGAATTCATAAATTCGGGAGTGGAGTGATTAATTCTTATTTTTCTTCATGTTCACTGCCTGTAAACTGGCAAAAAGTCTTGGTTGTTTGTCCACTTCTGAACTTTGGTCTCGTTCTGGGCTTAGATGCTGCATACACCTTCATTTTTTAAAATAGATTTGGCTTATTATATGTGTGCAGACTGTCAGTTCCTTGCTTCTTATGCAAATGCACTCTGATTTCAAAGAAAATGTCCTATCTAAGTAAATCTGTTTCTAGGATGACTGCAAAGAGGTGCAGTAGACAGACAGGTCTTGATGAGCGTGAGACTCCTACACATGTGGTTCAGCACCTTTTTATCATAGGTCCAATGAAAACTGTTATATTTTCCATGTGGGTTCTGGGGCCCCATTGGGGGAGGGGGGAGAGTGGAGGGAAATAAAACAGACCTACTGCCCCCCACAAGTATGTCACCAAAGAGGGGTGTTTTCCTCGTTTGAGTTCAGTGGTCAAATTAGGGGTGGGATAAAAAGTGGGGGGGGGGGGGGCGTGAACAGACCCACTGCCACCCCAAACAAGCATGTCATAAGAGTGAGCTTATGAGGGCTGTTTTTTCCCATGTGGGTCCCGCTGTTGAATGCCCTTTATTTTTGCGCTGCGCTGGGGGAGGAGGAGGGGGAGGGGATAGAATAGACCCACTGCCACCCTAAAAACATGTCATTAGAATCGACTAATGAGGAGTGTTTTTTCCCCGTGTGGGTTCCACTGTCCTATTTTTTTAAGAAAAAAGAAAACACCCACTGCTCCCCAATAACAAGTTTGTTCTAAAAGGTCGACCTTATTATTAGGGGTGTTATTTAAAAACTGGAGTGCAGAACTTTTGCGTTAACGGTCGCTGAATGTGAAGAAAGACAAGAAGAAGAAGGGTGTTTCCTGTCGGAGGGCATACGCCTGGAAGATAAGGAACCAACAGCTGGCAGCATACAAACAAGGGTGACCTGCAAAATGTATGTGCATGCCAAACTCAAGTTCTGGAACAAGTCTAGGGTCAAGAAATGGACAAACAACCAGAACTTTCCACTGGAGTTTATAGCTGGTGAATGTGAAGAAGAGCTTCAGGTATTTAAAGACACCCCATACAATCAGGAAATGGTGTGGGAGGGGGGTGTTTGGAAATAAAAGAGGGGGGGGGGTGTTTGGAAATAAAAGAGGGGGGGGGGGGGGATGATACTAAATAATCAAAGTTGGCTTACGCAGTGAGCTACAAATGTCTTCACTTTCTTTGGCAAGTGATTGAAGTCCCCCTTGGCCACAGGCACATGGCCAACTTTCTGCACTACAATCTCATGAACTTCATACACCAGGTCATCCTGCTCAAACATGATACTGTAAGAAGATACAGGTTTGAGTCAGTTTTAATATGATGATAAAACATGAACTTCAAACACCAGGTCATCTGACTTTAACATGATACTGTAAGAAGATACAGGTTTGAGTCAGTTTTAATATGATGATAAAACATGAACTTCATACACCAGGTCATCTGACTTTAACATGATACTGTAAGAAGATACAGGTTTGAGTCAGTTTTAATATGATGATAAAACATGAACTTCATACACCAGGTCATCTGACATTAACATGATACTGTAAGAAGATACAAGTTTGAGTCAGTTTTAATATGATGACTAAAACATAAACTTCATATACCACAGTTCATCTGACTTTAACATGATACTGTAAGAAGATACAGGTTTGAGTCAGTTTTCATATGATGATAAAACATGAACTTCATACACCAGGTCATCTGACTGAAACATGATACTGTAAGAAGATACAGGTTTGAGTCAGTTTTCATATGATGACTAAAACATTAACTTCATATACCAGGTCATCTGACTTTATCATGATACTGTAAAAAGATACAGGTTTATGAGTTATAGGTAATGAGATGGAATATTTCCGCAGCACTCCAGAAACATCAATATGTGCTCAGATTTCACTTTCAACATATTTATCAGCGTCCCGCAGTTAATAGTGCCAGTCCTATGCTGGTTGACAAGACTTTGTGTGCGTCCGGTGTGCTTCTCATGCTTGGTTGTGCTGATCTTTACTCCCCATTCTTGTATTCTTGACAGTGATGTGAACATGTTGTTTCCAAAATCCACGGATTGTCCTATCTCTCTAAGGGCACTGACAATGTCTGCGAGATCCATGGGCCGGGCATCTTCAATTAATGTGGCACCTGCCAGTCTTATCAGCTCTTTCATTACCAACAACACCAGCATAACCTGGAACAAATATGAAGGTAACTGCACACACAGAAAAGTTCTGCAATAACCCAATCTACTGTCTGTGTAACCAGCCTGCCTCGACCCGCTGGATCATGCTCAAAGAATCACTCAGCACACACGTGAAAAAAGTGATTCTAGTCCCATGAAAGCTTGTGTCACCCCAATCACCACCATCGTCATGCTGCTGGTAGTCATGGAGAAGGCATCGCTGGCTTCTTGAACTGTTCTGCCTGAAGAGTGAGCTGTAAATGCCCATGAACTCTTATGTCCTCTTATAACAGACCTGTCTGTGAAGATCAGCACATCTGTCTCATGGGACTTGTCACTGATAAGCACTTACACCTCGCGTTGACAGTGAGAATCTGATCCCGACAGCTTCTATCAAATGTCATGACACAGGAGAATGTGAGATTATGCGCTTTAGACGCTGGTATCCATTCCTCACCTGGATGGATATCTGTAAGGCTGTAGACTCTGCTCAGAATTAGCGGCGGCCATGACCCTCATTGCTGACAGGCCTTTGGGTGCTTTTGTTATGACATGGTCAACATGTTTTTTGAAGGACAGGCTGGGATCAAACCTCACTCCGAGGTATATCATCAGATTTGTTCTCGTCAAAATTTTCTTGCTGCTTTCCACTGCACTGAATCTTTTAACGATCTCTTCCATATTGTTATATCAAGACCTCATCAGCAAATGACAAGGTCCTGCCACGCCCGTGTAATTGCTGCTCAGAGATGAAAAAATGGGAGCTTCTGTGGAATAACACAAAGCTCCAAATCCTCTCAGAAACATAAAATCAAATGATTTAATCATCTTGTTAGGATTCAGCCAGAACAACTACCAACACAGGAACTATTCATGAAAAGATCTGATGTGAAACCTAGAGGTTGCCCTAGGAGCATATGGACTGATGACATTAAAGAGCTTCTACATCAACATAGAATGACAACAGCCACTGCTACTCATCAAGCAATGGGTTGCAAACTGTTCCTCTCCATGACACATAATGGCAGAAGTGGAAACTGATAATGATGATGAATGAAACATGAACTTCATACATCAGGATATTCTTTTTTGAACATTATTTTGCAAGAAGATGCATGAGTTTTAATGTGATCAAACATTTTTTTCCAGACATGATACAATGAGAAGATACAAATTTGTGCGACTTTAAATATGATGAATAACGCATGAACTACACACACCGCTTCATCTTTTTCAAACATTCTTGTGGCTGCAAAACCAAGCTGAGTGAAGAATTATTTTGTAAAATTTTGTTGCTGTGAAATTAACACCTGCTGATTTCTTCTTTCCAACTAACTACAACAGTATTAAACAAAAAAACATTATAATATTCAAACTGTACAATTATTTCTCTTTAAAAATTTATATATAAACTTTTGTAGTGAATAGAAGTAAATTACATTCTCTACTGCTTTTGTTTTGTACACCCGCCCCTGTGCCATTTTTGTAAAGGGAAATTAATGCGGGGCCAAGTCTGTAAAAATTATTGGGCCTGAAAGAGTTAAAGGACGCTTTTCACATTATGAGTGTGTCAGGCCTTTCTACATGTGGAGTTCTTCTGACTTATTAAAGACCAATCAGCACTTGATTGATGATGGGGTCAGGACTTTACCTGGGTCAAGGCTGGGTCGACCTGGAAGCCAAGGTCATTTTAAAAAAAAGTCTGTCACTATCCAAACCTATGACCTTTCAATCTGCAGGCAAGCTTCTAGCTGCTACATCACAGCAGCCCAGCCCCCCCCCCCCTCCCCCGGTCTCTGTTCGTTCGTTCTAGAGCCCACCACAAATGCGGGGGGAGGGGGGGGGGGTTGCTGAGCTAATAATTCTGTAAGAGGATGAAGAGGCTCCTTTTAACAATACCTAGCAATTTTTCTTTAAAAGTATTCATACTTAAATATATACTTTTAAATATATACTTTAATAAATACCTTGTATATACCTTTCTATACCTTAATTTTTTTTTTTTTTAAATTGCTATAGGGCAAATAAATGTAATAATATACTTCAAGTAATATAACTGTATAAACAAATACTTTAGAAGATAGTTTTTGTAAGGCATCTTACCTCTTCTGCAAAATTTGTGAATGGGAGTGCTCAGCCCCCCCCCCCCCCCCCTTTTTCCCCTTATTTTTCAAATCCTTTTTAACATTTCTTTTGGACCTTGAAGCTCCGCTCACCCTTTTTTTTCACTCCATGATTAATTCCAGGCGGTGGGCCTAGGTGTTTGCCTACTAAGGGTGGTCAGAGTTTACATTCAAACGGCAGCAAATGAAAAATTATTGATTCTAATTCGTATGTGTGCAGTTTTGGGGCTGACCCAGTCTTGTTAAAAGTGGGTACAGACAATTCTGAAATCTGGGATGGAAATGTAATGAGGAATGTAACTGGCTAAACGACCTCATACAAGTCATGTCCTAAAATAAAAACAGTTCCGACATCGCAAACAAAAAACACACACACACAAAAAGGCTTCTCTGTCAACAAAATGCTTTCAATGAAAGGTTCCTTGAACCTTGTACCACTTTCGGCCAGCTCTATGACCTTCACCTTCACAACCCAAACAAGCCCAGCAAGTTGTTTATTACAAATATTGTGAATGCAAAAATTCAATCACAAAAACGTACTGAGATATGTTCCCACAAACTTAAAGCACGAATATAACATTATAATTACTCACAAGCAACAAAAACAACATTAAACCACTAGATAATATTTCTTAAATTATGTTTCAATCAAATGTAATAACTGCCGTCTGCGCCGATGTCGTCTGCTTCATGTACCGGCGTCTGCTTTGCCGTTTTGCAACGTTGTCATCTTCAACATGGCCTCAAACTATCGTTGTTAAACTACAACGTTTTATATTTATATATTCATATGAAACAACATGCAAGTTTATGTATGTAAACGTTTGACAACATTTATTTACTTACAACTGTGGCGTGAAATTTGAAAAGAACTCGCATCAACAAACGATCTGTTGCTGAACTGTAGCGGGCGCTGAGCGGTTGTTATTCAAGTTATTGTACTGCATATGTGTTTGCAAAGTTAACGTCGCAGATGTTTGCTTGCGGATTCAGATCACCCCAACCTTCATGTTAATGTAGCGGGCTGTTTTAAAGCGGCGTGATGTAATTTTCCGGGAATAGAAGGTGCGGTAATGCTGTTTCTTTGCGTTGGGTTGTTGTTGTTGTTGTTCTTCTTCTTCTTTTTCTTCTTCTTCTTCTTCTTCCGTTCGTTTGAAATAGATGATCTAAATATGTAATGTTGTCTCTAGTATGTTGTGTTAAGTGATTTTGTGTATTCACGTTTTTTTGTTTGCTTTATGTATTGTTGTTATCGATCCATCGGCGCATGAGCTTTCGCCCTTTGGCCCAATGCCATGTAGTGGAATTTGCATGTTTTCACAAGCTGTTCTTTTCCTCCGTACAAGGTGTTCCACTTGTCTGGTCTCGGAGGGAGTAGCATTCTTCTTGTCTCACTGAGTTCTGGGCACTCAAAGAGATGGTGTTCAACAGTTTCGTAGGGGTAGTTACATAGCTGGCACTCTGGGGAGTGTTGTGGCTGTATTCTGTTTAGGTGTGCATTGAGTGGAGTATGTTGCGTTCTAAGTCTGAAGATGGTGGCCTGGTCCCTTCTTGTTAGATGGTTAATGCTGTCATTAGGATCAGGGCCAGACATATGTCTATAAACCTCTCTTCCAGTGTCTCCCATGGCCCATCTGTTCAACCAAGTCTCTTTGTTTATAGCTCTTATCAGTGTTTTTGCTGTCTGGAGGGTTGTCGCTGTAGGTGGTTGTTTTTGTGTTGCTCCTTTCTTTGCCAATCTGTCAGCTCTGTCATTACCTGGTGTGCCGGAGTGACCTGGAATCCACTGCATCACTATTCGGATGTTGTATGAGGTAATAAGCTGATCAGCATCCAGGATTATCTTGGCTATGTCAGTTCTGCAGCGTTCACTGCCCTCCAGAGCTTGAAGGGCAGACATTGGATCTGTGAAGATGACAATATTTTGGACCTTTGAAGGGTAAACATCCATTACAGTCTTTAGGTGGTATACTGCTGTTTCCAGTGCAATTATTTCAGCTTCATAGTTTGAACAGAATTCCCCGCATGCATCAAAAATCTCTTCAACAGATCCATCGGGATAACCTATGTAGATTCCGCAACCTGCTTTAATGGTAGCTTTAAATGCTGATCCATCAGTATAGACATGTATCCATTCTTGGGGGTAAGAATTAACGGTCTCTAGTGATGAGTTCATAGGAGCGATTGGGTCGGACTGTTTGGTTTCCTCGCCTACCAATTTAGTTCGGATTTCTGGAGCTTTAAAGCGAGCATGTGGTGGTAGGTTTCTTGCAACATTCTGAATTCCTTGACGTCTTTCTGGGAGGTGGTATCTGTCCTGAATTTCATTAACTAAGTGTAAAACCGATTTGTGCTTTATTCTTTGTTTGTATTCCCAGTTTTCTACAAGATGTCTATTAGGATGGTTACGATTTTTCCTAACGCATCTTTCATAAATTTCTAAAGTGGCTTTTTCTCTCCGCAACCCGAGGGGTTCCACATTTGTATGGATTTCACATGCAGCAGTTGATGTAGACTGCATAGCTCCGCAGATTAATCGGAGGGCATTATTTTGTACTCTGTCAAGAGTCTCTAGGTTAGTTTTGGAGCAAGTTGTAAGCAGTGAGTTGTTATACTCTATCACAGAGCGAACATATCCTAGATATAAACCCCTGCAAGTCTCTTTAATAACTGTAACCGCCTCAATGCCTTATTCCTGATGTTTTCAATATGTTTCTTGAGGCTGAACTGCCGGTCAAGTGTGACTCCAAGGTATGTGGGATGCTCTTCTTTCATCACTTGGTGTTTGTCTAACCTCAGGTTAATATTCTTCCTTGCTACTTGGTGGCTTTTGGTAAAGATTGTGTAGACCGTCTTTGCACAGTTAACCTTGAGTTTCCATCTTTGGCAGTACTCATGCAGTCTTCTAAGGTCTCCATTCAGTCTTTGGGCTCCACTTTCCTCATTTTCATGACTCTGCCATATTGCTAGTTCATCAGCGTACAAGGCTTTTTCGGCCTTGATTTGTTCTGGCAGGTCATTGATAAAGATTAGGAATAGTGTACAGCTCAATGATGAGCCTTGTGGCAAGCCCTCCTCCAAGTCTTCTTTAGAAGAGATTGCGTTGTGCATCTTAGTCTGGATTGTTCTATCTATCAGGAAGTATTTCACCCAGTTATACAATCTGCCATGTATTCCTATGCTCATCATCTTCATCAGGAGACCTTTTCTCCATACTCTGTCATAGGCCTGCTGGAGGTCGACAAAGTCTGCCACTGTGTGTTTCTCATTATGGAAGCCATCATGTATTCTTTGTGTCAGTCTGAACAGCTGGTCTTCTGTGCAGCTGTTGGTTCTGAAGCCTGCCTGTTCATGGCATAGAACACCAGAACTCTCAAGGAACCAATATAAGCGCCTGTTTATTATTCTTTCTGCCACTTTGCCCAAGCATGATGTTAAGGATATCGGGCCGTAGCTTTTGGGGTCATCTGGAGGCTTTTTGGTTTTAAGAATGGGGACGATATATGCATTCCTCCATGCCTTTGGAAGTTTGCTTGACCTCCAAGTTTTATTAATAAGCCTGAGAACTACTTCTCTCCCAGACCGGCAAAGATGTAGCAGCATTTCGTTGTGGATCTTATCTGGGCCTGGAGATTTTCTAGGTTCTAATTTCTTCAGGGCTTGCTCTAATTCATCCATGCTAAATTCATTTTCAAAAAGGGAGTCGCTGGCTGTTGGAGCTCTCTCTTGTTTCTTCAACTGAGAGAGCTGTGTTCTATTGAGTTCTGACAGCTTACCTGCTCTGTTAACTGAGGCAAAATAATGATTGAAATGTTCTGCTTTCTTCTTGTCTTCAGTGATTGTCTTACTCCCATCTGTCACTGGTTTTTGGTTCACCCTTTTACTTTCTCCGGAGAGGTTTTTAACTAAAGTCCATGCTTTATTTCCATTCTGCCTAAGGTCTAAGTTGGAGCAAGTTTCTGTCCATTTATCTCTTTTAGCCTTTTAACTACAAGCTTTACTCTGGCACATGCTTTATTGTATTGGATCTTTGCTACTGTTGAACGTGCAGTTTCGAGCAATATTCTTGCTTTATTCCTTTCAGATTTAGTATTTTGAATTTCTTGATTCCAAAAAGGTTTATATGCCTTCCGGCTGCCCCTTGGGATGGCTTTCGACGCTGCATTCAGGATTGCTTGTGTTATGTCTTCACAAAAAGTTTCCACACAGCTGTTGTCAATTCTTCCCAGGAGGCAGTCAGTTTGATTTATGTATGTGCGGGTTCAATCCTAGCTGCAGGTCTTGCGCCATGCGTTGGTTTCGACATTGGTATCAAGAAATCCGACCGTGTATTCTAGACAAAGCAGTAAGGTCTGCTGTGTTCGTAAATTGTTGCTGTGATTGTTATTCGAAATTTGCTTCGTTAATATAAATTTCTGTAACCTATGGTGCCATGTCAATGGCTTGAAATGAATTCTGTCCGTATTCCATAGTTGTGGATTTCAAGTTGTACGATAGACATGGCCAATAAGACACCTTTTTTTTTTGGGGGGGGGGGGGGGGGGGTGCCTAGTTGACCATGTTCTTAGTGCACTTGTATTCCTGGCGAGGCGCAGACGCCGTCTGGAGGTTACAGGTTTAATTCCCGGCACTATAGCTTTCGATTTTTATGTTGTCTAGTGTGTTCTTCTATCTTTCTACTTCTTTCTATGAGTGCTAATCAATACACTTTCTGTTACTTGATTAATTCACATGGATGGGGAATTGTTTTCTCATTCGAGGGCCCAGGTGCGGCGCCTATGACACCATATGTTGTTTAATAGACATGGACAGTAGCTAAACACGCATGGTTCACGATTCTTAGGACAGAAAGAGTTAATCAGCTTTTGTGCAGATTGCAGGAACTTTACGTTGAATTCTTGGAGAACCTCTTCTTTCTTCATTCTGTCGTATACCACTTTTCTTTACGTCACTGCTTTCGCCCTCCCAGCCTCTTCGTTCTTGCCAACTGATTTTGGTAGCTTTTACAAATTCAAGCATCATTGAAGGAAAATTAACAAAGGATTTGACATGGTTTCCCAGTCCGACAAGCAAGGGATTTGTCATAAATGAAGCCTTACGCCTACATCCGTATAGACCACGAAAATAATCAGAGACTGTTGGCGTCCTTGGCTAGCCAGCAGCAGATTGAAAGTGGTCGAGTTTTTTATTTTTTATTTTTGTGTACACGAACTTGGACTACACCGGTATCCACCAGGGGCACCGCAGCCTTGAGATCATAGAGTGGGAAAAAAAGGGGGGGGGGGGAGAGGGGTGCTGATCCCTCTTGTAAGATTCTAATTACGTTGACAAAAAAAAAATCCAGTTTACCTCATATTTGTGGACTATGACAAGGTCTTTGACGGCAATCATAGAGAATCTGTTTTACAACAGGTGAGGTACTGTGGGTTCCCACAGGTCGTTAAATAATAAATGTAACGAGTGAGAGCATGAAATGTAGAGTTCTGCAAAGGAAAGGCCAGCTCAACTCTGCGAAGTCAATATAGTCAAACTGCTCTGTCGGTGTCGGTGTTTACGTGCTTGATGGTACATTATATATTTGAAGTATGCATTTTTTATTATTGAATACTTGACAACAGAACGTATATAGATGGTTAGGGAGCCACTTAGCTCAAGTACAAATCCACGGGCGTTAAGCCCCCAGGGTTCCAGCGTCACTGTTATCCACTGTAATATAATGTGTAGCATGCTATTCTTGCAAACCGTGACAAACAGATTTTGGCGCCGTAGATTCGAGTATTTTTTTTTTTTAAGCTTGGGATTTAACAATGACCTGAATGCTACTTTAAGAATACGCTTTATCGCAGAGACCAGCACACTTGTATGATGGACTGGTGGTCGTAGGTTCGAATCACCACTCAGTCAGTTTTTAAAATATATATGGGCTTCCAAGCCAGTAATCTAAAATAGACATAAAGAAAGGTTTTAGGAAGATAAAGGCGACTAAAAAAGGATACTAACTATATCCTTCACCAAATGCTGTTTACTAAAAACTGAATACACAAGGGAGATGAATGGTTGTAGACCACGAGGCAGACCAAGAAGACGATGGCGAGATAATGTCCAGAGAGATCTGCAAACACTTGGTGTTACCAAGTGGAAAAAGAAGACCGAGAGATGAGTGGAGACGGGTGATATCTGCAACAATGAACCTCGAGGGCTCAAAGTGAAAAGAAGAGGAAGAAGAAGAAGAAGGAGAAGAAGAAGAAGAAGAAGAAGTAGAAGTAGAAGAAGAAGAAGAAGAAGAAGAAGATATGCCGATTATACGCTACAGGGCGTAGA